>JAOWBP010000001.1:52158920-52193121 GCA_028571105.1 Tragopan temminckii | reverse complement strand
CCTAAGAAATATCTGCTTGTCTTTCATTCCATGTACAGTTGCTTAAAATAGGAGGGAATCAGAACCAGTGGAGATACGGTGCTTGAAACTTAGTGACCTTGTCAGGGAGTGCTGAACAGGGGGACGCATCACTTTCTAAAGGAGAAGACAGAAGACTGGGATATCTCAGTACAACTTGCATGGAACATGCAAGTAACACAATCTGCAGTCCTATTTGAACCCTACCTTTTGACTCAAGCTTTTATAAGCAATTTTGTCCTTGCAGGTTTTCCAGATATCTCACAGTCCGTCTTTGTGCACATAGAGAAGCAAACTTAATCTTGAAATAGCTGACCAGCTTGTTAGCTAAGCCTGATCATGCCTAAGCCTAAGATCTCCAAGCAGTATATTTGTACATTTGCTTCTCTCTGAGGAGTCTGAAATTTTTGCCTTTCCCAGTCTTCTTATGAGAGCTGAGCCACCATGTAGAAGAGAATCAGCAATGATTTGGCCAGAGTGAAGAAGGGAGACCACAGCCAGGTTTGTGGTCAGGGCATTTGGCTTGAAAGAGGGAGTCCTGAGTTCCAGTCACAGCTCCTTCTGTATTTTATCTGTGTAAAATCCATGTAATGTAAAATACATCAAGTTCTAGGAGTGTGCAGTGGGACCCAACACTCTCCCTCTCAGAGGAAAGTTCTAAATAATAATCTGAAGAGCTACAGTCCCTGTTGCTCATACACGCTCCCTCTCCTCTCTCTCTGGCCCAATTAGTACTGAAATTCTTCGGCTTTTGAGGAGAGGATAGGAGTGAAGCTGCCCACTTTCACACAGGGCCATGCTAGGGCACAGCTGCATGAGCACACCCGTATGTAGCCTGGTGGTTAAGGTCAGGCATGTGTATCTTAGCCCCTGAAGCTGAGAAAAGGCTCATGACTGTATGTGCCTGATCTTAAATGCTGTAGCATCACCAAACCCACAGTGCTGGGTTTTGCAGTGTGAAATTGCACTCCTCTGAGAGTTGGATCCACAACTGATCAGACACACCTACAGAAAACTGACAATTACTGAGCTGGAGAGAGGAAGTCCTACAAGGGCTACAAAAGCAGAGTGAAGGACTGGGAACTGAGCACAGATCTGCACAGGCAATGCCCAGCTTGGGCACATCATCAGAACATCATTGCCAGTAGCACAATAAGGTGCTCTCCCAGCACATGTTTCTTCAGGTTAGGCAGGAAATGAAGGGTACTTCCATACAGCTTCTTCAGAGGTAAGCTTGGGCTATTTCAAAAATTAATTCATTAATTCTAAAAAAGTGGAAGTTTGAATAAAAAGTAGGTTTTAAGGTGAAGCAGCTAGCGCTGAGCGGGAGAGCTTGAGAGAAATGCCAACACAGAGAGGTTTGGGCACACAGAGAAATACAAATTCACGGTTAGCTCGTCATGCTCCTGCTACAATCAGATTCTGTTTGTTTTCTCCTAACTTGGGCTTTCTTGCTGTCTTTGATAACACTCCCACTGATATCGTAAATAGACAGTTGGGAAGTAATGTAAGTAAATTTCTATCAGTCCTTGATATTTGGTATGCTTGTGCTCAGCAGCTGGGAGGAGACCAGCCGCCCTCTGCGTGGTTTGCAGGACTGCTCACGGATGAAGTGGGCAGAAGCAGGTTTGTGTCATTGTTTAGATGTGGTGTTTGAGTGGCCTCTAATGCATTTTGTCTGCGTGGAGCCAGCACTGGAATACCTCTAAAAGGCTCCCCTACTGGAGAGCAACAGGTTTTGACAACTGCCACTGCTTGAAGGAAGAGCAAATGTGTGATTTAGACCACTGTTATGGAGTTGGTTTTTTTTTTTTTTTCGCAAAGACAGTTGTCACACTGCAAAAATGTGAAGCTGCATACAATAGGATGCTGAATGTAAAATAAATGACACCCCTATTATTTAAAAATGCATCTATGACTTTTTACCAATCCAGCATTGCCAATTCACAGAGGAAAGCAAAAACTATGTGAACAACTTAGCATGTCTGTAACAAACATCTGTTCCAGCTGAGGCTATGTTACCGCATTTTTTTATTAAGAAATAAAACTGTATTAAGAGAAATGTATTGTGTTTTGTTTTCCTTAGAGGTGAGTGGCTCTGAAACTGCATTTTTTTTGTTTCCATAAAATTGAATTTTGAAGTTTTAACAAGAAATAGGGGTCAGTTTCCTCAGGCAAGTTGAACAAATCATTTCTGACGATGTATTTAGGAGCAGTGCAGTGGTCTTCTTGTAATCATACACTCAGCACCAAGAATGAGGGGTGCAAATCAATCTGCTGTGTACCTTTGAAATAAATGGATAAATAAGCCCAAATGCATTGGAAAAAAATGATTCCAGAACAGGTTTTGTTTGTGAACCACCAGAAAAGTGAAAATATCTCTACTGTAATTGAAAATTTTTCTGTCATAGACTAAAATTAACAACACAGCTCTGAGCAAGCACAGAACAAAGGGAGCTACTCTGTCCCAAAGACTTTCCAATAAGAAAATGCAATTAAAAATACAGCCAGGTCCCCCGATTTTCTTGTTTTATGACTCTTCCTCTGAACATGCTTTAATTTTGATCTTTATTTGCAATATTTGCTCCTGAATTCCTTGCAAGCACCAAACTCCTCAGGCCAGCTAGAGGATCAGGACGGAGCCCTTGTTCTGTTTTCGTATCAAATGTGCTTGTTTCTCAGATGGGGAGCTCCTCCAGAATAGCAATAATGATAGTGTGACTACTTGAAAGCCACATGGAGGGAGAGAGAGAGGGAAAGAAGGGAAGGAAGGGATGCTATTCACTTCAGCAGTACAAATAAAGCAAGAGCTTTCTTTCTACAGGCATGTGTGGGAAGGGCAACAACAGAGCAATTACATGGTGGGTGGGAAAGAGGATTTTGTCACTTTTGGCAGCGCTGACAGACAGAAATAAACTGCTTCCAGGGGGATAGTAGGGTAAGAACTTGCACATCAAGAACAGAAGCAGAATTAAAATGGTCTCTTAGGGGGATTTATTGAGGGTTTCTTTTTTGTTTGTTTGTTTGTTTTAAGTGCCTAAGGCCCCTACTATTTCACTGTGTGCATGCCAAGAATCAGGAGTGAGGAGAGAAAGTAAACAAGTTGCATCCAAACTAATAAGAGTTTAACTGTAAGAATGAGACTGCAACCCTTGTGCAGCTGTTCCAGATGTGGGGGAATGGTACACTCATTGTTTAGGGCCTGGAAGGGAGAGTGTCGTGTTCAAGGAGACAGCATGGAAAAGCTCTCTGTTTTTAATGAAGGGAAATAAATTTAGAACTTTTCAAACCAATATCAAAGTCTCTTTCCTCTTTTTTTTTTTTTTCATACATAAAAACAATGCTATTACTGGTCATGCTGTCTAGAGAGGTATAATACTAACTTAGGGCACATGAAACGCCATCATGACGAGGTAGTAGACTCTGAATTAGTCAGAATGTTGAAGTATGGCATTTGAATTCTCTCTACCTGTGACAGACTTTCTTCAGCAGATGTGATTGTACTATTCTCACATCTTCTTGATTCCCCTCTAATTCAATATTACCCATGAGGGCAGAAGGCAAAATTTGTTCCAGGTCAGCTGGAAGAGAGGACCACAACATAGCTGTTCTGTAGCTACAGCTGTAAGTGCTGTTGGTCTTTTGTGGGAAGCAGTCATATTAATATGGGTTACAGGAAAAACTGATTGCTCATAGACACATTCTGCTCATGGAGACTGTTTTGCCTGTTTTTCATTTATTTATGTTCAAAAAGAAAACCAGAAATGTCTACTAGCATAGGTTGACACAGAGAATTGCAATACAATCATTCTGAATTGGCAATAGCAGATTGATGTAAAAGACGTGTAAGAAATAATATAGAATAAGTATGGGAATATGTTTACACACAGTTCATTCTGCCCATCTCTCTATCTTACGCCCATCTCAGAGGGAACTCCCTGACACAATGAATCCAGCAACTTCCTTCTCTTTCTCCTTTTCAGAAGACGTGATGGAGGGGACATCTGTCTTCTCTTCCAATGTTGAATGCTGCAAAGGGCTGGGAAGCAGAATTTTCCTTCGTATATAAAAAGTGTACTGCTATTCCATGGGCACTAGGTTTCAGCCAAGATGCCCACAGTCAAACTTGAGTGGATCACCATTTAGTGGTGCCAAGACTACACAACTAATGACACTCTTTTGGTCCAACAATGCTTTTAAGAGCAGGCTGTGCTCCATGGAGTGCACAGCAGCTAAAAGAGAATCAGCCTGCCTTCAGCAAGACAGCCCAGAGATTTTTTAGATGGCAGATGATTGGTGATGTCACATAAAATTGACAGCTCCTCAGACAAAAGGAAGAAGTTTGACTTAATGAGTGCTATGGGTGGGTGTATAAGCAAAGACTTTTCTAAGAATTATCATTACCTGAGAAAGGCAATTTTGAGCTGAATTGACATTCCAGTAATTAAGGGCCAACGTAGAAAATCTTGGTCATTATAACTATTTAAATTTTCAAATTGCTTAGTTTAGAATTGCTTATGGTTGAACTACTACTGACAGCTCCATCACTTTCTATTCTCAGCCAGCTTGATTGGCAAAATGATGAGGTCTGTACCACATATCACAGCTGCATGCTGGCACCAAAAATCACTTCCTGGAGCAGAACAACAAGTATCAACAGTGGTCAGATCAAATCACAATGAATCAAAATTTATATTCAATTCTTGATAGTGTATGTGCATGTAAAGAGAGCCGCTGGGTACTAGCCTCGAAAACAATGGTGGAAGGTGTTGTATTATTGTATTTAAATTTACTTTATCGTGACATGGTTTAGATCCGATTAGTTGAAATCCTTTTTTATGCCAGGCTAAGAGAACACTTAATTTTTGTTTCTGGCTAACACTTTTCCTCCGTATTATCATGTTTGTGTGGAATGATTTTCAGATGGCTAGTGCTATTTTGTGGCAGTATAAACTTTTTGTCGGTGAGATGGATAGAAGAAACATCTGGAGGAGCTCACATTGTGTATTGAAGCAACTTTCCTAATTTTGAAAGTTATTTTAATTCCCTTGTCATACTGAAGTCAAAAAGACTGGCAGAGAGATGCCATATTTTTATTTTAACAATTCAGAAGACTTGGTGCATTATGGTGCAAGAATGAAGGCACTGGATCTCTTTTAGCTTTAGCGTGTTGGCCTCTTTTTTCCCCCTGTAAAAATGTATTAACTTATCATGTACTTTGTTCTACTGTCTTAGAGGCAGATTTTTTTTTTAGTCCCTCTTCCTCTGTACTGTCACTTTTGATTCACAGTTGCTAAGCATTGCAAAAGCTCACCAGAGGGACACTCTCATAGTGTGATTTGCAAACTTTGAAATAACACCCACCAGCAGAAGCACCATATGCTACGAAGTTGCACAATAAACTGACAGCAGTATTTCATTTATAATTTGAATTTCCAAAAATGTCAGCATTTTTCGCATCAACAAATGCTCTCAGCTTGCAGCGCATGACTCTGTCCTCTGAGTGGACATTAAATTATGTTAATTCTTCTTAAATTTCTCCACACTTTGTTAATGACTGCCACATGAAAATCAATTTATTTTTACTGTGATAACTCGAGGCATTAAGACAAAATACATCTATGAGTTTTGTGAATATGTAGCTACGTCACTGGGTTAACATTCTACACAAATGTTGGTGCAGTTTATGGCATGTGGACTTTGTGGCTCTCTGTAACACTGATAATCCAGTGCACACTTTTTGATAATAAAATAAAGTACCAAGGAATATTTTTTTAATCAATCATAGGCAAACTTCACATAAAACACAAGCTGTTCCCTTTGTGGTTAATTTTCATCCAGCTGCACTTAAGTACAACAGAGCCAGCAGAGAAAACTACTTGGCAACACTTCCTAATTAGGGGACGTTAATTACAGCTAAATACTGTACAATTTCTATGTTATAAGAGTTCATCTAAATCAATGTTATTATGGTACTAAAGGAATTAATAATGATTTCATACTTAGAGGCTGTTGCCAAACTACCCATTAGTTCAGAGTTTAAAATGACTTTACAATGAAATCTCTAAATCTGCGTTACATAAAACACTGGAATATTCACAGACAATCACACATGGCACTTCTATTATGTATTAATAACTGTGCCTGATGGCATCCCTTTTTCATGCCGGAGTGTTGATGGGAAGGGTGAGAGAGGGAGAGGAGAAGGCCCCGGGAGGCAAGGCATATATCCTCACAAACTGTGAAAGTGAGATTTCCCTCTGAGAATGGAGGTCGGTAGACTGGCAGATTTGACGCCGACTTCAGGGAGGACACCAACAGATCCATTACAAAAACACACATAACTTTGTGCGTGAGTAGTTCAAATTCCAATGCTGGAATATCATTAGTTGGGATCTGTAGGCTGTGCAGTGGGACTGCAGTGCCTAAATCCACTGAAGTGTGTGGCTCCCATGCCCTCATTTCTGACACACCCCTCCCTCCATTTAGGATGGAGAACTCATGATTGAGCTGACACAAGCAAAAATGTCCTTGAGGGGACACAGTTTTGTTTCAAATATAACACAGTGATTATATCACTCTTTTCGCATCTTCCATTTCTTGCAGCATCTGCCTTGTTGAAATTATGATTTAGCATTTCTAAATCAATGCAAATTAGAAAAAAGGAGAACCATAAGGCTACTATGCAGATGGAGAATTTCTCTCAGGTTAGTTCTTATTAAATAGGGATCCACAAGTGCCCATTGCTGTCAGAGCAGCCACTGCTCAGCAGCCTTGTCAGTAAAACTGGAAGAGAGATCAAGAGCAGATGAAATGCACAGAGCAAACTAACACCTGGTCTGCACAGGGCCATGGAAGCTCCTGAGCTACAAACCTGCAGGGGCTCAGCACAGACTTCACAAGGAGGAAGCTTAAATGGCTTAAAATCTTCTTTGTGCTTTCTCAGTTTATGACAGCTGTAGTCCATGCACTTTCCCTTAGCACAATTTGTACAGCTTGCAGTGCTCTCTCAGTGCTGCAAGAGCTCATTAGACTTACCCCACCCAGAGTTACTGCCACCCTGGAAAGCACTCAGCTGTACACTTCATTTCCAGTGCCATGAGGAATGTTTCCCTTACTATCTAGTTCTTTTTTTATTTCATCCTGCCCCTTTTACTTGATGTGATGGAGGAAATATGATGTGCACAGACACCCACATTCTGGCTGTCTGTTTTACAATGTCACTTGTTTATTTATTTCTGAGAAAATAGAGAAAGATTAGTGTTGTTGCAGGGAAAAACTGCTCAATTCACATAGTTTAAGGTAAATCAAGATCAAAGAAGTTTATTGATTTATTAATGGCATGTAATTAACTGGCAATCAGTGATCAATACATCCAACATCTTTATCAAGCATAACAGAGCTACCAAAATATGAGACACTTACAAAAGTAAACACAAATTCAAGAAAAGCCTTCCATAAGAATCATAGAATCACAGAATCATAGAATATCCCAAGTGGGCAGGGGCCCACAAGGATCATCAAACCCAACACCTGGCTCTGCAAAGGATCACCCAAAATCCAAACCCTATGTCTGAGAGCAGTCTCCCAACATCCCTTGAACTCCAGCACTCAGGGCCGTGCCCATTGTCCTGGGCAGCCCGTTCCATGCCCACCACCCTGTGGTGCAGACCCTGTCCCTAACCCCCAGCTGCCCTTCCCCTAACACAGCTCCATGCCGTTCCCTCGGGCCCTGTCTCTGTCACACAGAGCAGAGCTCAGCGCTGCCCCTCCGCTCCCTCACAGGGAGTCAGCAGCTCCTCCTTCAGAGTTTTGACACCACCCCCCTTCCTCTCACATCCACACGGTGATGTGCCCCCTGAGGGTGAGGAGACACCCCAAGGCAGTCACCCTCCCCCGTGTGCACTGTAAGCCACATCATCAGTCTACTTGTGACATCCAGTGAGGAGAAGGCAGCACCAACCCTGAGGGAGCTGAGCACGAAGTGTGGCCTCTCTCTTTGCACGTCACTCATTTTTATGCACATTTTTGGGTTGGCACCTTCTTTTCTTCACAAGTGTCTTTGTAGGACCCTGGATACTCCTTAATCTACTTAGTGGTCATCTTCTTCCTCTTCAGGCTTATAAAGATTTAGTCAAATAGTTTGGGGTACCCCACTCACACACAGCATTTACACTCACAATCCTCTCCACTGGTTGTTGTTATCCCAGTCACTTTGCCAAGAGGAGGTTGTGTGAATCCCTGCAGAAGGGTGAAAGAGTCTCACAGGAGTTTAAAGACCAGTGAAGGAAAAGCAAAGACATGCAGGGTATCACAAGACAGCCCCTGAGCTGCTAGCTTTGAAGAGCCGACCTCCAACCAAGTTCTTAAAGTTGTTTTCCTATACAGCCCCAGGATGGAGGAGGATCAGTATAGAGATGCAAAATTAACCCTTTCTGAGAAGTCAGACATGGAAACATTGCTCTGGCGGAGGTGTTTTAGATTGAAACAGGTATTCACAGTCACCTAATGACAGGCAACACTAAGAGAGCTATAAGTCTTTTCCTTGAATAAACAACCATGTAGAATATATTTTTAAAAGCTTTATTACAGTGTGGACACAAGCAGCAGCGATGACATAGGCTTCTTGATCTGAAGGCTATTTGTTGCTGGAGAGACAACTGCAGATATCTAACCAGCCTGCCTTGCTGGGTGTGTGTACATGGCATGCTGCTGTGGGAAGTTCTCATGCCACCCCAGAAGAATGAAAAGCACAAGTCCAAATGCCTGAAGGCAGGCTCAAAGGAGGAACCAGGAAGGCAGCAATGCATCACATAGATTTGCATCTGTGGCTCCAGTATCATTGGCCTGGGGGAGGATTAAGTATCCTGCTTGGATATCCAAGCTTTTACTTTCAGGTTGGATATCAGGGAAAAGTTCTTCACTGAGAGAGTGGTTGGGCGTTGACACAGGCTTCCCAGGGAAGTGACCATGGCACTGAGCTTGTGAAGTTCAAGAAGTGCCTGGACAACAATCTCAGTAATGTGGTCTGATTTTTGGGTGTTCCTGCAGGGAATGGCCATAAACTTGAGCATAGGAAGTTCTGCACCAATATGCGAAGTAACCTCCTCACAGTGAAGGTGACAGAGCACTGGAACAGGCTGCCCAGGAAGGTTGTGGATTCTCATTCTCTGGAGATATTCAAGACCTGCCTGGATGCCTACCTGTGCAGCCAGCTGCAGGGGGCCTGCTTTGCAGGGGGGTTGGACTTGATGATCTCCAGAGGTCCCTTCCAGCCCCTACAATTCTGTGACTCTGTGAACCAGGACTTGGAGTAGATGATCCTTATGAGTCCCTTCCAACTTTGCGTATTCTATGTTTTTATGATTCACTCACTTTCACTGCTGCCATTCTTTACATGGGCAGCTGAGTACAGTGCTTGCAAACTAAAGTATTTTGCCTTTCAATTCTAGGTGAATTCACTTTCTGTTTAAGATAACATATCCATATTAACACTAACATGATATTTTAGAGAAACTTCTAGTAACATCTACATTTGAAGTACACTAAGTTCTGCATCATTTATGCATGAAGCAAAAGTTTGACTTGCAACAGAATGCTATTTCGGTAGGAATACCTTCTGCTAAAGAACCAGTCTTCAGGTTATTTTTCAAGTGTTAGTCCAAATCTATGTTATAAAATGTTTATACGTGCACTTCACAGCATAGTTATAGTATAGCCGTAAAAGAAAAAAAAGAAAAAAAAAAAAGAAAAAAGAAAAAAAAAACAACCCACAACTGGTGTCTTTTCACATACTTTAAGTGTCAGAAGCAATTTGCTGTTCTGTCACCCTTCGGCTGTGCAAAGCTAACCCTCACAAGCAGTTGCACGCTGCTAAGTGCACATATACTCACCAGCACTCAGCGCAAGCCCCAGTGCTCGCCTCCACACCTCATGCAGTCACAGGCTGCCCCGAGAACCTCAGAGCAAAGCAGAGTGTTGCTTTCACCTTAAGGATGTGAAAGGAGATGTTCCCGTGACAATAAAAGCACTTCTAAGTGCACCACCAATCATAAATCATTTTCAAAATTGCTCCTGGCTTTTTAATTTCTTTCGTTTGTAGGATTTATAGCTCAGTGACATGCTAGAATGTTTATTCCATGGTCTGCCCATCACGTGGTGCACCACTGGCACGACACCAGGCTTCAGCCTGCATTAATCTAAACCTCGGTAATGATCATTTGCGTTTCTTAATAAATGACTGATAATTGTGCTTATAACTCTGGAAGTGATTAAAACTATCATCAGTATAGGGTGCAGACTGTTTCAGCCTTTTTTTTTTTCGTGGATATTTGCCATTCTTCCTTTTTAGTATCGCTATCACTGAAACAAAAAGCTTCCTGTTTGAAAATTATTTATGGAGTGTTGCAGAGCTTTATAAGATTTTCATACAGTGCTCTTTGAGCTGCATCTTTTTGAGTTAGTGTACTCTCAATTTCAGCTCATGGATGACTTTCTTTTCATAGTTCTCAGCTCAAGAAATATCCGTGAGTATTGCATCTTTTGATGTGCTCCATCGTGTTGTCTTCTGGGGAAGGCTGTGCAGAATCACAGAAGCTGGAGGTGGAGCATCCAGACCATCCAGTGTCTGTGACCTTGTGAAGGCCTATGCCTTCTGAACAGAGTTATCTCATCTTCAGCCAAGTCCCAGCTGAGGGACTTCTGCTGCTTCCACAGTGGGCTGCCTAACAGCCTCACCTAACTACTTATAGAACCATTCTTTGGTACTAACCTCAAATTTTCCACTTGTTATTTTTGCCTGCTGCATCTAATAATTTCCCAGTGTTTTGTACCAAACCATTTTCGTCCACTGTTAGAATTCACATTTAGCCTTTATTATAGATCTCTACCAGCATACTATTTCCTATCTGCATTAACATGACATGTAATGGCACTAGTCATGAACCACAACACTTTACAGCAAGTGATGTGCAAAAACAGGGCAAAAAAGCAATCTCTGCCTCAATGAGTTAATTGCTAGGATCAAATAAGCTTACATAATGCACAACAAGCAACAAGTTTCAAATCCAAAGCATTTCAAAGTTACAAAATATTAAAATTGCCCATGCCACTGCATCTCAGCCTCTGTAAATGCCATTTTCAGTGACATTGTTCTCCGATTTGTTGTTTTCCCAGCCATTCCAAAAGTTAAATTCATAGGCAAGAGATCTGGTCAGTGAGCAATTTCCTTTTGGTCTCAGTACTGCTCCTTTTATGATGAGACACTGTGTCTCCAATGAGTTCACTCTAGCTCTTCTTGTTTGGATCACCTTGCTGTTGTTCAGCTGCCAGTTCTAAGTTCTCATCTTCTGAGGCATCTTCCCCCCATGCCTTTCCTTCTCCTTTCCCTGCTTGCACTTGCACTCATTGTTTCCTTTAGTTCCCATTAGCTCTAATCTGCACTGGACTTAACTGTGCCAATGTCTTTCTTTCCCTCTAGTCCAGCTTTCAGCTGTTGTTTGAGTTTCACTGCATCCATCCTGCACTGCTCCTCTTAGCACCTTACATTGTATAAATGCAGCAGAAGGCAAGTGGTGAGGACAGGGGCCAGTCTCTCCTTTGCCATGGTTCATGCTCTGGTGTTAGAACTTAGCACAGTGACATTTTCAGGTGGGGGCTGAAAAATCCCATTCCACTCTATGTGGTTCTTTTTTTCCCCAGCTTTATTTTCTGGGATTTTTTTTTTTAATTATTATTTTTTTTTTTTAATAAAGTTCAGCTGAGGAAGATATCTACCTAGAAAATTGTAGTCTATACAATTAGCTTGTCAGTATCACAGCTGGAGCAGAATGAAGCCTATAACATTTATGATTCTTAGTCTAGCCTCTGCCTATAATACTTGTAGTTCTTAAGAATTCAAAGCTCTACTTGTGCTTTGCATGTGCTCTTTGCTACTTTTTCCTCAAAACATATCCTATTGACCAATTGTAGTGTGTTCAAACATGCTACCAGCAACTGACTCACTCATCTGCCTCACCCATCACACACGTATCTAAAAGTCTTACCAGCTCTGAGTTTCTGAACATTGTCAGCAAAACCCAGAGCTCTGATGTATTCTAAGGTGCTGTGCATTTTTGTTCTGTATTGCACCACTTTTACACCTCATTGAGTTTCAGGAGAGCAATACAGAAGAAAATTAGGCCCCAAGTATATATACACCCATTCGTGTTCTAAAATACTGTAACACACTGCTCTACAGCCCTCTAATGGAGAAAATGGCAGAGCTGTTCAGGAAAATGAAACAGAATTAATACTTAACAAAGAAATCTGCCCTGGTGGAGGCAACTCTGAAAACACGTTCATTTAAGAGCAGGTAGTTATCTTCCTGCAGTTGAAGTGACTTCCATTTATTCATTTAATTTACTCTGAGCAGAAGGTCCTGAGTTTTCAGTGAGGTGCAGAGGTGGGCAATGAATGGCACAAGATCAGCAGAAGGAGCACAGGTGAAGGTTCCTGGAGACCTCAGCCCCGCACCTTGCCCACAGCCTGCTTGGGGCAGTCACTGCCACGGGGACATTTCTCTCAGTATCTCACAAAGACAGGTACACTGAGACTGGACATGAGACAGGCACCCTGAGAGCTGATATGAGCACAGTGTGTGGCCTTAAATACCTGCAGAACCTCTCTGAACGCTTTCTGTAGCACACTAGAACAGCCTGATCTGATTGTAGTCAAATGCAAGGCATTTCACAAGCAGAGGACTCTCATGCGTTGCTAACATACCTGCTAAAACCCAGACTGGCTAGGTGAAGATGTTCCTGGTTAAGACTCTGTAAGGACAAGCTGCTCCTGCTTGTCGTCACTTCTCATTAGGAAGATTCTGGTTTGCAATCTTCCCTGGCAATTACTGTATGAGCCCAATACAAGTTTTGAAAGTTGGGAAACCGCTCCGCCTTCAGCATGGCAGGGATAGCCGCTAGGATGTCTTCTACTTCTTCCTTTACTTCTTCAGCTGCTTCCTCATTAGCTTAAGTGTCTGAAAGAAATAGGAGTTGTGGGAATTTGTTTCTGAAACACTGTAGGAATATGCGGGAACAAGATGAACTACCCATGCTAGCACTCCAGCTCCCAGTCCAGCCTCAGCACAATTTCCAGGTATTTATTATTATTTTCCAGGTATTTATAGCTTCCTTGGCTTTAGACGTGTGCAGACCAGGCCACTTTTCAGATCACAAATTTCAAGGAGCCATCATGAACCACATTTAGCAGAAGAGAGCTGTGACTGTTTTATGGAGTGGCATTGCCATTTTCATGAGTACCACAATGATCAGTGTGGTTTGGCAGCCATGTGGGGAAAAATATGTTTGTGTAGATGTTCCCCGCTCTGCTGTCGTGAAACACTGACACAGCCTGCTTAAAAGGGCTGAAGAAACTAGAAAAAAGTCCCTGGTGCCTAAATCTATAGTTAGAGGGGCATTACTGAATAACGTGATCCTAGCAGGCTGCAGGGTTTTTTTTTTTAAACATTAGAGGACTCATCAACCCTGAAGGGACTGAAGGAGAATGGAGTGGATGAAACTATCTGGATATGCAGCACCGCAGGCTTAAAGCTCCAAGTCTCAGAGCTTGGCACACGCAGTTGCATCT
This sequence comes from Tragopan temminckii, assembly GCA_028571105.1. NCBI lineage: Eukaryota > Metazoa > Chordata > Aves > Galliformes > Phasianidae > Tragopan > Tragopan temminckii. Next base: position 52,179,477 of record JAOWBP010000001.1, on the reverse strand, counting down.
GCTTAACGTCTCTGCTGCTTCTGGGCTTCACCCTGAGAATTGCTGCAGCACTGCACCACAGAACATGCCCCCACACTCACATTAGGCTTCTCTTAGCGTTCAGAGGGAATCAACAAAAGTCCCCTTTTCCTTTACAGTTCTTTCACTTTCCGCCTAATGAAGGTGGAATATAAAATGCTGAAGGAAAAAGCAGCTTTCCCCCTACAGTAGAATTTCCTTTTCAGTTATTTTTAATCTGACATCTGTTTTAACATGCACTCACACACTACATTTATTTTAAATTTTTCCCTCCCCTGTGTTTTATTATTTACCTCCTGTTCCGAAGAGATACAAAAGATTACAATTCTATGAAGCAGTAACAGTGGTGGTGATCTATCTTCTTGTGACTTCTCTTTTTGCCCCTCTGTTTTCCCTTTATCTACATCTTCCCTTCATTCGCCTCTCAGAGGCCTTGTTACAGTTGCTACCAGATGGGGCAATGGCATTTGCATTTTTTGGAATTGGACTGATCTGTGCTAACTAGAACATAAAAACCTTCTTGTTAGAGCCTGGATAGAATAGTTGCTCTTTGTTCTAGCTCCATTCAGGCTCTTCAGAACATTAAAGCAAGAAGCTGTGTTCTGGGTCAGACAACACCTGTGCTGTGAGGAAAGAGCAAGACCCCACTGGAAGCTGCAGAAAGCAGCCAGTGCTGAGACCTGGCAGCATTCAGCCAGAGCTCTGACACGACTCTGAATGAATGTTTCATTTCCCTTGGAAATGAAGATAACATCCTTAATCAACTTACATGTAATTAAATTAAATGTTGGAGAATATGCATTCTCCAGCTTCCCCTCAGAAGCTGGTTGCTCAGGTCTGAGGTTGAGGGGCAAAAAAATATTCTCAATGGATTAGCAGTTATTGCTACAGGCAGGCAGCTTTAGCACCAACTGGTCCATGCTGGTAACCCCTGAAGCAAGCCACAGAATCATAGAATAGTTTAGGTTAGAAGAGACCTCAAGGATCATCGCGTTCCCTGCCACAGGCAGAGTTGCCAGCTGCTAGATCAACTGCTAGATCAGATTGCCCAGGGCCCCATCCAACCGGGACTTAAGCACCTCCAAGGATGAGTAGCATCCACAACCTCTCTGGGCAACAAGTTTCAGCACCTCATCACTCTCTCAGAAAATAAATTTCCCCAGCATCTAATCTGAATCTCTTTTCCTCTATTTTAAAACTATTCCCCCTTGTCCTATCACTTTCTATCCCTGTAAAAAGTTAATTTCCCTCTTTTTATAAACTCCCTTTAAATACTGGAAGGCCACAATGAGTTCTCCCCACAGCCTTCTCTTCTCCAGGCTGAACAAGACCAGTTCCTTCAGCCTGTCCTCACAGGAGAGGTGCTCTAGTACTTAGATCATTTTCATAGCCCTCCTCTGGGCCCTCTTCAAAAACTTTACATCCTTCCTGTTCTAGGGCCCCCAGACTTGGACGCCCGCAGTACTCCAGCTGGGTCCTCATTACTGCAGATTAGAGGGGCAAAATCCCCTCCCTCTCCCTGCTGGCCTCCCTCCTCTTCTGATGGAACCCAGGATATCTTTGGCATTCTGGACTGCAACCGTATACTGTTGGCTCATGTGAAGTTCTTCATCAACCAGGAACCCTAAGTCCTTCTTAGCGAGGCTATTCTCAAGCAGTTCTCCCAGTCTGTATACGTGTCTGGGATTGCCTCAACTCAAGTGCAGAACCTTGCACTTCACTTTGTTGAACCTCATTAGCTCACGAGGGCCCACCTTTTGAGTTTGTCAAAGTCCTTCTGGATGGCATCCCTTCCTTCTGCTGTATTAACTGCTCCGCCTTGGTCAGTAAGACCTCGTGCTTTCTTGTGAGGCAAGCCAGCTAGACAGTGTGCCTTGTCAGATATGACCTGTAGTGCATCTGCTCTCTGGGCTGCAATGGCAATGGGAATCCCTACGTCGAAGGATCACCAGCCCAGCCCTGGCATTGGCCTTTGCCAAGACACAGGAAATACTCTAGTTTGCTTGCTTGCTTGCTGCAATTAGTAAGTATGTGATAATTTACATAAATCTTTGAATACAAAGAGATCTCATTGCTACAGGCAAAACCGAAAAATGAGCTTATCAAGTTTTCCTGATTTTCTGGGCAAAACCTCATCCACCAGGGGGTTTGGTTTTATACAGCACCATAATGTTGAGATACTACATTTATCTTTATTAATTGAACCTCTGAAGCTCCTTTGTCTACTCCTCCCTTAGAGAAAGCAAGACTTACAAAAACAAGTGTAATAAATTCCATTATCACTTCTTCCATTTGCTAACATCTTTTAAAAAGTTGTTTTCTTCTCAGCTAAGGAAGCAATTCTATACTGATGCTTTTACAGTTCAGTCTTTTCAAACACCTCCTATGAACTGCTAAACCTCAAGAAAGCTTTGCTTCCAGAAGACAACATCTTATGCAGTTTCCAAGAATTAGCAATCCACGGGATATTCCTAGTGCTCAAATCAGAGCCACTTAAAATCACTAGACTCATCAGGAACGGCTAGAGCATCTTGTTGGCACTCCTTCTTGCATCAATGTTAAATTTTATTAAAGGATATTAAAACAATTTTGTCACGCTTTCCTTTGTTACTGTAGGTCCTTGCAGAAAGGGTCTGTAACTTGTCTGGAACAGAGGAAGCATCTCTACAAAATAGCTGGCTGGGACCTGATGGTCACCCATCACTTGCTCACTCTTTCCTTTTAGGACGTCTAAGGACTGTCACCTTTTTTTGATGCTTCTTTCTTTCCAAGTCTTATCTCTCAAGTTACAGTTCAGGTTGTCTAGGATTCTAATAAAAATGGTCAACTGGTAGTTTCAACAATGGTGTCTTCGCATATTATAAATACTTTTATCCTTTGTTGTCCTACTAATAAGAACTAGCCAGATGGACATTTCCCTGTCTTGTTCTCCTGGGTAGGTTACATCTAATTAAATGCAATTCCCTCCCTCTACTCCTACTGCACACTTTATGTATCATCCAGATGTCAGCACTGGTAATTTCAGCAAAAGTGCACCAAGGTTTGTATAAAAGTTGCTGTTCTTTTTTTTCTTTTTTTTTTCTTTCTTCTTTTTCCCCAGAGGAGGCAGGGAGCCAAAGTTCCAACTGAGCAAAATAAAATTAAACGTAGATCAGCCTTTTCTGTCTCAGAAGCATGTGCTATTGTGTATAATGTATGTTCTCTGCTTCAGAAAGGAAATGAAAGAATGAACTTATACTACTGATGAAATAAAGATATCAAAGTATTACTTGCCCCAGCTGATACATGCACTTTGAATATAATTACTATTTAATATCTTTGTTTCCTGCAAACCAGGAAAAAAAGCTTACCCCTTCTCCCAATTCCCTCTTCTTGTAAATAAGTTGATGCAGGATATTCTAGATTTGCAGTTTCGACTTGACTTTCCTCTTGAATTTATTCACTTATTTGCAAAGTGAGGTAGTCAACAAAATGAAGCTATTTAAAATCCTAAATGAATAAGTGTTACAAAAATAATGATTAGTATACTAGACTGACTTCCACAAAACATATGTTACACTCTGAAATATATTTATCTAAATATAGATGTATTCATACAGATAAACAGGCATAATTGCCTGTTTCTTTTTTAAAGGCCTGCAGCAGAGTGCTAAATCTGAACTTTTTCCGAAGTCTATTCAGCAGTGGTGTGCTGCCCCCTTCCTGGTTACTGATTTCAGGTCCCCATCTCCTTTCACACACTTTGTGCAGCTGCACCAACCTAGATGAAGTCTCAATTCCTCTGTGACAATGAGAAATAAATAGCAGCCAACAGTCAGCCATGAGGGGAAGAAATGGAAGAGTACAGAGGAAGTGCTGATCAGGATTAAGGGCACCAGTGCAAGTACAAACTCAAAAGACCACACTGAGAACGTTTCCAGTTCTCCATCAGTGGGGACATGCACTCTGCTACACCAACCTCCAACTTAAGCTTGGAATGCATGTCAGACCCTTCCTTCCAGCTCTAGCTGTCTCATGGGTCAGCATTAGCATGACCCATGACTCTCATGGCCCTGCTCAGCCTCCCCTCGTCATGCACCTACCAACCCAAGAGCCAAGCTTCACCTCAGTCTGGGGCTCTCAGCGCTACCATGAGTGATGTAGGAGTACCAGGCTCCAGCCCTCACTCTGCTTCCTAGATGGACTTGTGTTGTTGCTAGCTGTCTCTTGGATGGGACAAGACAAAGACAGCCAGTCACCCAGCAATGCTCAGCCATCTGCTTATTCCTCAGCCTGTCTAAGACTCTTCAGAAGGCCAAATCTCTCCATGCTGTGTTTCACAGTGCGACTCAGGTGGCTTAGCCAGATAAATAACTGAGTTATTATCTTTATGAAGTCAAGATCTTTTTGTAATAAATGCACCTTGTAGCTTGATTTATAGCAAAATCCTCCTCCTCTTACTTCCCTGATGAGACCTACTTAAGTCAGTGAGACTAGTCATGATGATAAGATAATTAAGATTTTAGTACAACTCCGGTTAGTGAGTAGAATACAGCTCTGAAGTAATGAATCTACCAGCTCCAGTCTGATATTCAAAAGGTGTTGATGATTTAGGTATTATTCTTAATGTCCTCTGAGAAAAGTACTTTTTCATTAAAGCTGAAACTCTGTACAGGGCACAATACTTATAAATTACAGAAACGCTCTTAGAAGGGAAAAGTTGAAGTTCAGATAGCATAGCATAAAAACTGACAATCAACCCCCCCTACATTAAAATGCAAAGATTTGCATGACTGTGTTTAAAAATGACAGGAGACAGGAATGAGAGCTTCTAAGCAAGACAGACTAAAATTTTTAAGAGTGAAATGCATTAAAATAGCCTCCTGAATGCATAGTTAGGCACCTATATAGAGGTTGCTTGATTTTCAGTTGTTCTGATCACCCAGAGCTCCCATTAGCTTCAGGAGCAACTGTGGATACTCAGCTGTTCTAGAAATCAAGCCACCTTTATTCAAGGGTCTAAATATGGATGTCTGTGCCCAAGTTTGGGGGAAAAAATAAAAAAATAAAAAAATAAAAAAAAAAGAGAAAGGTTTTTTTTGCTACCAAGATTTTATAAAAGAAAGAAATAACCAAGTTTCATTTTCTCAGGTTACAATGCTTGAAACCGAATCAACGTAACAATTAATAGTGTAACATATCCCTACCAAAGATCTAGTCAGAGGTGAATGGAAAGCTGCTCCAAGATCTGTAGCTCTTAATTAGCAATATGAAACATTCTTTAGATACTTCATTTCTCAGCCTGCAAAGTGCTACCAGGACACCCAAATCTTTTTCATAGTATTTCAGTGTTGCCATTAATAAGCTTTTCAGGCTGGGCTGAGGAAGACTTTGCAAGATTAACTTTGCAAATCTGTAAGTATTAACTATTTAACTGTTTCAGAATTACCATTTTTTTCCACTTTTTGATCAAGTACAACCAGCAGACTTGAGCATATTTTTAAATGCTGTAATATATGAAAAGAGAGAATTACGCCTTTAATTCTATCAAATGCACTCAGTTGTCAGAAGACTTCTGAATGCTGCTTTTTTAAAGGCTTCTTTTATAAAAATAATCCCAAGTTGATTTTGTGTTTAAGCCATTGCCAGGTCATGTTGAAGTGCGCAAGAGCCAGTCACGTGGTGGAAAATCTGCAAGAAAAAAAGGACATTCATGATGGAGTTATATATGACTGTAAATTTCAAAGTATCACAAAAGTCACAAATTAAAGGCATGTCAGAAGAAGATGATGGATATTTATTTGTGTATGTGTGCGTTCATAAAATATGATGCAGTATGCCTTCATATACTTGTTTATTTGATTTGAACTAAGAGCTCTTGCTGCCTTGCTTGGAAAGAAAAAGAAAAAAAGACTTCTGTTGCTTTCAAAAACAGACAAGTAAAAGACAATGATTTACTCCCTCTGTAATCTTGGTTTGATGATTTCAGCATTATTTCTAATATTCAAAGGATTCAAAACTGCTTATGCTTTTATATGGCTCTTCACTGCCTCAGGGCTGAGTGTTTCCCTGTTTTCTGTGTTTTGCTCTTATACGTGTCTGTTTTTGTGAATATAACGGCTGGTACATTTTATCTCACATGGCTTTAGATGACACAGCATAGCAGAGCTTTGGTCATGACTGTGGTCTTTGTGCAATCCCTGGCAGATAAAAAGGTGCCACTGTTAAGAAACCAGAACAAACTATCACATACTCTAGCTGTCATGTAAGAACCAGCAGTGATAGCAGTGGCAAAAAAAAAGCTCACCATGCTTTGTCATAACAAGAGATGTGATTTTAGGTCAAGTGAGAGGCAGAAATAGTCTAGCAGTGAAGCAAGACAGTATTATTCTCACTGCAAGAGGGAACCAGGGGTTTTCAAATGTCATCAATATTCACCTGATATCTTTGAGCTGTTAAGACTTTTCTTATAACACGTTAGTACTTCAGTTGCTAGGAAAGATGGATAAGGGAACAGTTTCATGTTTCCTCTCCTTCAGTCCCCTACACAGCAGATATTCTCTCATAGCACAAGAACTACGAAACTGTTTTTTTTTGTTAGAGCTAATATCATCTCATCTCTTGGGCTTAAAGGAAATGGGAGTAAAGTTGAGCAGCTCTAATGTTTTAGTCCTTCCTATGATACTCCGTCACTTCAACTACGCCGTGTCCTTTGAGTTAGATCCCCCACTCCAGTGAGGCAGGTCACAGGCAGACAGTTCTTCCTACCGGAAACTACATGTTGCCACTATATCTCATACCCTGTTTGTCTGCCAGGAAACACAGTGACCTGCCTGCACAAAAAATGAAATCAATTAGAAAAAGTGAGACTTTGTAATAGGCAATTGCTTTTTCTTCCCCAGAAAATAATCAATACGTAAGAAATTCTCTATCAGCAGTACCGTTTGTGGAATGAGAGGACTTTTTCTACAATATGGAAATACACTGCAAGCAGTTGACGCAAAGGGTCTGTAATGTTTCCTGATGGCCATCTGAACTGGCAACAGATGGAAGTGCAGGGGAGTGCACTGCTGAGCATTAGCAAAAGACTAGATGTGTACAAATGGAGCTCCTTTGCCTACTGCACTGTGAGTCTGGCCCAGGGAACTGTCAGATGCTTGGGATAGCCAAGTCCCAGAGGTCTGTAATGACAGGCCAAATTTAAGCTAATACTGTGCTGGAAGTGAACTTGTTAATAATGCATTAAATGCATGTTCTGTTATCTCTTAAACAACACCAAAAAGCATATTCTGCAAAAACAGTAAGCCAGTACATTTAGAAAGATAATTGCTTCTCTCTAAAAATCTGAAAACTATTAACAACTAACCTGTTTCTCAATGTCTTCCAACAAACTACTAGCACCAAGGCGAAAGAGCTCTGGTTTCAGCCATTCCACTCCCAGTTCCTCTTTTACCAGCATAAGCCAAGTAATAGCTTCTTTTGCTGTCCGAATGCCACCAGCAGGCTTAAATCCAACCTATATATATAAAAAAAAATGCAATATTTCATTGTAGCCCCAGAAGAACAATCAGCATTTGTCGACTTGCCGTCTAAATCTGTCTGTGGTGTATATAAAAAACTCTGTTCTGGTAAATATCTGATTGTAAGCAGTGTTTGGTCTGGACTAGTGCTGCAAGTCATTCATCAGGCCTCAGTCTTCACAGTGAAAGACAAATTTTTTGTTGTGAGTGAAAGCAAGTGAGGGAGCAATACTTTTGCCCCTGTGCACTTTCTCAGGAGCTGGGTTTGACTGAAATTTGCCGGTAACACGTTAGGTCAAGGGATTTGGGCAGGACCAGGGCTATCTGCATATCAGAGAATCATAGAATGGCTTCGGTTGGAAGGGACCTTAAAGCTCATCCAGTTCAACACCCCCACCATGGACATGATTCCACCCAGCAGCTCAGGCTGCCCAGGGCCCTATCCAACCTGGCCTTGAACACCTCCAGGGATGGGGCACACACAGCTCCTCTGGGCAGCACTTGCCAGTGCCTCACCACACTTTCAGTGAAAAATTTTCCCCTGACATCTAATCTAAATCTCTCCTCTTTTAGTTTAAAATCACCCCCTGTCCTATCACTATCTACCCGTGTGAAAAGTTGATTTCCCTCCTGCCTTATGAGCTCCCTTTAAGTATCGGAAAGCAGCAGTGAGGTCTCCCTAGAGTGTTCTCTTCTCCAGGAAGAGAAGTTCTCTTCTCCAGCTCTTTGTAGGACAGCCGTATTCATAGCAGAGGTGCTCAAACCCTCTGACCATTTAGTGGCCCTCTTCTGGACCTGCTCCTAAAATCCTACTTCTTTCTTGAGCTGGGAACTCCAGACCAGGACACAGTACTTGTGGCTTCTCAAGGGCAGAGTAGAGGGCAATGATCATCTTCCTTGCCCTGCATGGCATGCCTCTTTCGACGCAGCCCAGGATACTGTTGGCCTTCTGGGCTGCAAAAGCACACTGCCAGCTCAATATCACTTACTGCTCATGCTGCAATCTTATTTAAAAAAAAATCAACAAGTATAAATGCAATTATGTAATGTCAAACATGCCGAAATAAGGCATGCAGTGCAACTGACTTGTGTGAAGAGCAATAGGAGGCACTTGTATTTTATAAAACTCCTAGGTGTCAGAGTAATACATAATTGGGTTGTAAATTCAAACTTATTTCAAAATTTTTCACTAAAATTTACTAAATGAAGACTAAATTAGGTCTCTCTACAAGAAATGGATTTTTTTTTGTGTTCTACAAGAACTGTAAAACTTCCCTTCTTCCAGATACTGAGTACGCTTTCAGACACTCGATGAGAGATGTGTCATACTTGGTTAGGTGAACTGCCACGTGAATTAGGACACATGACAGGAAAAACCTATCTTTAAGGCAAAGCATGCCTTGAATCTCATGATTCCATGAGCCAGCATAGAGACGACCTGCTGCGCACCTTTCTGAGTATGTGCCATTTACAAATATCTCATTCTAGGACAGCATTTGTAACGCACAGCTATCAAAATCCTGGTCAGAAAGTTCGTCGCTTGCATTACCTCAGATGTTGGCCAGCAGCAGATTTTTAAAATTCTAGAAAAACAAGTAGAATTAAGAAAAAGTGTATCTATCTGCATTAAAGAAGAAAATCTGAACAACATGCACAGTAGCACATAGTGATGCTTTCTACATTTCCTTCTGCCATACATCTTTATCTTGGTTAGCCCTTCTCTTCATCCTCCTTGTGAAAGAATTATCATTCTGATTTCTGTATATACTTTCCTGAAAGCTCACTGCATTGACTGTTTTTTGTTTTTTTTTTTTTTGTACCTTATGGATATGACAATAGAATCTGAAATTATCTGTCATTTTAAATAAGTTTGGTAATTTTAATAGTGATTTCAGGACAAACAAACAGAATAAATCCTTCTTTTAACACTGAAGTATTGTGATAACAGCGTATTTCCAATAAGATTATAAAGAACAATAACAGGAAAAGCTTGATAAATCCAAATACAAAGACTATATTTTTGTGGATGGATGAATGCATGCATAAGTGTATGCATACATCTGTTAACACTAGATTTCCAAAAGGAATTTAAAGCACATCAACTGGAAAAGCATCCTCTAGACAATAAATTAAAATACTGGGACTGTGTTTTCCCTAAGGAAGAGAAATCCTAATCAAATTCAAATTTAGATTTCTTCCTAGAAATACTACAACTCTTCGAGATAATCTGTGGTAAAAACAAGTAAAATACAGTTAATAAATAAGATAATGCTGATTATCCGCTAATAAATAACGTTATGCAAAATTCCTTTCCCTTTTAGCAAATTCTGAAAGCTCTTTGCAAAAAAAAAACACCCCGAAAAACTGACAAAGGAAAATCTGTCCTCTCCCCCATTTACTGCACACCTGACTGCCTTAAAAAAACGAAAAGGAAAGGGGGAGGGCATTTAATTCGAGAGAGGTATAAAGTCCAGCTACCACTTCCCTGCTGTTTCACAGCATTTCATTATTTTGCTTAATAAGTTCATCTCCTCAAGAATTTTCTCTTCACCTTATATTATTAAAAGTAATAAGTTTTTCTGGATTGGGGGTTTTCCCAACAGAAAAACCAATTTATGTATGTCCTTCAATAATGACAGGAAAAGATTATTTCCCATTATATTGCACACTTTTCATATCACCACCACAGCTTATCATTCAATAAATGTTACTCTGCAACTTGTTCCTATCCTCGAAGAAGTTTAATTTCTGTATTAACCTGTTTTTCCAGCCAACGCCTTGCTAGAAAGGATCCCTACAGCAGCAAAATTAGTTTGTTAAAGAAACCATTTAGAAATCTCTTGTTGCTGATAATATTGTCTTCAGTTAATAAAAGCACACAAAGTCAGTTTACATCTAATTCTCTGACATACACAGACATAAGCACTCATTCTGAATAACACATTTTATACCATGAATATATTCTTTTAAAGCAAAAGGTGAATTCAACATTTGTATCCAATTATATGTACAAAGCTGTGCTGACGCCTAGCCTTTGGCACATGGCTCCTGCAAGCAGCATCTGTGTGGACGCGAGTCACCTGGGCCAAGGGATCTGTCTCCAGTTGGCAGCAGTGATGCTTCTGCAGAGGCAAGACTATGAGAGAGGCTAGAGCTGTTGTATAGCAGGCAGAGATGCAGACTGGGGAAGGGAGGAGTGAAAGCAGCCCAGGGATCCATGCCAGCTTCATCCAGACAACTACAGAGAGCAGAAGGACACATGTAACCTGTTGCAATGTGCTCCTCGAGCTCCAACAGCCCCTGAAGCCATCTCAGCCTCTGTCCCACTGGTCACCCCACGTCCCAGGATCACATCATCTTCTGATAGGAACGAAGGGTAAGTTGGAAAGGATAGAAAGGTCGCCCAGAATTGGGTAGGGAGTCTTAGCAAAATGAGGCCCCAGGTAAGGGAAAAGTCCACTGCTGAGTACCTGCAGCAGATCTGGGTGGTGATGCATTGGAACAGGTTGTCCAAAGATGCTGTGGATGCCCCATCCCTGGAGGCATTCAAGGCCTCTAGGGATGTGGCTCTGGGCAGACTGGTCTAGTGGTTGGCGACCCTGCCCACAGCAGGGGGATTGAAACTAGATGATCTTTGAGGTCCTTTTCAACCCAGGCCATTCTATGATTCTATGATCTAAGAAGGAGCTCTGATTATCTGTAGATACAGAAAAAGGAAGGTGGCATAAGCCTTTCTGAATAACCTCCTCCTCTCTCTGCTCTAGCAGCAGGATAGATGCACAGACAGTTCATAGACTCCTCTCTGCTCCTAACCACCCCAATCTTCCTTGATAGTGACCTGACTATCAGATAAAGGGTGCAATGCTCTCCCAGCCTGTCTTGCTCTCCCTCCATCTCAAACAACAGGATCCAATTGGATCTGTCCTCTTGTTGCCTTTCACAGCTCCTTCAGCAAGGGAGAAATGAGCAGAATTTACTCTTTGGGTTGCCATAACAAAGTCAGAAAATAGAGTCATGCTCTCTGGATGAACTCTTGGTGGCCATATTATGGGAGTTTGCCAATCACTGTCAGCTTGAGATTCGCCCTGTCATTGAGATGACCATTTGAATATCTTACATGGTGAAACAAAACTCAAAACTAAATGCATCATGTGATGTACCAAAATTGAATGAGGTTTTAGGGAATTAACTGACAGTTACTCAAGAGAGGAAAGGCAAAAGTGTGTTTTGGTTTCAGATTTTTTCTCTGTTTAAATTACTAGTAAACAGAAAGAGGCATACAACAGAGAAATCCCATTACCCACTACCTACTGCTCTATAATCATGGAAGCTAATATATGTGGATATATTTACAGTATATGCAACATACTGTATTTTGAAAATTTTGCAGTCTTACAATCTTCTGAGTAAACCTGTTTGGTTCATTTTCAGAAGGGTCACGAGAATTACCTTAAAGCCGGTTTGCCAGTAGAATTCCTTAATGGCTCGCATCATGACTACTCCGACTGGAAGAGTCGCATTTTCCACTTCCTTTCCTGTAGATGTCTTTATAAAATCAGAACCTTAAAGGAAGTAAAAATCTTTATGGTGGTTTTAGAATGAGAACCACTGTGCATATGTGCAGTTCACACCTTCCAAGGATGTCCTCATCCTTCACAGCAATTACAAAGAATCCCTTTTACACATCCTTGTGGAGTCCATGCTAACTTTGCACCTGCGAAGACTAAAGCAGGAAGGTGAGATATCCATTTGGTTTCAGAACAACTCAGGCATCCCAGGGGCTAAATGAACACCTCAGATCTTAATTCTCTGCTCTAGAAATCACATCAACTATCCTTTCAATAAACTCCAATATATTACAAGGGCTGCTCCAAAACTAATGCCTCCTATTTTACTAAATTGATTCACAACATCAGAAACTGATGGTGGTATAGCAGTAGAGGTTAAACCTTACCACCAATATTCTATTACATTTTGTTTCCATGTGATAGATGGCAACAGAGGGGCAATCTAACAGAATGGCATCTGATATGGAAGTGCATATGAAGGAAAGGTGTGTCACTGAATTCCTCCATGTGGAAAAAATGCCACCCACTGACACTCATCGATGCTTGCTGAAATTTTATGGAAAGCAAACAATAGATGTGAGCACGATAAGGCAGTAGGAGGTGCCAAGTTCTGGACAGCCATGCTAAGCTGTCACACCACAAAATGAAGAACATCTCTATCAGCTCATCTGTGTATGTGAATCTGTAGGTTATGACTCCAGACTATGTTATTATTTATGTGTACAAATCGGCTTCAATGCACTGGAAACGATGGCAACAGTGTTGGAATATCGCAAAGTTTGCACCAGGTAGGTCTCATGAATGCTCAGCGAGGAAGAGAAAGATCACCATATTCAAGTTTGTCAAGACCTACTGAACCAATACAAGGCTGAAGGTGACAGTTTTCTGGATCACATCATTACTGGTGATGAGAAGTGCTGTCATTACTATGAACCACTGTCAAACTGGCAGTCCATGGAGTAGCCACACTGAATTCCCCATCAAAGAAAAAAATCAAGATACAACCTTCAGCAGATAAAGCGATGTGCACCATCTTTTGGGACAGAAAAGGGGTAATCATTCTGGATTTCCTGGAACTCAGACAGATCATCAATTCTGACCACTAAACCGTGATGCTGACTAAGCTGAAGGCTCAAACTTCCGGAGTCATGCCAGAGAGTAAGATAACTTTACTCCTGCAACATGATAACACCAGGCCCAGTATCAGTTTGAAGACTGTGGAGTACATTGCCAGCCTTGGCTGGACTGTCCTACCACACTCGCTGTATAGTCCAGATTTAGCGCCCTGTGACTTTCATCTTCTCAGGCTGATGATAAAGATGGACTGCATGGACAACATTTTCCTAGCAATGACATCATCACAGCAGCTGTGAAACAGTGGGCCACCTCTGCTGGTGCAAAATTTTATGAGCACAAAATGCAGGCTCTTGCTAATTGGTGGCAAAAATGCATAGCTAATGGTGGTGACTATGTTGAAAAAGAGTGCCTACTAGCTGAGAATTTGCTGTATTGAATAGTGTTATTGTGCTTTTGTATCTGTTGTAGCTTCCATGGAAATAAATAGGAGGCATTATTTTTGGACCAACTTACATATATGTTCCTGTATGGACATACATTATATATGTGTGCTACATGTGTTACATATATGTAAAAGGAAGATAGCAGATTAACAAAAAAAAAAATGCCAATGACTTTCTCTGAACAAATTTTGCATATAAATCAATATTTTAATATTTCCACAAGGATCTTTCAGAATAGAAACAATTTTCATCAGGTTTTTAATACAACTTTTCATCAATTTGATCTCATATTTGACAGTCTAGTATCTTATTTCAAATAGCTGTTTAAAGTGAAAACAAAAAAAATCCCATGTGTGTTTAACGAAACCAGCTGTATAATACTGTAAACAGGGAAACAACTCCTTTCTTACACGCTTTGTAATTGTAACATTGCAAATTACTACATTTAAAGCCATGGTCTGATATAATGTAGTAACAATATAAAAAAATATGTGTTATTTAAAGAGGGAGAGTTAACCTTGACTCATTGTTTATTTCACGTTTTCTCACTTTTACACAACTTTCCTCACCATCTGTTCTGAATACTTGTGTAGTGTTCTTGTACCTTCTTGCTGTTCTGGGTGGGCTTAAAACAAATTCAGCAGTGCAATATTACAAAAAGCTAAGAAACGAGCAAAAAGAATTGCTTTGCAGTGTCTGATCCTTCAGTGAGACAATACAGTGACAAAAGTTCTTTAATTGCAATAGAGCATACTTCACCCCTGGGAACCTACTTCTTCTTAGAAAAGGTGTACTGTGGGATCATTAATTATCAAAAGTAATAGTGAGGAGAAGAGGGCTAATTCAAACATAGCGTAGTAGTGCATCATCCACTTAAGTCAATTGGAACTGCATCTGTTTCCACTTCAGATTTGGCTTAGTCCATTTTGTCTCTTATTTAAATGATGAAGCCTCTATGACATCCCCTAGAGTAAGAAAGGGAACTTTCATTGCTGGCTCAAAGTAAGGAGATGCCTTGACTACATTCTGACAGTGTGCTGTAACATGCTCCAGAGACCTGTCTTTCTGGTGCAGGTTGGCATGCAGCTAGGTTTCAACCTGCTGGGAAGTTGAGACAAAACCACGCATGTTTCAGTGCCCTCCAATTTAAACATAATCAAACTTCATCACTAATATTGCCTCCTGTAAATCCATGTTTGTTTTTATTTGCAGGTTTCCTGCCCAGGCAGTCAATGGTTTTTAAGCTGCACCATGCTACAACATTCCCCATTCAAAACTGAAATGACTACTCAGGAAACAAGTTCTAACTGCAAAGAAGTTGCAATACGAAAAAGAGGCAATTAAAGTTGATTGAGTCTTGCAGGGAACTCAGCACGTATGAGAGATAGTTGAGTTATATATTTCAGAGCTATCCTCTGTCAGAGAGACAGTATGGACATCTGATAGTCACATTAAAACAAATAGTGAAAGTGAAACTTTAACAGTGCCAAATTATACTTTTAATTTCCCTTTTGAAATGCAGCACTTAAAGTCCTTCATTGCAATACTTTTCATTTTTTTCTAGTATAAGGTAAGTCAAAGCTTTTATAAGTCTTATAATTACAAGTCTCTGTGGTACAGTTTCATTAAAAACTTTCATTAAACAACAGCTGCCCTTGTATATGGTCTTCTAATCAATTTGGTCAAACAGAATGACTTCTAATCAGCTGTTGATAAAAATAGAAGATGAAATTTTAATTCTAATAGATTAACCACAAACTCAAGATAGTCTTCAGAATTCATCTAGCTCTATTCTCCAGTGGATTTAACGACTATTCAGCAACTCATTACTAAATAGAACAAGATGAACATTTTCCAGTTCATTAAAGAAATGTACTATGTATTTTTGCATTGTCCTCATGATTCGTTACAGGGAGTCTTAATTACAAGATAATGGATAATGGTTATTAAATGCAGACTCCAGTAATGAAGCTCTATTCATTTGCGAGCCTCAGAGACTGCAAAGAGGGGAAAATAAAATTACTAGCTTCAAAAGATTAACGGATCAAATTATTATTCAATTTTGAAAATCTCATTCAGACTTCACAGAAACAAGAAGAGATTAAAAACTAGTATTAGTACAAAAGTAGTGCATTTATATATTTATTTTTAAATAATATCTTAAGGCTATTACCAGAATAATCAGCTTTAGATGTGATTATTAGACAAACATAGAGCCAATTTAGTAGCATCCTCTACCAAAGAAAACAATATATTTTTATTTCCTGAACAAATTCTTTTCATGATACAAGAGCTTCCATGCAGGACTCCAGGCAGCCTCTCACAGAATTCAGAAGATGCATGCTACCAAAGCACTCTGCAACGTAATGTGTTATTAAAGTGGAGATTTCAGTAATGAAAAGGGGGATTTAAAAATCAACCGCTGCCATAAAAAGCACCTCATTAAGTAGAATTTATGCCAACCTTGTAATAACAGAAGTGTTTCATCAATTCTATTTCTTATTCATGTTTTCAAAAACAAGTCTAAGGAATGAAGTTCAGTATGAGTTTCATCTGGAAACTTAGGTGATGATTTAGAACCCCAAATTTATCACCCATCTTCCCATCTTCCTATGAATATATACATGCAAATATCTAGGCCAATGTTAAATTACCCCCTGGGTCGCTTGTTGCTTTCTCCTTCATTTGGGTAGGTTACACAAAAGACTTACAAAATGAGTTTTTCAAGATAGAGTTGTAGGCCCAGTGAGCCTGGAAAAGGCCACATTTTCGCTCTTTTTCACAGTGCAACTGCAAAAGTACATTTGCCTTTCAGTGAGTCAGGCACGATTCACTGAATCAGTGAAGAGTGCGGACATCAAATCCCCTATGCAATGCAGCAGCGTCAGATGCCTGTTTCAGCTGGGCTTGATGTGAACCCAGGAACAGCACCAAGGCCCAAGCAAGCAAAAACTGCATCACCTCAATTTAAATGGAGACAGAAATTTGTATAAACCACAAGGAATGTGACCAGTGCAGTCTGTACAGAGAAGCTTTCTCTACACAGTTGAGAACCAGGCCACTTGAGCTGTGATCACTGTGCCCTGTGACACTAGCTAGAATATTTCCAGATATTAAAACTCTGTTCCTCTGCTCTCTCACTCTACGCACGCACCTCAGCCACTGCAGGTCACTGAAGACCATTTAAACCAAGCCAGCTGGATTTGTACATGCTGAAAGTAGTGACTTAAGCATCTTGAAGCCATGCCTAGAGGTTAAGATGAGGCCCACTATTTATCCCACATAATCATTAAGCCTTAAGCACCCGAGAGTAGGGAAAGACTTGCCCAAGGCAAGCAACGGGCAGGGCAAGAATTCAATGTCCTGTTCTCCTGAAGGCCAGAATTGAGCTGGCCAGCCTACTGCTATCCCCTCCATCATATCAAAACATCACAAAGCTTCCCTGTCCCACACAAAAAAGAAGCAGAGCATGAGAACCAAATAATGCTACTTAGCTGACAGCATCCAGGAAACATATTACAGTTCTATAATTAAGCAATAAGCAATAATAAGCAGTATGGCAATTGAGGAGTAATCACAACCTTTTGGTTGCAAAGTGCTTCAAATGCCCTTGGGGAACGATTATAACTACAGAGTCTGAGTTGTTGCCCTACTCCTAAAAAAGAACGAAGATGCATCTGGCAGTTTTAAACAATAGTTCAGAGACATATGCTTGCAGAGGGACAATTATGCCATGCTACCTAGTATGTACTTCTAGTGAGTAGAGATGTATCTGGTTGCTGCAACTTGGCTATAACAAAATGTGGCAACATGGGGTAGACGCACTCCCTTACAGGACTTCTCAGTCTGGTGGCACAGAGTCATGCTGTTGAGGAGACCGGTGTAAGCCTCTGTTGTTTGTGCTGACAAGACAGCAGTAATAATATCACTATCAAATACATACAGAGTTTCATGAGCAAGACATTTTTTTTATTTTATGAGTACCTAAAAAAGAGGATCTTAAGATAAAACCTCTGAAAATGAGTGGCCAGGCTAATATGAGCGGCTAATTCTTATTAGCTGAGACATCATATTAGTCCACTTACACATCCTTATTCTACTGCAGTTGCAAGATAAGATATATTTCCCTACAGCTTAATTTTGCCATTTAAGAGAAGAGAATACACAACTGTGACAACATGCTTCAGTAGTAGCTCACTGAGCTCCATCACACACGGCTACTGTGTCAGACCACTTGTTCAGGTGCCTATGCATCTTTTCAGAGCCTGCAGCTATGTTACCATTTTTGAAATTGCTGGCTTATAATTTGGTATTTTGTGAACTAAATTGTGCAATTCTTTTCTGAAAAGCGCCTGCATGAAGCAAAAAATGAATCAGAACATGGGGCTCCATGTTTGATGTCTGTTTACAAATAAGACAACCTTTCTAATGACCTACCCTATCATCTCAGTTGGTTTTCAAGACTAGAAATGGATGCTTCCTTTCCCGTACACCATCTCTGGTAACGGGCAATCTGCAGGCCAAATAGTGCCCTTAGGAACAATTATGCACACACATGAAGGGACAAATTATTAAGTCCATACGTATGCAAAATTCCCTGTAGGTGATCTCTGAAGGAATTCAGCATTGCTGAATTATGTATAGCTTGCTAATGCACTATTATAGTATCTACCACAGGTCTCCATAGGATACTATTACTTAATTAGTATTAGATTCTTGTGTGTTCATTTAAAATGTGTTTAGAAGGTTCAAAAGAACGATCCATACCACTTTCTTTAGTCCTGCTACAAGGCATTGGCTTTTGTTATTTTTAGAGCATTTCTTTCAATCCAAACCCTACTTGTGCATGGTAAAAGAGAAAAGAAATAATGGACATACTTCAACCTCAGTGTCCGCAGCTGGGATCCCCGTCAGTGGTGGCTCTTGGTTTTAGGCTTCAAACCACACTAAAGCACAGGAAAAAAACATGTTTCCAGTCCCCTCCCACAGTACCAAACAGAAGCAGTGTTAGGACGTGCATGAGTGCAGGAGCAGTATAGGCAGTTATGTGCCTCTGCAGTAGTTCTCCCTTGTCCTCTCCAATGAAAAGCAGCAGGATACACTCCCAAGAGCAATGAGTGGGACCACAAAGAAGATTAAGGAATCCCTGTATCATTATCTGCTTGTTAAATGTCGCACTACTTCCCTGAGATTTTTATGTTATTTATCCAGAAATGGGTACCAGGCATTACACTCAAGGGCTTTACAGTATACAACCTATATTAACCTTATTTCTTTTTGCAGATGGCAATACTAAAACTGGGTAAGCAGTTTGCCTAATGACACATGACAAGCCAAAGGTAGAATGAATAAATAAACCAATGCATTACAACACCTAATGGTAATCATACAATAATCACTAAGAAAAAATGTATCTTTCCTCTCAGCTTATCTAGTCCAACCGTTGTTTATTTCTGAGTTAACAGCGTGGAGAGAGGTGGGCCCATGCCAACCTCATAAAGTTCAACAAGGCCAAGTGCAAGGTCCTGTATCTGGGTCAGGGCAATCTCAAGATACAGGGTGAGTGGAAAATGGCTTGAGAATAGTGCTGAAGAGAAGGATTTGGGGGTGTCAATTGATAAGAGATTCAACATGAACCAACAGTGTGCGCTTGCAGCCCAAAGGCCAACTGTATCCTGGGTTGCATCAAGAGAAGCATGACCAGCAGGTTGAGGGAGGGGATTCTGTCCCTCTATTCTGCTCTCATGAGACCCCACCTAGAGTACTGTGTCTAGTTCTGCAGCCTCCAACACGAGGAGGACATGGAGCTGTTGGAGTGGGTCCAGAGGAGGGACACAAAGATGATCAGAGGACTGGAGCACCCCCCACTATGGGGACAGGTTGAGATCTGGGGCCCTTCAGTCTGCAGAAGAGAATGCTCTGAGGATACCTTAGAGCAGCCCTCCAGTACCTGAAAGGGGCCTACAAGAAAGCTGACTTTTTATAAGGGTGTGTAGCGACACAATGAGGGGAAATGATTTTAAAATGAAAGAAGGTAGATTTAGACTAGATATTTGGAAGAAATTTTTTACTGTGAAGGTGGTGGTACACAAGAACAGGTTGCCCAGTGAGGCTGTGAATGCCCCTTCCCTGGAGGCATTCAAGGCCAGGCTGAATGGGGCTTTGAGCAACCTCTTCTAGAGGGAGGTGTCCCTTCCTATAGCAGGGGGGTTGGAACTAGATGATCTTAAAGGTCTCTTCCAACCCAAACCATTCTATGATCTTTCACAGACTAATGTATAGAACATGGTTTGCCACCAGTTTGAGCTGACACAAAACACAGGAGACATCAGTACAAATCTCCTCTCTGCTCTAACATGAGAACATGAATTCTGCTTGGGAGCATGCCTCCATGCACCCAGGCAGAAGGTAAGACTGATGGCATGGTGTTGGCCCAGCTGACTGGACCCACGCCATCTCCATGACAAAACAGGAGGCAGGCAGCCATGGCACTTTCATGCAGTGAAGAGAAGAGTGGACTGGGTCAAAAGAGTAATACAATTATTTTAAGAGAGGGATGTTCCATCAGCTACCAAAGTACTTGAAGAGTAGAAGAACCATAAACAACCCAAAATAATTCCAGAATAAAATAGTTTGCAAACTGCACTGTAGAGCTGGCTACAGTACGGTGTTACTGTTGAGTGTAGCTGTAGCACTGCATAAAATCTAGAGGCAGTGCTCTGCAGC
This sequence comes from Tragopan temminckii, assembly GCA_028571105.1. Lineage (NCBI taxonomy): Eukaryota > Metazoa > Chordata > Aves > Galliformes > Phasianidae > Tragopan > Tragopan temminckii. The sequence goes on along the minus strand of JAOWBP010000001.1, from coordinate 52,159,146 downwards.
ATGCTTGAAGGAGAGCCCACAGCAGCAGAGCTGCTCCCACTTGTTGCCACTGCCATCTTCACTGTTACGCAGAGGCTTCCCTCAAAAAGGAAGTCACACCTTCAGCACCCCCTTCCCACTCCTTGCTGCAAAGACAGCAAAGGATGAATTTACCTGCTGGAGAGGAGCTCTGCGGAGAGGGACCTGGGTGTCCTGGTGGACGACAGGTTGGCCATGAGCCAGCAGT
>JAOWBP010000001.1:52125493-52145297 GCA_028571105.1 Tragopan temminckii | reverse complement strand
AATTAATGAAATTAATCTTAAAAATGTAAACACTGTTAAGCACTCCCAAAACTGACTTGTGATACTGATCAAACCTTTTTAAGTCATATTAACAAAAAGATAATGAGGAAAGTATTAGAGTTCTCATGTAATAAAGAAACATACTAAACCCAAAAACTAGAGGAACACTTTGATTAAAAGTTGATAGAGTTGAAAATTTAAGTCGTCAGAATGTTACCAGGCACAAAGAATGCTATACCACAGGAGAAATCACACTAAATGCATACAATGCTCTGAAGTGACACAGTTTATGCACTGAAACTGTAAAAGAGTCAGTGAAGGTAATCACAGCACTGTTATCCATTTAACCATGCTGCAGGTATAGGCTGGGGTGGGGAGCATTGAAGGGGAAGCAAAATGCAGTAAGTATATCTAAGAAGTAGGAGGAAAGGCAGTCAGGACTGTCTCAGAGCTGTTAGTTTGATCTCAGTAGTATTTAAGGTTTTGTTTAAAAAATAAAAAATAAAATTAAAAGAGAATTTTTAAAGTCATGAGATAAAAGGAAAACTGAAAAAAATGCAATGCTGATGTATCAAAGATAGATTTGCCAGACGACCTTAATGCCTGTGTGTAATGAGCACTCATCTTTTAAACAAAACATGGTAGAGATGATCTGCCTTAATTTCAGTAAAGCCTTTAGCATGTTTCTCAAGGGAAACAAGTTGTGTAGATGAAAGTCAGCAGAAGGTGGCTGAGAGACCAGTTTAAGCCCAGATGGCAACAGATACTGTGGAAAAGAGAGGTACCCATCTGCAAGTAAGCTTTTGTGGAACTTGTTTAATATTGTCCTTTGTGGTAAAAGGGAAACTGATCCTGGGATGTTTCTTCCATCTCCACCAACACAAGTATCTTCATGCAAACTCATCAGTAATGGTTGTCCATGTTCAGGAGGTACTTTCTGACTGAGATAGTGATTCAGTGGCACAGCTGAGTGTGCAACTGGCTGTTTGCTCTGTGAGGGTTTTTGGTGGTGGTGGGGGGGGGAGTGAGGGGAGGAAGGCTGCCTACTTGTCTCACCCTGGCTTCTGCTTGCCAGCATACTGAAGAGGAGGAGACTCCAGGGGTCCCGGAAAAGATCCTATCTACCATGAATCTTACTTGAGCTTACTCATTGTTTTGTTTAGATTTCTTTGAGAGAGCTTTCTGAAGCAGAAGACTTCTTTTCAAGTCTCTGAGATCTGGTCTGTGAAAATTCTATTTTTGTGCTTCTTTGATCTTAAAAATTATGGCACATCTGAGTTAGGAGTTTGGGTATGGCCTTCTGATGTGCTGTCTTCATGACTTCCCTCCAGCTAGTCGGTGGCAAAATTTACTTGGCTTGTGATGATAAGACAAACTTGTTAGAAGCCTGTGGTTCTGGTGATCCTCAGTTCAGTTCCCATTCTGAACATCTGTATTTCTTCCAGTCATGCTTAGGAAATTTGAGATCGTACACATTGAGACTGCTTTTTCTTGGAGATCAAAACCTGAAAATAGATCACAGCAGAGAACATAAAATATTGCAGTTTAATTGTCTGATAAAGATCTGTCATTCTGAAGGGAAAAAAAAGTCCCTGTAAGGAAGGATCTCTATCATGCAACACTGCAAGAAAGACTTACAGCAATGGAGAGTGAAGCATTGGGCACCTGTCATAAGGAGATATTAGAATTACATGAATTAAAATGGTTTGTGGGGTGAATATTTGCTTGTTATGATGGACCAATACAGCAGTTACACCTCAACAGGCAGGGATGCTTCTCCACCTGGAGCATTTGGGGCTGTATACAAACCTCATGGAATTATTTTTAATTTCAGACATTTCCTACTTTTTATAAATCTCGTCCCAGCATACGTGAAATAAGTATAAAGGACTCTGTAGCTGCGGTCTTGAATTTGAAAGATGCTGCCTTTTACATTTGGGTTAATCCATTTTGAAAAATGAAGAGAATAGATATTGAGGCATGTATGCATATGAAATAATATAATAAACAGCTGTAAATTGTTAAAATAGCCTTTTGTTCAGTATTCTGTTGATCTATAACATGTCTCATGGGAGATGATAAAACATTCATATCACATGTTCATGTTGCAATGCATGAAGTAAATGCAGATATGCATGTTTTGATCATTATCACGAAGGACTGAAGCTTTGAAATAGTGCGTGGAAGAAGTTGCTTCCAAATTGGGGTTCACAGGCTGTCACTGAACAGAAACATCCCAGTTCAGTTTTGTAGTTTTACCGCCTAAATTTTCCAAATCTTGTCCTGATCAGTGAAATTAATATAAAGGAATCTGTAGATTCAGTCTTGACTTTGAAAGAAGCTGCTTATGTGCTGTCTAACAGATCTGGTTATAACTACTTTGGTGCTGGGCTCAGAAAGGTCAGTGCTAACCTTGAATAGCCATATGGAGTGCTGAGTGCTGCTGGTGCTGCTTTTTTAAGGGTTAAATGCATGCTTTATTCTGTATTCATGTATGCACATATGAAAAATGAGTTGTCCCAGACAGTTCACTGAGCACCTCAGTTAAGTCTAAATGTATGGGACACCATTTCAAGTGCGGAAGGGTGAAGAAAGCTCATTGGTGAGGATTAAGATCTCCATCTGTTAAGTTTGCACTGATGATAAAACACATGCTCCCAGTTGGAACAAGATGCATTAAAAGAGCAATTTCACTTCTACTGCCTAGCAACAATGTCATTGAGCACCTGCAATAGTTTAAACATTAAGCATAATTGGCTTTGCTTGACATAAATCTGTAGTTTTGTAAATAAGAGCAGTTGAGTTTCCATGTAATACCAATTAGCTATGAGGAATGCTTTGTTTGTTGAAGCCTGAAGCTTTGCAGAGGAAAGAGGGAGCTGTTAAGGCTCAGCAGTAGTAGTCAGAAGATAGGACCTGGATCAGGCGTTGCACAGACTTCATGAATGTCCTTGTGCAAATTATTTAATCCGAGTCAGGTTTTCTGTCTATGAAAGGAATAATAACACTGAACTCTTTTTTTGGTGAAGAACTCTGAGTGTGTCTGATTAAAATGTAATTTCACAGCATTAAACCAATCTCTGTGGGTCTGTGCTAGATATCTTTTTGCTTTCTTTTAGGTGGAACTACTAGTGCATCTGAAAAGCTTGTGCACATTTCCTAAAATTGCTTCTTTTCCACCAGTTTCTGGAGAAAGAGGTGCCTGAAGCAGTCACACTTGCTTAGCTTCTCGTTCTTGTTCAGCGTCTGTGGGAAATCTGGATAGGAAGGAGTCAGGAGAAGCCTTCCTCATGGCCCCAGAATTAAACCTTTTGGTCTTCAGCTTGATGTTTGCTGTAACATAAACTAATGTGCCTTGGCAGGGACAGACAAAACTGCCTTCCAGAGTGTGTTTGGAAAGACTGTTTTTATTTAATTCTTTACAATAAAAATAGGTTCACAAGTCTCCTCACTGTGTATCTGCTCTAAACAGAATACAAATTACCTCTTCCTTTTTACCTTCCTGATCTGAAGAATGCTCACTGAAGAAGTATTATTCTGTTGTTTTAGTTCTTCGAATTATTCTAGCTTCAGTCTCTGTCTGTAACCTGAAGTATAGATTTCCTTAATTCAGAGAAAGTTGATTGGGAAGTTGACATCTGAACCTTACGAAGTCTACTAGTTCTGGTGCTGGCTTTTTAAAGTTAGTTAATCAGTACTTATGCACAGTGAGAGTTTAAACTAGAAAGAATTTATCTGGTAATGATTTTTCTCTATTTTAGAGATGCTTCATCTCTGCAGAGGACTGGGTAACACACTAAGAATAACAAATCATGAAGGCAATTTGTGCTTTTTGTTGGGGATGTGCACACTCAGAAAATAAGCAGAAATTTTCTTAAAATACTGTGTGACTGGCATATCTTCCTACTCTTTTTTTTTTTTTTTCTGTGATTGAAGCAAAAAAAGTAAAGTATATATACAGTTTGAATGGAGGGTAGCCCACCTCTTTCCAAACACCAGGGTTTTGTGTAGAGGCAAAATATGTGCATTCCAATCATGTAATACTGTTTTGAGAAAAAAACACATATCTAGAAAATACTTCAGTTATTAAGTTTACAGTTTGGGAGTTATGCTCCTTTCCTGTTAGTGTGGGAAACTCCTATTTCACTGCTTGCTGCACCACCTCTGGAGTAGTTTAGTTTAGAGCAGTGAATGGAAACTGAGTCTTCTATACCCAGTGAAGCATCTCTGGGATGGAGGTTGAATGAAGGTGTGTTGGGTTTTTTGACACATTATTTTTATTTGATGAAAAATAATGCAAAATATTTTTTTAATTTTCAACTCAGAAAAAGAAATGCTTTGAAATCTAAAAAAAAACCCCACAAACTAACAACAAACAATCTAATAATAAAAAAAAAAATCTGTCAGGAAACAAACAAAGGAACAAAAGCCCTCAGCAGTCAACATTTGTCCTCCCTGCATTGTAGGCTGTGAAAAAGCATCTTTTGAAAACAGATCCTGAATGTTTTCCTTGTCCTGTCTTGTGAACTTCAGAAGATCTCAGGTTGGGGATGGTAGTTATAGGAGTGCTTTAAAGGAGCATGGCAAGTTTTCTCAGCTTTTCTGTAGGGATGGTCAATGAATGCAGTATGTAAATGCTGTCTACTTGGCTAGCTGGCAGAAAGAGGATACCTTTGAAACAAAGAAACAAACAAAAAATCTCAAATTCAAAAGCAATTTTAAATAGTCACCAAAGGTTACCAGAAGGTGTTGCTTGAAAGCTAATCCAGCACTGTGTGCAATTCTACATTTCTTTACGTTGTCTCAGAGTTCTCTTGTTGTCTTGAAACTGTTAGTTTTAAAATGTTCAGTATATCAGGTGAAAAATATAGAAACCTGAGATAATTTAATAACTTGCTGACAGATGATAACCTCTTCAACAAGCTTTGTCACTGCTTATAAAGAGTTGACACTTAATGGAAATGCTTTTAAAGCTTAAACTCTTTGTGAAGTAAACTTTAATGTTGGGAATGCTGTATAAAACTTTAAACACCAAAAGTTCTGCATATATTTTCTATGAAAAAGAGCAGGGAATGTTCACCTCTTTAAGGGGGATACTTCAACACAGAGATCCAAATATATAAATTATACAGATTTTGCAAAAATAAGTAAAAAGCTTCAGTAACAAAGCAGCAAACGATACCAGGGAGACAAGGTGATTATTACTGATTTGAAAATAATGTTGTTGCATTGTGGGAAAGCTTTCTGTTGTTACTTGGAGTAGGAGATTCTAGTTTATCAGAGTATGTGAGAGTGGATGGAGGTCTTCTCTGTTACAACATACAGAGGCTTTAAAATAAAATAGAATAAAAATAAAAGTAAATACACTGGCATAGAGGGAACACATCTCATGCATTGCTTGTAGTTCAAAAATTGCACTTAAGAAGGATATTCCTGTAGCACTGGTTGAAATGGTTGTAGGGTATAGCTTAGTTAAACCCAGTCTTTTGTGTTATTTTCTTTTTCCCAGTTCCAAAGTGAATTACCAGTTGATCAATTATTGCTTTTGCAAAGTTAGTTCACCTGGTTAATGGCTTGGGTGAACTGTTTTCTCCTCAGGTTTTTGTAATATCAGCTCCTGTTCCCGAGATAGTTAACTAAATCATCGCGATTCTGTTTTAGTTCTTTCCCGCAGTTTGCATTTTCAAGCTATCTTCCTATGCAGCTGGTGGCTGTTACACCTAGCTTTCGATATTCTTTAGAAAACTACATTCTCACTTTCTTTCTTCAAGCCTTTTAAGATGCAGTGAGTTCCAAATAATCACTTGCACAGATGCTCATAAATTTTTTTTTTTTTTGAGATTCTCATACAGTTCCAAGGCAGGCTCAGGCATGTAGATCCTTCAGAAATGCTCAGAGAGAGTGGCCCAATTTAAATTATCTATTGAATGCTGAAACACAAATTGCACATGAAATCCCCAAGCTTCAGGGGTCTCTGGCAGGTCACATCCAACCAGTCACTCAAACATTTAGTCAGTGCTACCCCCATGCACCTATGAAACTGAGGCTGTTTGACACCTCTGAGAATATTTCTCATGTTAGATCTGTTGTAAATGAGCACATGGTCCAGAATAATTAATGGTAACACTTCAGTCCTTTTTTGACAGAGTTGTGTTTCTTATGCAGTTTGCGCTGGTCTGTCTATTTAACTGCAACCAGCCATGCCTGAAAGACAGGAAAGAACAAGACGGACAAGTGTGTCAGTGAGTGAACCTCTTTTCTGTAATTAGAAATGCACAGGGAATAAATTATTCTCCAATTCAAGCTGTCCAGCTCACACTAATAATAACAACCCAAGAAGCAATCTGTTTACAAAAATTAAAACTGAATTTGTGAGACTCTACTGCAAGACAGGTTTTGCCGCGTAGTCCTGTTCTGGTTTATCCCACTTAAGGGTTTCTGTCCGGGCATTACAAGTGGTTCAGTCTGGACTGCATGGTGATTTCATGCATGTGGCTTCTATCATGTAAGAGTAGCTAAAACTGCTTTAATCGGAACTTGTTGCAGCAACTCTGGGCCAGACTCATCCTGCTAAGTTAGTAAAAGGTAAGGAACAAATGCAGCAGAAGAAAAGTATAAGGAATTTGTTCTAAGACTTTTTTTTAAGCCTGAAGACACCTCTTGATACTACTGCATTCAGTCATCTTCCAACTTGCATGGGCAAAACTTTCTCTGTAGAGGTACTGGGAAGTAACCTAGCAATGGCCTGGCTTTTGCTTTGTCTTTGTTTCCCTAACTATAATTTCTCTGAGCTCATGTGTATCCCTAATGGATAAAGTTTTCATATACATTATCCCAAGGTGGACCTGACAATTCTCAAACCATGGTCGGACTAAAGTTGGAGGAATCAGATGGGTTCAGAAGAATCTGCTTTAGCCATAAGGCACAGCCATAAAACTAATGGCCAAATTCTTCCTTCTCTGGACTCTAGGTAAGAGAGTGTTGACAGGATCTTGAAATTTGGGGCCCCAAAGTGACTTGATGGACTCAAACTGTTTCTGAGCTTCTTTTCTAAACTTTTGTTTCCCTTAATTTTGGATATTTTCTAATTGTAGCATCTGATTAAGATGCAAAAAGCTGAGCACTGGAGGGTGCAGAGCACTCTTACCTGACTTCAGCTTGGCTTGAAGTGGCAATGTCACTCCTTAAGAGCAGATGAGGTGCCGGAAAGTTGCCTTTCCAGCAGACAGCCTGAAAATGAGAATGCGCAGTCTCCATTTTAAAACTGGGAAAGTAATCAGGTCTTGGGATTAGATGTGTTACTTATGCACCTTTAGAGCCAAAAGCTATAAAGAAACCGCTCAGAATTCGAGCAGCTGTCATAAAGCATCTCTGACATTTTTTAAGCAATCTCAGATCTTTGGATGAAGAGTCATGATAGTAACTCATATTTTTGGAATGCTGAAACATACACAATGAATTCTCTCTGTCAGACAACATGCTTCAGAAGAGAGTATTGACTACAAGAAGTCAGACTAACAGGTATCATTTTTTTATTATTATTGTTGAATCTCAACAAATCACTTGAGCCATTTCGTTCTTCATACAAAGCACATGCATTATGGTCAGTTGCTGATCGGATACTACAGATGAGATCCAGGGGAGAAAACAAAAGCTGTCTAAGGCTTATCTGGCATAGTTAAGTATTTACATCACTTCAAACCAAGTAGAACAAGCTTGAAGAGTCACTGGACAGTAATTCAGAGTACCTAATTAATTTAATTGCAAACCATGAAATTCTCAAATTAATTTATTATTCAAATATATTCATGCATTTCCCTCCCCCAGGGCATCTTCCCTAAAAAAAAACCCTGCCTTTTCAGTTTGCGAATGTCTGGAATGCGAACAAAAGAATAGCAGTGCTATGTCAGCCCCATGATCCTTATAGCAGGGTGTGAGGGAGATGCACAGGGGAGAGCATGATGGCCTGCTTGTGCCCTGCCCAGCATTCAGGCTGAAGGAGTTACCCCAAGTTCTGTGTTTCTGGTCATTCTACTGTTTATATAACTAAGCATTATACCGATGATAATTGTACCTTACATAATTTTCAAGTTGATTGTGTTCCAGCGCAATGTGCTGTTTACTGTTCAGATTTGTTTTCAGTATCTCTCTGCCAGCTACCTGTGCTCTTCTGGCTTCTATACCTTTCTTTTTTTTTTCTCGAAGTCAGCTGTGGCCAAACCTCATCGCTGTTCAGACTTCTAGAAGCAGCAGGAATCACACAGAAGAAGAGAGAATGCACCAACCGTTTACTTTCACTCCTCGAATATTTTTTTGTATGAGTAATTGCTGCCTTCCCACAGCTTTTTAGCTCAATGCTTAACATCAACTAATGGAAGGATGTGGGGATAGAGGAAGGACCTGGGGTATTGGGGGGGCTTCTTTTTCACAGTCTCTTGCTGCAAAAAAAATAGAGCTTTCGAGGTCTGCACAAAAGAGATGTAGGTGATTTGTAATTTGATTTCAAACTACTGATAGGAAATTCCTTCCATGGAAAAATGGCATGATCTCATTCCTTTTTGACATAGAAATAAGCAAGGCAATTTTTACTTTTTTTTTTTTTTTTTTTTTTTTGATGGCAGAATTGGATCTGACCTTCAGTCACATGGCACAGTAAATAAGTATGAGTTGATGCTAACACCTCAGCTTGCTACACCTTTATGTGAACTCAAACCTCTTGTGCAACCTGACCTCAAAATAGGACATGTAGAAGCAGGCTTCCTGTGGATTTTTTGTTTTCCTTTCCCTTGTTTTGTCCAGTTTTCATCCCACCAGTGCCCTCAAACCTTTGATTTGGAGAGCACCCCACGGCATTGCAGGTGTTCTCTTGTTACTCTGGCTCCTTTGGATGCTTTTGACTGGCAGCTGTTCAGCAGTCTGGTGCCGACATCCCTGTTCCTTCTCACCTGTACTCTCACCTGTTATGGCACTGGGGTCTTTTCCATTTGCCACGCTGCACACCAAGCTCCAATCCAGTATTCCTGCACACCTCAGGAGAAGCAGTTCTGCTTTCTGGCTCCCTCCCAGATCTGTCACCCAGCCTCGCTCCGTGATGCATTATTAAGCGTGCAGCAGACGCCAAGTGAATTTGGTGGAAACTGTATTCAAAGAGTATTTCTCTCTCAGTGCCTGTGGGCTGCTGGTCCCCAGCTCTCTAGTTTGCTTCTGTACATGCAGGTGTGCGTGTTTGCGTCTGTGTGCACTGGAGATTTGGCTACTGTGGGAGTCATCACTGGCTGTGTCCTTGCACACACTCTGCTCTTTGTCAAATCTGCTGCTTTTTCTATCTGCCAGCTACATGATGTCTGCACTGCATTCAAGGAACAGTGAGGACATCCAGTGGTCACATGGGTTAAAATTAATTACTCCAGATTCTGTCAGCAAGATCAGATTTCCAAGCTTTCTTGTTTTTTCAGCGTTTGACTTGTTTTTCATCATAGCTCATTATGCTGTAAAGTGCCTGACAGAAGGTTGGGATGACTTCTTTCTCTCTTGTCTTTTCCTTCCCCCCCCCCCATGTGATGTTGTTTCATACCTATCAGCAACTGAAAATGGGAAATTGGGTCTTTCTCAGAAGAAAATGTGGGTATCTTTTAATTGCATTTCAAATGAAGAATTTGGGAGAAGTAGCAAAGGAAATATTGGCTATTATTCTGAATGCACAACACTGGAATAAGGAGTAAATATGTTTTCTGTTAGGTGAATAGACACTCTTCAAAAAAAAGTTTCAATGTGAAATAATCACAACTTGAACTTTTGATACAACTTTTTCAATTTATCTCATGCAAAATTCATGTGTACCTTGGTTCATCCTGGAGTCTGTAATGAGTCTGAGAGGAGCTGTCTCGCTCCCTTTTCTGAATGTGCTGGTGATCAAATTCAGTCACTTAGCTGGTGCCATTTCGGGAGCTCCTAATCTTCTAGTTAGCATCGGAACAGCAAAATGTCTATCTGCTGCGCGTCAGTGTAGCCAACTTTGATGCTCCCTAGTTTGATTCAGATATGTGGAAAAAAGAATATGAACCCTCCAGGAATAAAGAGAGCATATGGAAATCTAATTTCATTTCTTTTTTGTTATTATTGTTAGAATAAAAGAAAGATTATTTTATGTAATATTATAATAATCCTCTTAGCTCACCTGATTCTAGAAACACTGGGTTTTTGTTGTTGCCAAACTACAAATTAATTTAAATTAAATCTGATTGCTCCTGTGCAGTTTTTTGTTTCCACACTGCGATAAAATTTGTGGAAGCTTTGGGAGAAATTCTTGTAGAGGTCACCGGCCTAATCATAAAATGTCTTTAAAATTTTTATGGTCCTTTAATAGAGTGCTATTGGATAATTCCTCCAGGAAAGGATCTAGCTCTGTAATAAACCCTTGTGAAGGAATGCTGCAGCTTTGGTACAGCTCTCAACAGCTCTTTTCCCCAGATTTGCATGCGTTACCTAAGTGCAGTGACCAGTACAAATTCCTTTAACGTTTGCAAAAAACATAATGGACAAATAAAGCAAGAGGAGTGCAATGGATTTAAAATATTGCAATGACAAAAGATTATGACAATTTAAATTAGGAAAATCCTTATAAGGAAGAAAGCATTTATATAAATGCATCTGACAACCGAGCATGTTCCATTAAGTTACATCCGCTTTATTCGTGAAATGACAGTTGTCTTCTGCCAGTGTATCATGATGGTCAAATTTCATAAATCCTTAATCCTACCTGGGTAATGGAGGCAGCAGGAATGCCAGACTGAAACACCTGTGTTGCTCTCTCATTTTGTGCTCTTCTTTGCCCATATTCTTCCAGGAAAATTAATCTTCAAAACTTGGAACAAACATCATGTGGTACATTATGGGCATATGTGAATTTATGTATGTAAAATGTATGTTCATACCTACCCCAATTCCTAAAAATGAGGCTCTTTTCATGCCTACTCTGTACCTCATATTGTCCCATGGACATCTGCTCAACGTTGAATGTTCTTACTGATACCAAACTTTGCAACAAACATATTTCTAAGGATAGAATAAATGTTGTGTATGTGTTTTTTGACACATCGCTGTCAGTATTGACCATTCTTCTCTATTTCCCCCCCCCCCCCGAAGAAAGAAAAAAAGGCATTCTAGGACATGTGGAGGGGTAGTCAGGAAGTGTCAGGGCTGTACATCCTGGGTAGCTGGTCATCCATCAGCTCAGAAGCAGAGCTTGGTTCTGTGAGGCAGCTCACCTGTTTCCTCCTCCTCTTCTTTCTGGAGGGAGCTGCTGCTTATACTTAACATCTCCAAACAACCTACGGTAATATGTATTTGAAGTTCTGCCAAAGGAAAGTGTAACAGCGTTTGACAGTAGCGGATATTGTGAAGATAGGAAGGTTTTTTTGTTTGTTTTTTCATTTCTTGAGATGAGCCTTTCCGTTTTTGCTTGAAGTTTTGCTTGATTAATGCATTCATTAAAGAGAAGTGACGGTAATGATTAAACAAAAACATCTTTAAAATGCAGAGTTCATTTCAACCCATTTGGTTTTGTTGCGCACAAATTGGATTGGCATTGCATCCTGCACAGCAGGTACTCCACTTGAAATCAAAGACAGATGCTTTTATAGGATTAGAAAGGATATCTTGAGGGGTGGAGGAAGAGACTGAGGTGGGGAGGTTTTGTTACTTTCTCTTTTTTATAGTGCTTTTTAGTAAAAATGCTAAATGAATAGTGATAATACTGCTGTTTTGTCTGCCTTGAGAACTAATAATACTGTTTGCTTACAATTAAAAGGAAATAAAAGCTCCATTGTAACTTGAATTGTTAACAAATCAAGAATACTTAATTGAGAATCTTTTCCTCATAAATAGCTAATGGCACCTGCATCTATTTGAATTGTAATGCTAAATATCTCTGAATGAAAATAAATATTCGACTGCTGAGTCATATCAGGAAGCCACATTAAACACTTATTATTAATATTATTATTATTATTATTATCCTGCAGTGTACATATCTTTAAGAGATTCATAGAGAGTTTATCCTTATACGTGCGCAAACAGAAACTCGTGAGGGAGCTGCAGCATGCAGGGGATGGTAGTTGGTTATGATAAATACAACCAATGCACATCTCTTGAATGGATGATCTCAAAGTGTGCATGCAGAAGTGCTGAAGGTGCTGTTCTTCCTCAGATGCCCTCTGGTCAGTTGACTATGGAAGCCAAGAGAGGGCTCACTTCTACAATTATGGTGGTACCTTCCATTTAAAATGCCAATTTGGCTGTTTTTAGGAGGTGTGACCTACATGAGAGAGAAAATTAAGTTTGGTGGAAATATCACCTTGAGCATGCAGTGCCTATTAGCAAACTACAAGCCAGCTTTTCCTGCAGAACATCTTGGTACTGCTTGGCATGTAAAATGGTCATATCAAATTACGTTGACTTTGGTCCCCAGAACTGGAGTATGTATGTTTCCAGTATTCTGATATTCCTAATCATCCAACATTTCTGCACATTATAGCTTTTCAATTAGTGACTACTACAGCTAGTGCTGTTCGTTGCTTTTCACATAGCCACAAATATGCAACAGAATGGACTTCCAAAATACATCATATTTAGTCTCTTTCTAAAGATGGTTTGAAGAGCTGCTTCTGCCTCTTGGCACCACAAAGCATGAAAAAATGGATTTTGCCATTATATACATATATATATATATATCTTTCTTTTTTTTTTTTTTTTTTACATCTATATTATCTTCAGCCAAATCTTAGCCTGGGCAGTAAATAACAGAATTGAAAGGAGGAGCAGCTTTCTGAGAAAATCTATTTTTTTTTCTTTTCTTTTTTTTCTTTTTTTTTTTTTTGTACTGTTGTTAATTTCCTTACATGCCCAAAGATTTTGATTACATTCAGAGTTCACTTCTGCGTGTTATTCAAATACAACAGATGGAGTTTTGTTAACCCCCAGCAATTTGTTGTTGCATTTTGAAACAATAAAGAAAGAAACGCTGGAAAATAAGAGAGAAATACCACATACTCCAAGCAATTCAAATTTTTATTCACTTAATTTCTTTTGACAATATTTTATCAAGTACTTTGAGTTTCATCTCAGTTGTTACTATCAGTTACTTCAAGATTATGAGAATCATGACTGCAATGGACTCCTGTTTGGGCTTTAATTCCTGGTTTCCTTTTGCCTGATTTAGAAAAGTCTTCAGAGAGGGTCTGAGATGTGCCTAGAATAATTTGCATGAGTATGGTGTGACCGACGTGATTTTTTCAACCGTGGAGTCCTAAAATTCCTGTATAGGGTTTGTATTTCTATTCTTATAGTTAATTTTTTCACATTTCTTACATTGTCTCTTTAATGCATACGGTTTATCTAAGCTAAGAACTACATTTTGATTTTGTTGATCATACCGTAATAAGGAATGGCATTTTGTCGTTCATTATTTCACTGCTGCAGAAATACTCTTAGTCTGCAAATTATAATTGTAGCCCAAGACTCTTTCCTGACTTTACTTACAAAACTGATCTCTATCATTTATTTTTCTCATTTTTTTTTACTTTTGGTTTTTTTTCACTTTTTTCAATTTTGTCAAGCACTAGAATTCTTTATCTATGTTCCATATGAATGTTAAAATGAATTCTGAACTGGGTTATTTTATTTTTGTCTATTTTTAAGAATAAAGGATCAGTCTTAACCTATATAGCTCAAATGGTCTGGACCAGGGGAATAAATCAGTCAGCTTCTGTAGCATATTTTTGCTTATCCTACTTGAGAAACAAACTTTGTCACTTATCACTCTTTCACAGTGATTCTCGCATTCAGTTGTTAAATCAAACTCTAGACTTCCAAGGAATGCGTTCATTCTTAGAAATGAATAAAAAACAAAAAATAGAGGCCAGCAATTGTAGAGGTAGATTTTCTATCCTTAGGAGACAATGAAGATCGACATTTTTGCCTAAGAAGAAATTAGGTTGCTTTTTCTGCTCCTGTTATTAGTATATAAGCTATTTAAATGATTGAGATTTTCAAGAACTCAGTAATAAATGTATGCTTTCCATTGAACTTTTGAGAGAGATGCATTCTTTTAAATTAATGAACAGAGAAACAGTTTGCTTACTCAAGAGCAGTATCCCCATTAAGAAAAGATGTGGTATTTATCATGAAGCAATCAACTTAATTGCCTTCGATTATGAATTTGGCTTGGATTTTTGGGTTTCCGCCACCACGGTTTTTAATAGCACAAATGAATTTTTCATAGAATGAGAATGAAAATAAGTTCAAAAATTATGAATTCAAAGATAAATTTTTCCACTGTGCATTCTTCTGGACTCCTGCTGGAAATCACTGAGTCATATGTTGTTATTGCTTGTCAGAAGAACCATCCAGATGGGAAGTCTTTCTGTGTTAGCAGGAGCTGTAAGAATGCAGAAACAGGGAAACAATCCTGAGGTCTCCCAAAGGCAAATACAAGAGGCATGTGATCAACCTCGCATGGGGACTTGAAGACTTTTACTTTGTGTGGTTTCAGTACTAGCTCAAATATCTATACAGTCATGGTACTGTGAGCTTTGTCCCTGATCCACATAACTTTTCAACCTTATTTTCTCCATTGTAGCATGGAGTTAACATCAGGTTGAGCAATTCCCTTCTTCTCATTTTGAAAATAGGCCACTTCAGATCCACAACTGAGAAGATACAAATTGTTTATATGCACAGTTAAAGAAATGGAGGTGAAAGATCCAGGGGATTTCCATTTTCAGAAGAATATTTCCTCCTTTCCTCTCTTTCTTTCCAAACCCTTCTGCATGAGAACCATGTGCTTCCTGCTCAGTGGATCTGAGCTCGTACTGTTTGCCAGAATTAAATCTGAGGGCAGCAGTGAGGTGGGGTTAACCTCTTCTCCCAGGTAAGAGTGATGGTTACAAGAGGGAATGGCCTCAAATTTTGCTAGGGGAAGTTCAGGTTGGATATTAGAAAAAATTTCTTCTCAGAAAGAGGGGTGAGGCGTTGGAACAGGCTGCCAGGGGAAGTGGTGGGGTCACTGTCTCTGGAGGTGTTTAAAGAAAGAGTATATGTAGTACTTATTGACATGGGTTAGGGAGTAATGTTGGAGGTAGATGGATGGTTGGACTGGATGATCTTAGAGGTCTTTTCTATGAAAATAGTAATTTAACACAGCTCAATAGTAAATAAAACAACTACCTAACAAGATTTGAGATGCCAAGTACACTTCATTTACTGCATAGAGGGTTAAACACTCATCCAGGACACCCTCCCATTGAGTCACAAAGTACAGAGTGGGCCCCTTGCTTTCTAAGATACAGAAGCAATAGAAGAAATGCTTTCCTGAAGGCAATTCTTTAGCATAGTAACATCACTAAGTAGCTAAGAAAAATCTTATGCCAATTTAACTGGGACCAATTGGCAATTTATTGTATCATAGCTATTTTATTTTAAATTATAGAATCACCAAAGTTACAAAAGACCTCTAAGATCATCCATTCCAACTGTAAACCAGTCACCAATATTTCCCACTAACTGTGTCCCTCAGTACAACATCTAAATGTTTCTTGAACACTTCCAGGGATGGTGACTCCAGAACCTCCTTGGGCAGCCTGTTCCAGCTCCTGACTACTCCCTCAGAGGAGAATTTTTTCCTAATGTCCAACTTGAATCTCCCCTGGTGTAACTTGAAGCTATTCCCTCTAGTCCTATTGCTAGTTACCTGGGAGAAGAGGCTGACCCTCACCTCACCACAACCTCCCTTCAAATAGTTGTAGAGAGCGATAAGGTCTCCCTGAGCCTCCTCTTCTCCAGACTCAACAAACATAGTTCTCTCAGCCTCCCCCAATAAGGCCTGTGTTCCAGACCCCTCAACAGCTTCGTTGCCCTTCTCTGGACATGCTCCAGAGCCTCGATGTGTTTCTTGTAATGAGGTGCCCAAAACTGAACATAGTACTGAAGGTGCAGCCTCACCAGTGCTGAGTGCAGAGGGATGATCGCTTCCCTGCTCCTGCTGGCTGCACTATTTCTGATACAAGCCAGGATGCCATTGGCCTTCTTGGCCACCTGGGCACACTGCTGGCTCATGTTCAGCTGAGCATTAACAAATAACCCCATGTCCATTTCCTCTACACAATAATAATTTATAAAAAAAATTATTAATTTTTTTTAATTAAAAAAAAATATAACTTTTTGTACTAGCAAGCAAAATTTTGGTTACCTGAAATATTCTGCTATGGACCTGACATTCACAACCAGCATTTCACCCTGTAATTTACATATAATTTTCACTTCTTTCTCAGCTCCTGTGATCAAAACACATCACCAGAGTTAATTTTTAGAGAGATTCAGGAGATTTTCTAAGAATAAAGAACTACTGAGAATGATGTAGAGGTTTGGGTTTTTTAAAACAAAACAAAACAACATTTGTGTTGGCCTTTCTGCTTTGAGCATTGATCTCCCAGTTGGATTTTCTGTTTTGAGGGACTGCTTTTATTTTTTGTTGTTGTTGTTCTGTTTTAATAGGCAATTTATCATGCAATTTTTAATGGCTCTGATTTTCATGGTTATGCTATGGAAAGACTATTTCAGAAAACACATTCCAGTATGTATTTGAAAGCCGTTATTTAATTCTAAGCAAAATTTAAAATTCTTCATATCTCCCATATCTAAAAAATTAATTTTGAGGCCAACCTAATTAAGGAATCTTATAATCTAGGAAAATCAGGCTGCTGTCTGACACACGTTAGTAAATGCCGACTTCTCCCAGTGGTAAATGCTGCATGTGCCTTGTAGCTGTCATGAGATCATGCAGATGTGTTGTCTGACAATAGTTGTATTTTTGACTTACCTGTCAAATTTGAGAGGAGGTGTTGATGGTATGCATGGTTCAAAAGGGATGGAGGTGAATGAATACAGTGTATGTCTGAAAAAGACAGCTGGAAATGTTTGAGTTAAATGTATATTGTTTTGTAGTAGGGTAAATTTTTAATCCCGCTGCAAATGTACTTTTTTGGTGAAGGAAGTAATTGATATTTGGGACACAGAGGGACATAAATATTTTATTCAATCTCCTAAATATAAAAGGAGTCATGTGGGTTCTTTCATGAACTTGTATGTTTGTAAGGTTTAAGATGAAGGAATTTATTCATGAATGTCGAGAAGCAAAGATACCATCAGCAACAACAGCTGCCTAAATCAGTTGAGACAGTAGTGACTTACATAGGTTTGGTTTAGATCTGCTTTTACTTTTGTGGGAAGTGAGCTTGTAAACACTCACTCTTCTGAAAGTAAGTAAAAAAATCTCTGCAGGTGGTGACACACCTTTTTCTCTTAGTTGACTAAATCCCATCACCAATTCCTGTGTTCTCATCCTTCTTTGGCACTGACAGTGTGGTACAGAGCTACTAATAAGAACTGCAACAAAAGCCTGGATTTTTTTTTATTTTTTTTATTTTTAACGAATTTTTTTTCTGAGATGCTAATTGATCCCTCCTTGACAGAGCAGAAGTGGCACAAGTTAACTGCATAGGATTTGGTGTTCATTTTCTTGAATAATATGGTTGTTGGTAGTTTTTTAAGACTTTGTATTCAGGTATTTAAAAATAAGAAAATATCATAGTGACACAGTGGTCTCGCATTTAGTAACACAGCAGGGAGAGGGGTGTCAAGGTAGATGCAAGTGGTCATGACACCACTGATTGTTCTGAGTTAGAAAATTAAAACATCCTCCCAAACCCTCCTATTTTTATAGAACCATAGAATCATTTGAGTTGGAAGGGACCATTAAAAGCCATCCAGACCAACTGCCCTGCAATGAACAGGGACACCCACAGGTAGATCAGGTCCTCAGAGCCCCGTCCAGCATGACCTGGAGTGTCTCCAGGGACGAAGCATCCACCACCTCTCTGGGCAACACCAGTGCCTCACTACCTTTGTTGTTAAAAACTTCTTCCTTATATCCAATGCAAATCTCCCCTCTTTTAGTTCCCTTTAGATATGGAAAGGCTGCTCTCAGGTCTCTCCCGTGCCTTCTCTTCTCCAGGCTGAACAGCCCCAGCTCTCTCAGCCTGTTCTAAAAAGAAAAAATTCCTGTGGCATTTCCTAACACATACGCATACTGTTTTTTCTTCCAAATGAGAACAGAAATGTGAAGGGTGTAGAGGAAACCCAGCTCTCACTTGTGTTCACCCTGCTGGTAAGCAGTGATGTGGGACTGCTGCTTGCTCTGCTGTACCTGGGCAGAGCTTGTACCCTTGGCCAGTCTCTTGTAAGGGACAGATGTGATTAGAGCAAGACATTGAAATAGTGTAGCAGGAAAAAAAGTGTTGCAAATGTCTTCAATTCACTGCATTCAGTTCACTGCTCTTCACCCTTTCTTTAAAAACTAGCCTCTGACAATCCCCACCTATGCATGTGTGAAGACAGAGTGGGGCACGGCCCCAGTCTAACCCAACAGGCAGGGGAGATGTAGCAGGCGTGCAGATGTGAAGCAGAGGTGTGAGCATCATCTTGAACACAGCTAGCAGGGGGTTGTCAGCCCTGTCAGAGCCTGTCCCCTCCTCTCAGCTCCCGCCTGGTTAAACAGAGGATACATAGAATTGTTTTGAAAAAGCTCACCAAAAAGCAAATATAATGGATTTCTCTAAATTTGACTGCATTGCATTGTCTGCTCCTTGTTTACCGAACTTTGTTAATGTTATTATCAATCCCTCAACAAAATATTTTGCTTAAAAACTGTGGTGTAGCCTCCGTTCTTTTTTTCTCTCATAATACTGCTTGATGCCATTTGAGCACAGCACACTGCTTGAAAAACCTTTGAAAATATAGATTGGGTGATCTATCTCTTTTAGACCATTCAGTGATGAAATTTCTACTGTACTACTTTATTGTGACATTACCTGACTAGATAAAACCATTTTCTGTCTGAGAAAGGAGAGAAGCTGGCAGCGTCTACATAAATCGCATTACTCATTTCATGCCAAGACAGGGGTTCCCAAAGGGAGACCCTTGGGGACACTTCCCTCCTCAACAGAAAACAAACAGAGATGCAGCCTGTTTCTGAGGGATGGGGATGATCAGTTTTGTAATGTTGCTGTTATTGCAATAAATGTTCGTGGCCCAACTATTACAGTTTGGCTTAATAGCAGCAACCACAGGCTCTGCCCTGAGCTCTGAAATAAGACTGAGACATTGTCTATAGCTGCCTGAGCCAGTTAGGGCCAGGGAAACACAGGCGATGATATGGGGATAGGCACAAAGAACAGCTCTGGAAGATTCAGAAGAAATTCTTTCCTATGGGGGATTTGAGGTGCTGGCACAAGCTGCCTAGAGAAGCTGTGGATGCCCCATCCCTGTTAATGTTCAAGGTCAGGGTGCATGGGCCTAGGCAGCCCAGCCTAGCAGAAAGTGTCCCTGCCTTTGGCAGGGCAGTTGGAACTAGACGATCTCTAAGGTCCTTTCCACCCCAAACCTATGGGATTTATGGCATTTATCTATGAACAGAGAGCCCAATAGCTATAAGAAAGTGAAGCACATATGAAAGAAATACATCCTCCTCTTCCCAAAACACTTGACATCACCATTGGACTCCAATTCCATAGAAATGAATGGATATTTTAAAAGAATATAACACAGGTCTGCTCATGCCAAAATTTTGCATGGCCTACTTAAATATTACTGTCCAGTATTAGTGTGGCAGCTGCCAGATCAGTTTGTGAAAGCACTAGCTTTTGGTTACACTTTTTTTTTTTTTTTTTTTTTTTTTTTTTTTTTTGTG
>JAOWBP010000001.1:52115253-52125441 GCA_028571105.1 Tragopan temminckii | reverse complement strand
AGAAAAAAAAAAATCAAAGTGGACTATATTGCATGGCTCAGAACTTGGGGAGCTGGGGGGCTGGGGGTGGGGAGAGATTTAAGTACTGTGTGATCCATGTAAGCAATTGTATTTCTACTCTAAAATTCACACAAAAGCAACAATGCCAAATCTGAAGGCTGTATCAAACACGAAAAAGGTTAATAATTATTTCTAGGTTTAATTTGCCCATATTTCTTTAGTGTTCTGAAGACTACACAGACAAATGTTGCAGATGATTCTTGTATCAAACACGTCAGTGCGAGAGCACTGAGTAGCAGATAGAACAGCTACTGATGGTTGTGGATTATTTTTTAAGTAATTATTTAAAGAAAAATCCAAATACAAATTCAGATCTCAGAGTGTGCAATTGAAGTTTAATTAATTATACTTCTAGAAATTCAGTGATGTCTTTGAACTGCCATCAGTAGTCAGGAAAATGTGTATTTAAGTCATCAAACAGCAGAGGCCAGAAGTACAGCCTGCTATGAAGTTACACGATGTATTGATTTCGGCATTTTAGGCATGGACAGATGTTCTCTTCATAAACCTTTACAGCTGAAGAAATCGCTACCCTGGGACAGACATCCCAGCACCCACCAATTTCATCAGTGGGAAGGATTATGTGAGCCTTCTTTAATCTGCTTCAGTCAAAATCAGTCAGGTTAAGCAGTAACTGAAGTTGGAAAAGTTAATCCACTATGTTTAGGTTGAAATTAACTGTCAGGGTTTTTTTCACCTGCCATGTTCAATGGCAAGACATCCCGAGGAATTAAATATAGATACTGCCCATACTTACAAGTTAACAAAATATATTTTCTTGGTCCTGCACATCACCAGTGCAAGTCATTGAACATACTATGAGTGTCATAATGCCCACTGATTTTCAAGAGCACCTTCTTGTTGGAGCTGAGCACCATCTACTGAGAGTGCCAGGGAGCCTTTGAAATCTGCAATAATGACTCCTTAGACATGCACTTAATTTTTATTTATTTATTTATTTATTTATTTTAAGCAATGCAACATTGTCACTCTATTAGCTTGGTATCTTGCAATCTTCTCCTTTTTCCTATGTACTGGTGGTTTTAAAACAACCAATCTTTAATGAAAAGCATGCTTTGAAATGATAGGCAAATCATTTGTAGCATGTAACAGACACTGATAAGTCCCCTCTGCAGTATTAAATCAGTAGCATGCATGCTACCTGACTATATTAAAAGGCAATTCAAGGTTTAAGAATTGTAATCTTTATAGTGGTTTAATACTGTGTCTTACTGCAGCTAACAAAAGCCAAAGAGCAATTGAGTAAATCCAAGCTTTTCTTCTTTCGTCTAGGTGCAGCATACTCAGTCTCTCCGTCTCATCTCTTTGGAGGACTGTTGAAAGAAAGTATTAGATGGATTCTAATGCTTTGGGATATAGCAGAAGTGCTTTGGGATATAGCATAAGTGAATCTCATAAATAAACAACTGATGATGTAAGTTGTGTTGAAATCTGGAGGATTAGATGTGAAAAGATTGATGTCTAAATACATACTGTGCCTTTCTTTGGACACTGAGCAGCCATAGCTTTCGTGGATGTGTGTGAAACTGGAAAGATTGAGCACCTCTGACCAGGCAAGCCATTTTCACTTCAAGGCTCACACTTGGACTAAGGATTTTGCTTTTGCTAAGGTTCTTATACGCCACCGGACTAACATTCAGAGGTCAATGTAGAGAGATCTAGGCTCTCAGTGAGATCTTCTTCCAGTCCGTACACATATCTGGGATTGCCCTGACCAAGTTGCAGCACCTCGCACTTGGTCTTCTTGAACTTCATTCAGTTCATGCAGGCCCACTTATCAAACCTGCCTGTGTCCCTTTGGATGACATCCCTTTCTTTTGCAGTAAAAAAATATCAGCCACGTGACAGCAGCATGCCATGAGCAGGCACCGTGCAAGATATAAGCCACATACCATGAGACCCGAGCAATGAGTATATAAGCCACATGCAGTGAGCCCTATCCTATGAAGAAAGCCTGAGGGAACTGGGCTTGTTCAGCCTGGAGAAGTGAGAAGGTTCCAGGGAGAATTCATTGCAGCCTTATAGTACTTATAAGGCTTTTAAAGAAGAGGGAGACAAACTTTTTACATGGTCTGATAGTAACAGGACAAGGAGAAATGATTTTACACTAAAAGAGAGGAGATTTAGCTTAGATGTTAGGAGGAAATTATTTATTCAGAAGGTGATGAGGCAGTGGCACAGCTGCCCAGAGAAACTGTGGGTGCCCTATCCCTGGAGCTGTTCAAGGCCAGGTTGGATGGGACCCTGGGCAGCCTGGGCTAATGGGTGGCAGCCCTGCCCATGGCAGTGGATTAGAACTGGATGGATCTTGAGATCTATTCAAGACCAAGGCATTATATGATTCTATCATTCTGTGCAGACCCTGTCTCAAACTTGGTACAAAGTTATTGGGAAGAGGATAAAAAAAAAAAAAAAAAAAAAGCAGTAAATGGAGTTTAGATTCCATACCACTGGACAAATATTGTATGCTATCCCAAGCATTCTCTGACTTTCTTGGAAACTAAATAAGGCAGCTTGACCTGCTGTTGCACACATGCTATGCTTTCAGAAGCTGTGTGTGGAATTCCCCAAAACTCTTCTACATTAAATGCCAAACATTAGAGAAAGTTTAAAAAAGTGTCGGCACTTAGAAAATCCAGACCTGTTCAAATTCAAGTCTTCAGTTCAGCTTTTATATCAAAACTAGTAACAAAAAAATCTGTGTTTGGATTGTGCTTGGTACAAAATTCCAAGTTACTTTCCTTTGCTTAAACTATTAATAATGCAGAAGCAAGAATAAGAGATTTTTGAAAATGTGCTACTGCACGTATCCTGAGATTAGCAGTATAACTTCAATACTACTCCTTTTAGACAAATTTCCAACAATGAAGGATATTGTCACCAAAACTCCAGGTGCATCCTCACAAGTGCAGAGCAGAATGGAATTGTCACCTCCCTTGGACCTGCTGGCAAAGCTGACATCTTTCATAGGGATAGACAACTATTTCTCCATTAAAAAATAATAATTTTAATAAGCATGTATTGGCCCTTACAAGAACATGCATTTTCATCTCTGACATTTTCTCCCAAACCACACAAGGTATTATTGACTGCCGTTATTTACAGTTTTCGGCTTTTGGACATCCAACATTGCAGCTGAATAAATAAATTATGTGACGTTCTTCCCTGTACCAGTTCACAAGGCTCAAATATGTGACTCTGCTGTATATCTGAAACTTTCTGTTATCAACTTATATGTGATGTTCATGAGAATTTCATATGAACAAATGATATCGGTTTCATGCGACCCATTGACTCATCCCATGAAGATCTGTGAAATTCTGAATATTGTTTCATAAGTAAAACTGAAAACTTCCTTTTATTTTCCCGCTGTAAAACGACGCTCTGCTGTCTTTAGCATTCAGCTCTCATTTCCTACTATTCTTCTACATCCATTGTGCCAAAACATGCTCTTTTCAAATGATGCCTACTAACTTCTGTCTGCTGAGGACTATCATTTTTGTTGACATAATTAATTATTCATTGACACAGAGCCTTAGATTTGCCTCTCCCTAAATTACAGAACCACCCATAGAACAATCTCAAAGCTACAAAGACAGCTTCTGAACAGTTCATAAAGCTTTACACCTTGAGTTACAGCTCCAGCAGGAGAGATTAAGAGACTATCTGAGCAGTGCGGGGAGTGGAAAGCTCTTCAATGAGGTGGGAGATCTACTGTCAATCCCTCTGTTGTGATGAGTATTTGCTTCTAAAAAGATGCTAGTACCTTTTCATGGCTTCTCTGGAACCAGTTAGATTCAATCAGGGATGAATTTAGAGCAGAAATTCTCCCATCATGTTATACTTACGTATGTATTTTAGAATACTAACTGCTAAATGGACTTGAATATAAATGAACTGTCACTGTGGGAGAATAGTTGAAATAATCTTGGATGTACAGATAATATTGTCTCAACTGTGAACCCTGCTTTAGAATCTCATTTCAGTCTGTACCTAAAAATATATATGTCAAAAGAAAATATCCTGAGTGCCATCTACAAACTATAACATGGCACAAAAAAAGCCATATTTCTATATGATAGAGCTACTTCTAATTTTCCCATTAGACCAAACGACATCATAAAGAATATCTGCCAACAACGTGATATAAAACTGTACCATGCATCATGAAAAATAATTGCAATTCAATTACTCCTGAATTATAAAACCGTCAAATAGGTGCAATAAGACAAGAGCCTTACAACATATGAAAAACTGCTTAGCATAGATAATTATATATGTTTGAACAAAATCCCCAAAATAAAAGATGTGCAGTTTGATGGAACAGGGTAATCATGCCAAAATAATTTTCATTCATAGCAAGGGTTTGAGGATCAGCAATTTTAAAACCACTTCCCTGAAAAAAATATAGAAGTAAATTAGCAAATCTTTCTCTCTAACTATTGGTAGAGGGCATACTCAGCAACAGGATAAAAAACTATTTTCTTGCTTCTCTCACCTTCTTCCTTAGATTCTGCTCAATGCCACTGCTTAAAATCATCTTGGACAACAGTCTCACTGAAATCAGGGTCACAAAGAGCAGGCCGCTCAGCAGCACGTCAGATTGGCTTTTGAAGATCTCCAAGAATGGGGACTCCACAACCTTTCTGTGTAACCTCTACCAATGTTTGAGAACCACAGTTTTTTACTTATTTCAAAATTATGTTTCAGTTTTTGTCTTTTTGTCCCCTGCCTATTCTCCTGTCACCAGGCCCCACTGGAAAAAAGCCTGGACCCATCTTATTTAGTGCCCCCACATCACATAGTTATGTACGCTTATCAGAATCCCCTGAGCATTCTCCAAGCCGAGCAGTCCCAGCTCTCTCAGTCACTCTTGAAGGAAAATGCTCCAGATCCTTCACCATTTTCATGACCCTTCATTGGGTTCTCTCCATTGTGTCCACTTTTGTACTTTCTTGTATTTGTGCTTCCTTAAGTACTTAATGATGCACCTTGTCACCTGTTTTGCTACTCCTGCACCTTAGGCTTAGTAGTGTCTAAAAATATATAAAAATATAAGTGTAAATATATAAATATTATATATATAATATATAAAAATAAATATTATATATTATATTTTGTCTTTCTGTAATCCTGTACATCCGAATTAGAACACCACTGTAAATTTTAGTGAATTAAACTCTTAGAACCTCAGTGAAGTAATTCAATTTATTTCTATTTTCAAGCTGGAGAGAGAAAGATCCCAGCAAACTAACATGGCTTGCACACAACCACAGAGGCAGTCTGACCGTGGGGGCAGAAATAGGACTCAGGGAGAAATGGCTAAAGCACTCTTTCATAGGACAAGCTGAGAATAGAAAGACCTTCGCATCAAAGCTCTGTGCTACACTCTGAATTAAGAAGAATATGGCTTCCCTAGAACCAATTAAATTATGTCTACAAAATAAAAAAATAATAATAAGCACGTTTTTTAAAATATAGCTATTCTCTACATTAAATCTTTCACCTTGGTCTTGCCCCTTCGCAGACAAAAGCTGCTGCAGAACAAGATAGTGGCTATGACATCTGTCCCGCAGCAAGGCAGAACTGAGCTAGGGTTCCCAGTTGCCTCCAGTTAAAGTGTGGAAAAACATTACAGGAATACTTAGTAAAGGGAAAAACTATCCAGATGTAATGTGATGGATATCATAGGTCCAGAAGTTCTGAGATAATTTTTTATATATTCAAAAATTTTAATAACTGATTACTTCATATATGCTTTTTTTCAGCCATCAAAGTGTACTTGTACACAGCGTGTAACAAATCTTTATAAAACACAGAAGAGTTTTATTAGATTTACTAATCTAACAGATTTCACAAATAAGCCTTCTCAGCCTCATTCCTGATGACTGCATTTCACTTTCTTAATTGATCTTTTACGTTATTTACAGAGTGCTTAGGCTTTGTTTGCATTTGTTCTTCTGGTATGTAGTCAAACAAAAATGCAGGCAAACATTATCCTGAATTTTTAGTAATGCTCACAAAGTTCTTCAGAAGCATCAGATACAGGCTTCAAATGCTGTGAACTACAAGACAAAACAGGACCATCGTAACCTATAATTGATTCCAGTTCATCTCAGTTCTGACTGAAGGCTGTCTGCACAGAAATCTCTGAAATAGTTGTCTAAGGTAAGATCTTAAACAGGAATTGTTTCATAATCCTCCCCATGAAATAAGATATTGCTCAAAGTGATAAAAACATATGGGGAAAAAAGACAAAAAATAAAAGTCAGAAAAAAAACAAAGGCAGTTCATATTGGAATTAAATCTACGTTTTTAATTCTTGTTCTATGTAGTTTTACTACCTCTTTCATTAAGATTAGGCTAAGAGAATACCGGGTGATTCAAGGAGAACTCAATTAAAACCATGTCATGGAATACCCTAATAGACCACCTATATCTGCTACAGGTGTGATTAAATAACTAGATCACGAAAGACCACAGTGTTTTCACTGAGGATGTCATTAACTCATTTACTAATTGTTACCTGTGACTATCAGGATCACCACACTTTTGATAGTCACATGCAAAGGCAATTCAGAATAAACAACAGTGAAAACAATCACCACTGCCTCCTTTCAATGGCATATATAAAGCTCAGCCAATTATTTCCTTTCTCTTGTTTGTTATCCAAAGTTAGAGTACATGGCACTACCTGAAGACTAAAATACTGATATTTTAGTTAGCAACCTTGCTGTCTCTTGTAGTTTCCATGATATGATTCACTTTGAATTATTAGCACCCATGAGAACAGGTAAACTTTGCACTTTTTAAGAGAGAAACAGCTTGTAGAAAACTAGGCTATTTTATACTGAAGTGTCTATGGTAGTAAGAGTGTATTTATCTTGGTGTTTTCCATTTGATTCTAGTATTTCCTTAAAGGCTATATTTCCTTAAAATAAATAATAAAGTAAGGGAATAACATTTTCTTTCTGATCAGTTAAATGAGAGTATCTTTGTGCAATGGAAGACATATATGCCCTTTAGTCTATAAGCAGTTTTTTACTTGTGTTTGGATTTGGAGTTGGCTTCATTAGGCTTTAGTGAGGTTGGCTGAGTTACAGATGATTTCTAGGTTGGATTTCTCTGCTGGGTTTGTCCAAATGAAAATCTTTATAGCTACTGTAGGTGAAAAGACAGAAGCAGTTCTTGGTTATGTTATGTGTCATGGCTATTTTCATCCTCATTTGGACATCTCTGACAAAAATTTCTTTAGTGTTTGAATTCTGGCTTTAGACATTTAATCAGTTTAAAAAAGATGTATTTTAAAATTATTTTAGGGTATAGTGTTTTGCTATGTAGACCCAAGTTTCAGATTTTCTAGGCTTTGTGCTTAAGTCAGATACTTTAGAAACAAGACAAGGAAGTAAACTAGAATTTGGCAGTAGTATTCAAAGATTTTATCTGGAGGTAGTCTAGGAATCTATCATTACTGATTGTATACTATTGTGCATCAGTTTGGGGATGTAGGAGTCTGAGGAGGTAAAATGAAAGTAGTTATATAGACATAAAAAATACGGCACAAAAATGCTGAGGCATTGAGAGATCTTCTTAAAGAAATGTCCCTGATTTACCACTGCTTTGCAACATGCATTTATATTTGTCTAAAGTATTTCCCATACTTCTTTGGGAGTGTTTCAAAAAGGTGATAGTCATCTTAATGAGCTCCATGAAACAAATAAACTGATTTGGGAAATCTGCAAACTTTTCTGTGGATGAGAGGCACAGGGAGCATTATAAAGCACTGTAACTTTGTCTCATCAGAACTATTATTTAAGCTAGTGATTGCTTTTACTGGGGAGAAATCGTATCTGCTCTTGTCCGATACAATGCATTGCCACACAATATTTGGTTAGAGAAGCAGTTTTGGTGTATGTTGCTTTCAGATAACTTTTATTCTTTGCTAATATATTTAACTTATTTTCTTTTAAAATTTGCTTCTCTAACATAAATGTAGATGTATTATTTATTTTTATAATTAACTTATCTGAATTTCAACTAAATATAACAAATCTAATAAATTAGATACTATTAACTTTTTTAAGAAAAACTCTCTGCTTGCAATTTTTCAACTGTTGCCTATTAAAAGCTCCAGATTACTATATCCAAATTATTTTCTTCAATTATTATTTAAATTCTGCTGAAAATGTTGGCTTTCCTGCGTATTTAAAGCTTTACCTTTAACATACAAATAGAGTTGTACATACTGTATTGGACTCAAGTAATTTAACAGATAACATAATTTGGGGAAAAAATCTTTCATATATGAAGGGATTAATTAAATAGACTGTGTTCCTGAATGTTGCTAAATTCAGAAGTTGAAATGTTGGTATGTCTCTGATTAATTTATTTATTGGAAACTCTTTGATCCTATACGTAATAGCACAAAAGTGACTGGTGCCCTACGAAATTGTAGTGGTAAAGTGTGGAATTCAAAGTGAGAGTCTTACCAGTTTGCTAATTACAGTGGAGGAGAACAGAAGTATACCTGTAACTTAAGCTGTCCTCCTGAGTCCTAGTCAAAGAAGTCAAGCATGCCTGGTGCAGGCAGTGATGTTCAAGAGAAGCAGTTTACGGCTGACACTGAAAAGGAGAAAAACCTGCTACCTGGTAGAAGAAACCATGCTGGAAACCTGACTCTGCCTGAGAAGAAAGTCCAGGAGGCTATATGTGTGCTGCTGGTGGAGCTGTGTGAGAGATTCACGTTCTTTGGCATCGTCTGCAATATGATCCTCTTCTGCACCGTCAGACTTGGCTATCGCAACTACCAGGCTGCCATTGTAAATATGTGCTTTGTGGGCACCTCCATGCTGACGCCAGTGCTGGCTGGCTGGCTCGCCGAGTGCCTTGTGGGGCGGATCAAGCTGGTGTGCATCTGCATGTTTCTACACTTCCTAGGTAGGTGACACCTAGGTGTTCTTTAATGCTACAATACTTTTGTTACAGAAATGCATTGTTGAATACTGAAATTCAATAATTTTCTCCAAGTTCATGGCCAGTTTTGCTCATAATGAATTACTTCATTTTTCCTCTACAAAACATTTTGCAATTTTCTGCCTATGTATTTTTGTGAGGTACTACGTAGAGCAAGACCAATAAGCATTTTCACGTATGTCTTATGGATTAGCGGGTATGTGATCTTTATTTCTCTAAAGTGGCTTAGCTCTTAAGAATGCGGTTGCTCAGCTCTTTCTTAGAACTGGTTCCTTTAACAGGCATCTGCTGTTGCTAGTGTTTAGGGCAAATGTGATGTTTTAGAGTTTGAGAAAGAGAATGAAAAGCAATTCCCAGCTGTTGGTAGCAACATTTCTATTGTATGTGAAGATACGACTGTTGTAGTTGGATAACTGGGAAAGATGCATTTCAGCACACATCAGTATAAACAAACATTGCAGTGAGTAGGGAGGATATATCCTAATACTTATATTGAGAGCTTGCTTTCTAACAGAAATCTAAATCTTCCCCACCTGTTCTTCCAGAGATCTTCTATGCAAAAAAGATCTCCAAAACTGTTCAAACTAAATCGGAAGATTCTGCAGCAATCAGTGCATTTCAGAGCTGGTGATTGTTTTGTTGGGTTAATTGAATGCTTTTAAACTGTAAGGGTTTGATGCACAGCTGTAGTCTTAAGTAGTCTTAAGCCTTGGCTAATGTCAAGCTGGTATTGTTTCAATTTGCTATATTTTGAGTTTGTCTCCAGTTAAAGCCCAGATAGCCTGTAGTTGACTAAATCTGAGACTTGCTTTGCAGACTAGAGCTGGTAAATACAATTCATAGCAGTACTTCTATAAGTTAAGTTCCCAAAAGCACTTTTCCCATGAAGCTGCAACAGAAAACCAGAACAGCTAAAAAACAAACAACAAAAAGTAAAACCTTTGAGAGTTTTTTTTTTGTTAAATCATAGACTTCATTAAAGACTCAGTTAAAATAATTTTTTAAAGTCTTAATTATTCCACAATGGGGAGGCTTTTTTTGCTGTTTTAATTTCTTTGCTGGGCAGTCACACACCTTACCTGACCCTTGCTTGCTAGTGGAGAGCTACTGCCCTCTACACACAAGAAATGGGGA
>JAOWBP010000001.1:52093868-52104144 GCA_028571105.1 Tragopan temminckii | reverse complement strand
CTCGGGCGGGCGCGTAGGCAGGGCGGGCGGGCGCGGCGGGAGCCTGGGGTTGTGTGCTCGCGGGAGTGGTTGGGGTTACTGTGGCCGTTGTTGGGCTGGGAGAGGCCTGGCGGGCTCCGGGGTCACCTTGCAACTTCCCGGCAGACTCGGCTGCTGGTTCGTCGGCGGCCCCTTGCTTGATTGACCCTTGCCAGCGTTACCTGAAAGGCAACGGCAGGAAAAAGCAAATAAATCACACAAAGCAGTTTGGTTTGAACCTTCACAGGCGTAAGGGCTTATAAAATCCTGGAGGGAAATCAAAGTTAGAAACCCGAGCAGACTTCATTAGAGAGAGAATTGCTGAGGTTGGAAAAGACCACCAAGGCCATCTAGTCCAACCGTCAGCCCATCCCCACCATGCCCACAAACCACATCTCTAAGTATCACATCTACGCATTTCTTGAACACCTCTAAGGACAGTGACCTCACCACTTCCCTGGGCAGCCTCTTCCAATGCATCACCACTCTTTCTAAGAAGAAATTATTCCTAATATCAAACTTAAACCTCCCCTGGTGCAACCTGAGGCCATCGCCTCTGGTCCTATTGCTGTTGCCAGGGAGAAAAGCCCAACTCATACCTTGTCTCAATGCTACAAGCTCCTTTCAGGGAGTTGTAGGAAGGGATAAGGTCACCCTTGAGCCTCCTCCAGGATGAACAATCCCAGTTCCCCTCAGCAGCTCCCCATAAGACTTGTGCTCCAGACTCTTTTCAGCTTCATTGTCCTTCTCTGGACACACACTAGGGTCACAGTGTCTTTCTTGTTGTGAGGGGCCCAAAACAACACAGTACTTGAGATGCAGCCTCACCAGTGCCGTGTATGATGCACCATGTTCAGTGATGACACAAGCTCCCAAATGGTCTTGAAGCTTACTTGAAAATCTACTAAAATACTTAAAATCTTAGTACTTTCAGTCATTACTTTCAGATGGTGGGTCTGAACTTTAACCAAAGGCAAAGTTCTTTTTGTTGTGAAATCACCAGTGCTGTTGCAGTTGACAAGCATCATGCTGTTTTGCAATGCCGAACTGAAAATAAAGGAACTTCAGTGCTGGGCATCAGCTTCTCCTAACCAACTCAGTTGAGTGTGATGAAAGGAGGAAACCTGGTGTGCAAACCTCCCTCTGCTTCTGCAAAGAAAAAGGCACTATTCCCTTGACACTCCTTTTTGTAACGGAAACAGTGTTTGTGACTAAGCTTATATAAAAAAGGCTGAAAAAGATGTAGACAAATGTACTCAGGTACGCAGTAAGGATTTCAAAAATTATCCTAAAGCTATGCATGAAGTAGAAAGGAATACAACTTTTAAAGCTGCATCATTATTGAAAAACTGGTCTTGTATACATACATCCAAAATTACTTGAGGCTATTTCAGTGCCTCATGTCACATTCAGCACCTGTGTTTTCAGACCTTCTGTGTCTGGTTTTATTAATCATCAAACAGCAAAACTCAGTTGTGCAAGGACTGTAGCTCATAAACTGTTTTTAATTGACTGTAAGAGTTGTGTTGAATAACCTTTGTTCCCAGCAGTGACACAGCAAATTGTATTTCACTTGAAGTCAACAAAGCAAGTCATGTGAGTGTGAATACTCTAGGTGAGAGAGTGAAAATTTTGCAGATTTTCTTTTCACAGGGAATGGATTTTTAAAAATTCTGGAAATGTTTCAGCAGCTCATAACTGTTAATTCAAGGCAGGAATTTTATCTTGATAAATATTTGTATGCCACCTAACATAATATATCCCAATCACATGATCTAATTAGTCTTATTATGATAAAAATACAGTTATTTTCTATTACCTCTTTTTTTTTTTTTTTTTTTTTACTGTTTAATACTCTACTCCTTGTCTGAAGAACGTAAACCTAAGTTAACAAATTTAAATTAAATCCACATTATTATACTTGTGCAGAAAAGTTGGTAATTGATTTATATGCATTTCATAGAATCATAGAATTCTTAGAGTTGGAAGGGATCTTTAAAGGCCATCCAGTCCAACTCTCCTGCAGTGAACAGGGACACCCGAAGCTAGATCAGGTTGCTCAGAGCCTGGTCCAGCCTGGCCTTGAATGTCTCCAGGGACAGGGCATCAAACATATCTCTGGGCAGACAACCCTCGCTGTAAAAGACTTCTTCCTTATATTCAAACTAAATCTACCTTCTTTTGGTTTGAAACCATTTATCCTTGTTCTGTCACCACAGACCCTGCTAAAGAGTCTGTCCCCTTCTTTCTTTACAACCCCCCCTTTAGATATTGAAATGCCACTATCAGTTCTTCCCTGAGTTTTCTCTTCTCCAGGCTGAACAACCCCAGCTCTCTCAGCTTCTTCTTGTAGAGTAGGTGTTCCATCACTGGAATCATTTTTGTGGCCCTCCTCTGGATGCGCTCCAACAGGTCTGTGTCTCTCTTGTACCATGGACTCCACATCTGGACACAGTACTACAAGTGCAGTCTCCCCAGTGCAGAGCAGAGGGGCAGGATCACCTCCCTCACCCTGCTGGCCATGCATCTTTTGATGCTGCCCAGGACACAGTTGACTTTCTGGGCTGTGAGGGCACACTGCTGGCTCATTACTAGTTTGCCATAGACCAGTATCCCCAAGTCCTTTTCTGCAGGGCTGTGCTCAATCCTTTCATTCTCCAGCTTGTATTGGTAGTAAAGGTTGTTGCAACTGAGGTGCAAGACCTTGCTTTTGGCTTTGTTGAGCCTCATTAAGTTCTTCTGGGCCACTGCTCAAGCCTGTTTAGGTCTCCCTGGATGGCATCTTGTTCCCAGGTGTGTCCACTACACTACACAGTGAAGCTTGGTGTCATCTGCAGACTTGCAGATGGTGCATTCGATCCCACTGTTGATGTCATTGATGAAGGTATTAAAGAGTACTGGTCCCAGTGTTGAACCAAGGGGGAACTACTCATCAAGACCTAGACCTGGAAGTGCCAGAATGCCAGGAGAAAGACCATAGATATAGGTAGGATTTAAAGAGAATCGGAAATGCAGACAGAAATTCTACAAAAAAGTCACCCTTTCCTTTGGCTTTCTCATTTCTGTTCTGTGGATTCTGGAAATTTAAGGGAGGAAATGGAGAGGGGAGGGAATGAGAAGTGCAAGATAAGACGGGGAAGGGAGGAGAAGGGAGGTTAAAGGAAGGTTAAGGGAAGGGAAAAAGAAAGAAAAGAAACAAGAATAGAAGGCAGTATTTCTTGCAAACTGACTGCTTAAGAGTGGGGGGAAGAGGAGTCTAAGTATAGTGCAAAACTGGGGCTATAGTCAGTAAAACAGAAGTGAATTTGTGCTCAAGGTATATTTTCTCTTAAAAGTTCAGTAGCAGCATAAAGTGCCTGTACAACATTTGAAAACTGCTGTGATCTAAGTGAGATACATAACTATGGCTACAGTTGCTCCTGAGGGACCCATTCTCACAGTCCTTACTTGTGAATTTTCCCTTTGATGCTAATAGGATTACTCTTCTAAATCAGTGATGCCGTATCAGCCCAATGCCCAGGGTTATACCAATCATGAAGGGCTTGATCTTGCAAGCCTCATTCATGTGAGAAACACTTTTTCACGACAGTTTTCTCATTGACTTGAAGAACTATCCATATAGCCAGAGACAGTAGAATCAGGACACAAATTTTGGGTCAGCATAAAAGTAGGAATACACGTTTTTCATTTAACCTCCAAGAAGGAATAGATATTTCCCAGTAAGGTCAGATAAATATAATCATTCTCTTTTGACTGCAGGGAAGGCAAAGGAGAAGCATGTATTGATCAACCCTGTTCCATCCTGTCTCCTTCTGTGGCTCCATTTACTCATCATGATTGGACTGGTAAAGAATATACCAACAATACTTTTTCACCCCACCTGAAGCTTCTGCTCACCCTCTTGCCCCTTGCTAACATAAATTAGTCGTGTAGCTGTTCTGTAAAACTGGAAGGTAATACCTTGTGCCTTATAACAACTAATGATTTACAGAGTAAAACAAATCATGAACAGTGAGATATAGTACACGTTTTAACTCAAAACCTGTTTAATGCCAAAGTGTTACATAAATGCTTAGTATAATGGACCAGTCAGTTTTTGTCCACAAAAACCTACCTCCTCTGCTTAGAAAGTACTTTCACTATATCAGATGTTGATGTCTATGTAATTTCACTGTGGTTCACATACATCTGCTTCAGAAGATCTCAAACTGCTCTATATGTTGCTCCAAAAGTAATGCCTCCTGTTTATTTCCATGGAAACTACAGCTACAAACAGCTCAATGGCACTATTTGATAGCACAAATTCTCAACTACAAAACACTATTTTTCAACACAGTCATCACCATTAACTATGCATTTTCACTAGGAATGAACGAGAGCCTGCATGGCACTTTCAAAAAAACCTGCACCAGAGGAGGTGGCACACTGTTGTTGCCTCTGCTGAAATGCACCATCCACTACCTCACTGTGCTCACCTTCACTGTTCGTTCTCCATAAAATTTTAGCAAACATTGATGAATGTCAGTGGGTGGCATTATTTCAGAGGAATTAAATGACACAACTTTTCTTCATATGCACTTCCATGATGCCATTTTGTCAGACTGCCCCTCTGCTGCCATTTATCACACTGCAACAAGGATGCAATGGAATATTGGTGGGAAGGTTCAGCCTCTACTGCCATACCACCAGCATCTATCTCTGACATTCTGGACCAACATAATAACATGGGAGGTTTTACTTTTGGAGAAGCTCTTGTAGTTTCTCTGGGGAACTGCTTTAAAAATAGTGATCTTTCTTCAGTTAGGAATGTTTCGTACTGGTTATAGCTCAGTGAAGGCTTCTCTGGCATATGCAGCCTTTTGGTTGGAGTTAGGACTCCAGAGCAGATATGTACATCCCATGTGTTTCTTCTAGTGCATTCAATTAGGATGATCTGTACTCAGAATCTCAAACAATGAATGCACAGAAACTGAGACAAGATAACAAATCACAAACAGTTTCACCAAAATACATGTCTCTTACTTCATTAAAAATGTCTTTACAGTTCCCCGTTTTACTAGTGTAAGGACTGTAGCACAGAACAGCATTCTTCACACTGTGAGCTCCCGGAGGCAGGATGTGTTCTGTGTTTATACAGAACCAGCCTGACTGCGTTCTCATCAGTTTGTAAGATGGGCTATTCACCATACCTCTATATACTTATAACAATAATCAAAGAGAATCTTTTCACTTTTTTAACAGGCATTTGGTGTACACATTGTCAGTTCTTTTGTTTGATTTTTGAACAAGTGTTCATCCTAATGGGTTCTTATTCATCAGACTGTGGAGAACAACAGTTCTCAGCAGTGGAAGTTAGATTGTTTAAAGAATTCCAGTCACTCATTTATGAGAAGGAAACAAAAGCAGATGACATGTTTGACCAGTTTCAGTAGGAGGTGACCACCAAGCAGGAAGAAAAGGCGAAAGGGGACAATCTCTACAAAGCACAGGAATGATCATGTCTACTGTTTGCCTACTAGTTATACCTTATTCAGAAATTCCACAAGCTCATTTGATAGCCAGTTAAAGAGACAATGAGAAAGGTTATCTTCTGAAGTTGCTTACTGTCTTCCATCAAGTAGCGCAGTTGTTACAATAAACACGTAAGACAAGGATCAAGAGTCAGGATGTAGACATAAAAGAAATATTCAAGCACATGAAAAATATTTGTAGACTGATGCCATACTTAGTTTGATGCCTAAGCTAAGGAAGAACCCAGAAAAGTTTGGGCAGGCATAGAGGTGAGCCATTTCAATGGGTGTATTTATTAAGCACATCATGGAACACAGTTTGCTTTGATTCCTGCTTTGCTGCATGTGCATACAGCAGCAACGGTTCCACTTCTGAGGATATATCAGCAGCACAGAACCACCTTTGTGGCTGACAGTAGTACATATGTGGTGAGGTGTTTAAAGACCCATGCTGTACTGAAGTGAAAAGAGCTGTAACCTCAGCTTTTGTGAGGCTATTTGATCTGTAAAATTTTTGTTAGGAAAGCAAGATATTTCATATCAGTAAAGGCCATGAAAGATTCACTATCATTCAGATGTGCTAATAAAACTGATTTTGCAGATGCGTGGTAAGTTACATTTAAACTAATCCCATGCAAAGTTATTTGTTAAGTGTTAAATGCAGCCTGAAGAACAAAATGTGATCCTTTTAAAATAATACAAAAGTAGCAGAAAGAGAAAAATATGAAAAAAAATATTTGCAAGAGCTGAAAGACTTATCTAGTGTTACTTCACAGATCAAACAAGGTCCAGAGAAGAGACAAAGTGCAAAGAGTAAAATTAATTTTAAGATATTGAGGTCACAATCATTACTACAAGTGTCCAGTTAAGATAGGTTTTCTTTGTTATAGTACTACTGCTCTGCTGTAACAGCACAAAGAAGTTACAAAGCCAGAAGGCCACTCCAAAGGCACAATGAAAGCTTGCAATCAATTTAAGTGAGCTACTATTAGACACTGATAAAAATTATACAAACAGAAAATGCCAAGGTATCTCTACAGACAAGAGATTCCCAGAAGTAAGCAAGCAAAAACTTTACAGAAACTGCAACTAAAGTAGGTATCCCATGGATTGCGGAACAACACTATGTCTTGGTTTTGGATTCCCTTCTTTTCTTAGTTGTACATATAAGTTCTTCCTGATCATATCATCAATTCAGCTAGTCTTTACTAACTGCTTTTATTTTTGAAAAAGCCACCAGTAGAAGCTTTCCAGGAAGCATCTAGAAAGAGATTAGTATTTGTTCTCCAAAAAACTACCAAGAATTTGTCAATTCCTGAGGACTACAGTCTTCTATTTCCTAAACCATGCATGTTACTCAGCTTTGCATGGGCACAGAAAGTCAAGGTTTCTTTGCGCAAATTCAAAAAATACATATAAAGCTATTCAATTTGCCTCACTCTTTGTGAGGTGGAATTTCTAGGTCTGTTCCACTGGCACTTCCTTGCAAAACCACCATAAAGATTAAAAACTAATTCCTAGCCTTGCTTACAACGTCTTCACTGCTATGTGGACTGCAGCTGTTTATCAGAGCTGATCCTAGTCTGCTATTTAGCCACAGTTGGTTATGTAGCAATGCCATCCATTAACTATATTGCTACTGTTGATGGTGTAACAAAAAATATGTGATGAATTTCATCTCCAAACACACTCTCACACACTAGTTAATTACTTCAGTATTACACTGCTGAACTAGAGCTAAAGTTGAGGAGAAGGAGGAAGAAAAAGTAGTGTTAGTTGTTTTGCACTTCTGTGACAGACTTTGGAGGTAGGAAGTGGAGAAACCTCTAGCATCTGAAATTTAAATTACATAAAGCGTTTTAGATTAATAGAATGTAATTATGCCAAGCTGGAACTTTGCTAAGTGTATTTAATTTCTTCAAATGTCAGTGACTGCTATGCAGCAGGCTGGAAGTTGGAAAATCCAGGTTACTAGGACATGCTTGGGTAGAATTACATGAATTTTCAAGTATTTGTGATTGGCACAGCTGCAAGCTTGAAATTCTTTTATCTGTGCATAAAGCCTAAGTGTCCAAGTCTCTTCATAGCAACTGCAGTATTGCTATCCTGTTTCCAAACTATTTCTCATTGCCTGGAGCACTAATACTGGCTTTCAGAGTATAATACCGTAACTCAGTGCTGCACAGGCAAATCATTTAATTGTGGATTTGGCTGTGATGATTTTAAAATCAGGAATGAGGGTCCTGTTGTCCCATTTCTGAAATTCAGAATGGTGAGGCTTAAAACCAAAAACAT
Organism: Tragopan temminckii; assembly: GCA_028571105.1. Lineage (NCBI taxonomy): Eukaryota > Metazoa > Chordata > Aves > Galliformes > Phasianidae > Tragopan > Tragopan temminckii. Next base: position 52,096,321 of record JAOWBP010000001.1, on the reverse strand, counting down.
CAGCAGTGCCTGACTGAGAACCAGTCTTACGTGTTGCACTTAAAAGATACCTTTGTGATGTGAAAGAAACAAGCTAGCTAGCTTCAGCTTCCACCACTTCATTAATCCTGGAATGATTGTTAGAAAAGGGCTTACTGCCCTGTATTTGTCTATAGCTAAGCAGGTAAAGTTATAAAGGTAACTTTGAAAGCCTCTCAAATCTTATTGTGAGGTTTTTATATTCATGTAGATGTAGGTATTTATGTAAAATAGTAGAAGTGCTAGGTCCTGCTGGTTGAAGCAAGCTCATTTTTCCACAAGGGTGCTAAACTGTTCTGCGGTGGTATGAACTCTTGGTGACTGCCACTCTGAACTGGGTTTGTATCACAGATGGGTGTGAATAGGCTAAATGGCTTTATGAGAGCTTTATATCTCTTACTTTGCGGTAGGACTTTTGGATTCTGCCCAAGTGACAGATCAGGGAAGTGGCAAGAGGAAGCAGACACCCCTACTTCTGGGTAACTGTTGTCATGCTGCAAGAAAAAAAGACTGGAGATTCCTGCTTTGAGCAATTTGGCTGTCCCCAGCCCATAGCTTGGAAGTTGTGTAATGAATGCAAAATTAGTACATGCTGTTCAGTGAGAAGTGACTGCTCAAAGTGTGCTCATCTGGGAGTTAAATCTGTGTGCAAGTTGTTCTTATTTAAGGGTTAAGAGGCAAACTGTGTAGTTGGTGTGAGTCAAACATCATTGTTTTAAAAAATAAATTATCAGCAACTATAGGGCCTACTCGAGCAGCACCACTGCAGTATGTGGAGACTTCCCAGGTAGCAAAGTTATTTTTATTAGGTATATCCCTTCCCCCAGCTCTTTGTACTGAGCCAACTTTAGAATCAGCAAAATGACTTGGAACCAGTACATTTTATCCCCAGCAGGCCAACCAACCACAATTAAACTGTATTACCATACATTAGACTTGAAAAGAGTTCCTCAGCTGCAGTATATAAACTTGTAATGGGTTAAAGTCATCCTTGATGTAAGTCCATGGACTTCAGTTGAGCAGGGATGAATATAGACAATTCAATATTTAACAATCATCAGCAAGTTTTGCTTAGTTGGCAAGAAAAGGAGCAATTTAAGATCTAGAGCCTCCCCTATGTTCTATCTTCCTGAATCTTTACTTGCTTGCAGTAGTTCTCTGCTAACAGGAATAATACTGCAGGGCTGGCTGTTGGTTATTTTCTGCTGCAGTACAAGATTACTCCTCATGATTTTATGGTGCAGCCTTAGACTTTAATAGTCACCTGGGACAATTATTCAGATACTGTATTGTGCAGTAAGATTGCTTTTGAACAGCTGCAGAAATACTTAACAGAGATACACTCCCTAAAGCCCTGGGATTGGAAATAAAAACAAACAAACCACAACATCAAGACAAGAGTATGTGCCCTGCTCCATCTTTTAACTTTTTTTAAAAAAAGGAGTTTTGCAAGTGATTCAAAAGTTAATTTGGAAAAGGACCATTTTTCATTTAGTGGCTCATATAACGCCCAGAAATAATAGGCTACAAATTCATATGCAGTCACTACACAAACACAAATCTTTGGGCAAAGCAGTGACCCAGCACATGGTGCTTTGCCAGCCAATTCTCATTAAAAAGATGAAGAGGTGATAAGACAGGATGCAATTACTCTCTCTGGTAGTGATGATGTTCTTTGGTGCAAACCCATATACAAAGAACATCACAAAATCAAGTGTTCCTCACTCTGGTAAAAATGGGCAATTTTGTTTCTTGTAACTTCAGCCTTGCCATTCTGACGAGTACTATGTCATAGCAAAAATACTATTTCTCTTTCTTTCCCCCAAGCCACGATAGCCACACTCTTTTACACTCTATTGCAACCAGTTAATTTATCTAGCACTGCAGTTCTAACTAGTCCTTGTGAAAATCTTTTGGCCTATGTAACACATTTGTGGCTTAGCTTGATGCTTCATGTTGTCCTAAGTCTCACCACACAAAGGGATACTCATCCGCACTATCTACTTAGCTCAAATAAATAGTACTCAAACACACATAAAATTTTATGGAATCCATTAATAGCTTTCATTGTAGCTATCTGGTCATCAAATCCTGCCTCCATTTCTGGACTCAGAAGAGATTTGGCAATACAACAAAGAGAATCATAAAGTCATGGAATTGCTCAGATTGGAAAAGACCCCAAAGATCATAGAGTCCAACCACAACCTAACCAAACTACCCTAACTCTAGCAACCCTCCACTAAATCATATCCCTGAGCACCACATCCAGATGGTTTTTAAACACATTCAGTGATGGTGACTCAACCACCTCCCTGGGGAGCCTATTCCAGTGCTTCACAACCCTTTCTGTAAAGAAGATTTTCCTGATATCCAACCTAAACTTCCCCTGGCGCAACTTAAGGCCATTTCCCCTCATCCTGTCACCTGTCACCAGT
>JAOWBP010000001.1:52038602-52093830 GCA_028571105.1 Tragopan temminckii | reverse complement strand
AGGAAAGGAAAGGAAAGGAAAGGAAAGGAAAGGAAAGGAAAGGAAAGGAAAGGAAAGGAAAGGAAAGGAAAAGGAAAGGAAAAGGAAAGGAAAAGGAAAGGAAAAGGAAAGGAAAAGGAAAGGAAAAGCAGTTAAACTGAGGTATGGGAATCTTAATTCACGCTGATGAAGGGATGGCAACCTGGGATGAATGCTGAGGAAATATTTTAAAGTAGTCATCAGCTACTTGTTTGCTCTTGGCAATGAGAAGTCTTTCAAAACTGACAGTTAAACTCATTTGTTTTGTTTTCATTTGGTTTGGTTGTTTGTTTCCTTTCTTTTTTTAATACAAAATACAATGAAAAAATAATTCAGTGTAAATAATACCTGTACATTATAATCACAAAGACTGCACTTCTCAAGTCGTAAAACACAGCAGGAGGTGTGGTTATCTTTAAGGAGGGAGAAAGGGGAAATCAATCCTGAGGGATTTTATGAATCATAGCCAGATGCCTATAATCCCCCAGAGGTGTGATTATCTCATGACAACCACTTTTATTGGAGTTGTCTTATTGTAACCACCAAAAAGAGAGGGGGGGGAAGCATCTTTATTTTAAGGAAGGAGGTGTATTTCCTGCTGGCAAAGGGAGAGAGGCAAAACCAGGAAAAAAAAAAAAGAACGGCAGATTTGAATACTATCTTCTTCAACTCAATTTCTGCTACCCTAACATAATAGTTTCTCTCTTTTTGATCTTTGACTATAACAGTTAAATATATTCCAAAATCAATCTCAGCTTCTTTGTCTTTTAGACCCCCCCCCCAAAAAAAAAAGTGCCACAACTACTCTGGGCCTGAATCTCAGGAAATTTCCTATGTTGGACCAACTAGCACTCACATATACCAACTCCTCTAGTATCATCTAGCAGAGAAAGAACTGGAACAAAGCTCGGTAGTATTAGTGTCTTTGGAACATGGCTAAGCAGTGAAGTCCTACGATTATTTCACATAAAACATAAACCCAAACAAATGTGTCTACTTGTTAATTTTGTAGAAACTCAGAATTTGTCAGAAGACTTGCAAATCTTTTGAGAGTATCTGGATTTGATTTTTTTTCACTTTTCAATTTTTGTAGAATGCTATGAGACACACAGTTTCATAGTCCTGTTCTATCCAGCATTAAAAAAAGGCAAAATGTGTTCAAGAAATGTTAATTGCCCAGAACTTGGGCACGTCTCTGTTTGGAAAGCATATAATTGATTTTCCCTAACAAATCCTAATGACCTGTCTTCTCTATGCCAGTACAGAACATACACAATAAATGCAGTTGCATATAGGTCTCAACCAAATGTACTCCTTTTTTTTATGATCTCACTGTTGTTCAGAGTTATTGAGTAGAATCAAATGACCAGAGATTTTGCAGGGGTGCTTCTCAAAGCAGTGGTATCAATGGGGAGAATTGGGGTATATAACACCTATACACTCATCCTGTAACAAAATGACCAGGACAATATTTCACAGAATTGCAGAATAACGAAATCATAGGGGTTGGAAGGGCCCTCTTGGGATCATCTAGTCCAACCCCACTGCTAAAGAAGGTTCCCGACAGTATGTTGCATAGAAAAGCATCCAGATAGATTTTCAGTATCTTCAGAAAAGGAGACTCCAGAGCCTATATGGGCAGCCTGTTCCAGCGCTCTGTCACTATCAAAGTAAAGAAATTTTTCCTCTTGTGCATATGGAACTTCAAGTTTGTGCCTGCTGCCTCTTGTTCTGTGGCTGGACATAGCTGAAAAGAGCCTGAGCCCATTCTCTTGATTCCTACCTGTTAGATATTTACAAGCATTGGTAAGTTTTCTTGTCAGCCTTCTATTCATCCGGCTGAACATTACCAGTTCTCCAAGCCTTTCCTCATAAGGAGATGCTCCAGGCCCTTAATCATCTTTGTGGCCCTCCACTGGAATCTCCCTAGAAGTTCTCTGTCTTTCTTGAACTGAGGAGCCTGGAATTGGATACGGTACTTCAGATGCAGCCTCACCAGGGCAGAGTACAGGGGGAGGATCATCTCCCTTAACCTGCTGGCCACAGTCTTTTTAATGTATCCCAGGATGCCATTGGCCTTCTTGGTCACAAGGGCACCCTGCTGGCTCATGGCCAGCCTTTTGTCTATGAGAACAACCAAGTCCTTCTCTGCAGCGCGCATTTCCAGCAGGTTAGCCCCTACCTGTACTTAAATTACATTTCTCCTCAAGTGCAAGACTCTACACTTGCCCTTGCTGAACCTCATCAGGTTCTTCTCTGCCCAACTTTCCAATCCATTCAGGTCTTGTTGAGTGGTAACACAACCTTCTGGTGTGTCAGCCACTCTTCCCAGCTTTGTATCATTAGCAAATTTGCTGAGGGTGCACTCTATCCTGTTATCTGTGTCACTGATTAAGATGTTAAACTAGACCGGATCCAGTATCGATGACACCTGAGGAACACTGCTAGGTACAAGCCTCCAACTAGACTCTGCACACGCTGATCACAATCCTTTGAGCACTGCCCACTACCTCTCTACCCACTCATCTATTTTACATTTCCTAAGCTTATCTACAAGTGTACTATGGGAGACAGACTCAAAATATTGCTGAAGTCAAGGCAGAGAAGATTCACTGCTCTCCCCTTATCTACCCTGCCAGTCATGACATCATAGAAGGCTACCAGATTGGCTAAGCATGACTTCCCCTTGGTCAATCCATGTTGACTACTCCTGATAATCTCCTTTTCTTTCACTTGCTTCAAGATGACCTCCAGAATAAGCTGTTCATTTTCCTTCCAAGGGAAAGCTTGCTTATTTATGTATCTACAGAGTTCATTTTAACAGGATTAGAACCTCTCCCCACAATGCTCAACAGTTCTTCAGAAGAAATCCTACCTTAACAATTCAGTCTAGTCAAGAATAATGCCAAGCATAAAGCTTACTGGTACCCAAATTTTTTTTTTTTTAGAAGTCTAAGGAGACAGGACAGCGCCTGCCATAACTTAATTATTTAACGGATGTTTTATAACAGCAAATAGAGGCCCCATATGATATCTGAGCTTCTCTGCTGTAGGTGATATACATACTAAGAGACGATCATTGCCCCCAGGAATTTTATAAAGTAGATAAATAGGACAAAGGTCAAGCCAAGAGAAGCATTATTATCTTTAGTTTACATATGGAGAACTGAAACACAAGGAGATAAAAATCTGAAAGTCACACAGCAAGCCTGTGGCAAAGCAAGTTCTCCTAAATTCTAATTCATTGCTCCCCTCTTCCTCTCAGTTTTGTTCTTCTTTGAAAAGCAAGGAGCTGCTTGAATTCTACATACAGAGCTAAATGTGCACTGCACGGGATAGACAGAAACAGCAATTTATAATTCACATAGGTCATTTTCAACCACAGATCTCAAAGTGCACTATAGAGAAAGGTAACTCTTCATTCCATAGAGTGAATTGCTCAGAGAAATGCAGAGAAAATATGTAGTTTCATAGGACAGATGGAAGGTATAATATGGCAGAAGTCCACTGTCCTTTGAACCTAAATGGGTAGTTGTGGTTTTCCTCATCTTGATGTCTCATAGTCATAAAAATGGTTTAGCTGTGATGACTCCTCCCATGCTTTCAGCTGTCAGGAGGCACAACCCAGGACTAAGGGAGAAGGAGCAGAGAAAGTCATTTTTTACATCTCCTGGACGCTAGGTTCACGTCTTTTCCCATTCCAGTATAAATTAACTCACCTCAGAAGGGCTTCTCTAATTTACTGTGGCTTTGAATGACTTCTGATTAGCCAGAATAGTGGAGTTCTGTGCTTCCTCCCTCTGTCTCAATCAAGGGAATAGTGCAGGGTCATTGTGCCAAACATATGCAGCATCCTTCTTGAGAGGTGTATTCCACACGGGGCGATCAATCTAACCCTGTGGCTCCTTTCCAGCAGCTGAGCCAGCACAATGAGAGCTACACCGGAGCCCAAAATTGAGCACGTTGTCTCTCATTGTGACCAACTTCTGTTCAGAGGAACGTGACAAACTTCTAGATTTTCTGCCTCTGTTACACAGGGCCTGATCTCATCTGCCTTTAACAGTCACCGTCTTTTAAGTTTGTTGTATTCTTCATAGTGCTAGAGGAAGAAATAGTAGTGGATTGTTTATTTACAAAAGTAGGAACAAACTCGGAAAAACTCCTATGTTTTTGTATTTAAAATATTTGATATAACCACATGAAGGTCATCATTTTTTGAAGAAGTTAATGCTACATGTATATAAGTTTATATCAGGCACAATAATTGGACTGGATACATTACTTATTGGTTTATTTTCTTTTCAGTTTATCTTCCTAGTAAAGAACATTTCAGTTCTGCATAAAGAATGATAAGAAAAAAAATAAAGAGAAAAAATTATTAAATAATAGCAGCATCACTCCATATTCTTTCCTCAAAATTAGCTCTAAGTCACACATTAGCCATTAACTCCTTTGACCTGTTCTTCGCTGAAAGATAGGTTCCACTTTAGGTTTCAACCTAAGACTTCAGTATCTTCAGCACTGACATAATCTTAATTGTTTTCTACATTTCTGAAAAGACATAAATGGGAGTTAGAAAGTAGATTATAGAAAAAATGTATTTCAGGGTAAGCCAAATGATCATAAAATCAGCTCTTGAAAACCCCTAGAAGTAAAATAGCACGTGCCAGTAGCAGTAGTAATGGTTTGAAACATTCAAATGAAATATATGCACTGAAGACATCACCATATCATATACTTAATGTGTTGGGTTCAAATGCTAATTGAGTATAAGTTGAGAAATCCAAACACAAGTCAATTTTGATAAGAATGTGAATGCGTTTATCAAAAAAAGATTTCAAAATGTTGATTTGAAGCCTCCTGGGATTGTTATGGATACACAGAGAATATGAACATAAAAACACAACTCATCTGTTCGAATTTCAACTCCATTCTGTTTGTTTCAAGATGCAGAAAATTTCTGCTCCTTGCCACTCTTTCTTCTATTTTACGATGACAAGCAATTTCCACATTTATCTGACCTGCACAGATTTTCTCAGTCCTGCCGCAGTGAATTATGGTATGGAACCAATCAGCTAAACATATGGGAAATAGGATCTTGCATTTCCAATAGAAAGGTCACTGAAGTAAGACGTATCTAGACCACAGCCACTACCAATGTTGCGATCACAGACTGGGTTTTATCTGGTCACCTCTTAAGCTCTTGCCTTGAGGAGAGGTGGCAACTCACTGCTCCTGCTGAGTTTGGGACTATGCAATCCTATCGTCTTTGGCTGGACTATACTACCCTCTGCCCCCTGCAGTGGATGTGTGACAGCTTTAGTGCCAGGGGTAACATGCTGTGGTAAGATGGGCTCCAGCAAAGAGCTCACACTGGCTTTTATACTGCCAGTACTGGGACTTCTAGCATACTGGTGCATGTTGGGAGTGCAAAGGCAGAGAACTTCTACTTCAGCTGGAATGAAAAGTTTACCTCAGGTTTTGCTAATGAAAAATTAAATTTAAATAATATTTTTTTCTACAGTAAAAGGAAAGGTGATGAATATTTATTTATTTTCAAGCAACAAATTTTTTAATGAAAAAAAATAAAATTGAATGTTTTCAACCAATCCTATTGCTATGTGAACACTGCTTGGTACCTCTGTTTAATTTCCATCAATAAAGCAGTAAAAGTCAAGCTCAGATCTGAGAGTCATGAGAATAAGTGATCTGCTTCCTGGGAATACTTATAACCCTCAACTACTCTAATGGATATCAGATACAGACACAAAGAGATCCAGAACTACCTCTCTACTGAAGAAGTGATGAGATGGTATATAAGGCACATCTTTAGGATACAGATCAATGCTTTCATGTGAATATTCATACTCTTTTAGTGACTACCATACATCATCTCCAGTGAATGAGGGAAAGCTTCCAAGCAAAAAGTGGTGTGATCAAGCCCATAGAACCATATCTTCATGATATCCATTTATTAGAGAAATTATGACTTCATGAATTTTTAGAGTCCAAATACAGACTACTTGATCTTGTAGCTTTAAAGTTATTTCATGGAGGTTTTCTTTATTTTTTTTCCTATCAGTGAATATGTATACATAGTTTTCACAGGGATTACAGGATACAGGGGACAGTAAGTATGCTTCAGCATATGGTGAAAACATATGGTTGGCTGCTTTTCTGCCTATATCTCTTTTATTTATTTATTTTAAATTATGTGATTCACATTATTAGTTGAAACCCTTTCAATTTACTTGGCTATAAATAAGACTTTAATTCTTCTTTTTAAAATATTATTTATTATTATTTGGGGTTAAGGAGTATGCACAGAACAGGGGAAAAAAAAAATGGGCTGAATTTCCTACTGATGTAAATGAACAAAGCAGTATCAGTACCTCAGATCAAAGAACTACAATTCCTGTCAAACAGAAACCTTTGATTTGTCATGCAGATTCTGAACCTGTATTCCTCTTAGTATATTCTGCATGACTCCTGGAGTTAAAAACCAGGAAGCAATGAACATAGAGGTGTGGGAAATCGTGGCATCTTGGTTACTTGTCCAAAAAGGCACCAAGGAGTGAAAAAGCCTGGAAACCCAGCCCATGTGCTGCTGAGAAGCCCGGGGAGGCAGGCAGGAGAAAAAGGTCAGGTGGCAATTCTGAGGAGACAAATATGCCGCATCGCTGGAGGCATTCAAGGCCAGGTTGGATGGGGCAGCCTGATCCGGCGCATGGCAGTCCTGCCCACAGCAGTGGGTTGGAGCTCAAGGATTTTTAAAGTCCTTTCCAACCTAAGCCATTCTATGATTCTAGGATTTTATGATACTGTGTTTCTGTGCAATTGACATATTTTGATCTAAAACCAGTCCATTAAAAGTTGTGTGAGCAGAAATCTTTCCCAATGAATTGGGCTATTTGAAATTCAGTTGCAAATCCTCTCCAAAACAAGGAATGTTAACACGGCAAGGAATTACAAAAAGATTCTGCTGTATGTCATTCTTCATTATCCTACAACATGTAAGCCTGTTAGATCACAGTCCAGTCGCCACCACGCTGGTGTTAGCCACTTGAAAATGCTCTCTCTGTCTTAATTCTGCTTTTTTGGTGCTTCTCTGCTGAAGGGCCAGGGACTTGTTGGCACAGGGAAATCTTCCACCCTTTTTGATCAGGGGCTTTCTGGCTGTCACTGCATCTTTTGTAGGACAGGCAACAGTCCTCGTTTGGATTGCTACCCAAGGAGATCAGATGCCTTGTCTGAAATCCCTGCTTCAGCATAGACTTCTAATGTGAGCTTAAAGATGTGACTTTGCCTTTTTGCACCTCAGTTCCCTAACAGCGGCACAGGAATCAGAGTGCTCTGGTGCCCCTGAGGGCGAGACTGTGGGGTGCTCCAAGGCCATAGGGACATGTCAGTAGCTCAGCCAGGTGTAAGGCTTTGATCTCCAGAATTATTAATCCAGCATTTCAAAAGCACTTAATTCACAATGAGAGATTTAATATTTTCAAGAAACATTTCCCCCCCTTTTTTTTTTTAGTAGAAGTTTTATCATTAATTCTTTAAACAGCTTACATAATCCCACATACAAGTTTCAAGGCTTGATCTTATTATCTGCCTTTTACTGTAAACTTTCTGTTTTGGTGCAACATGAGTTTTGACCAAGAGGCATTACATCTGTGCTGGCAGCAAGTCTGTGGATGTTGATATGCTAGGCAGGAGGTAGGTGATTTTTCTGGAAACACCGCTCACTTTCTCTAAGGGAAAATATGAAATAAAAAAGTATAGAATGACCTTGCACTAATAAGCCTCTGCCTCGAGACAATGATTAAACCTGGTAGCACAAGGGTTGGTTTATGAGTAATATCAGCTAAGGCTAATGAAGGAATCCCATTAAAAAAATGTATAACTTAGGCACTTGTCTGCTCTGAGAAACTCAGTCGCTGATATTGCTCTCTTAAAGTGGTCTGAATTACGAACAGAATGGTATATCCAGGTATTGCAGCTAGCTCCTATTTCTAACAAAACTTGTCAACCAGAGGGCTTGGCAATCAATCCAGCATACTTTACCAGGAGTGAAATCTGGATGTGAAACCTGCACTTTGAACCTAGCTCTAGGTTGAGGATTTTATTGCACAAAGTTTTCTCATCAGCAGTGTGCTACAATACTACCATCAATACTATAACTTGTATGCTGTGACTTGAGTTGGTACCTTCTGCACAAATGCCAGTGTTTTTCTTATATTTGGGAAAAGGTCCACCTGAAAACATTTTCACTAGCCTGGTCAGAGCTCACATTGCTACCTTGTTTTTTTCATTCAGAATACTCAGAAACAAATTAATTTTCTGAATTTAATTTGAAAATTTTCATAGAAAGACATACTTGGCTACTTTTAGCAACGATTAACACATATTCACATTTCAATTGTGCATGCACAGCAGGTGTGATGGATCCAGGCCATGCCAGGGTTACTGCGCAATGTGCAAATCAGCTGCTGTGCACACGTATGGTAGCTCTAACACATCCAGGAACAAAGCTACTTCCTCTAAATTGGGAAATTCTGCCAGCTTGTGGGCAAAATCAGCTGGGCTGCACAGAAGCAACATGAATGGCATCACATTCATATCCAACAATAAGACCTCATGACATGTAAAGTACAGTCCCTTGGTGGTACCATTTTGAATTGCAGCCTTGTTGGTCGCCCACCTAAATCTTTCAGTCAGTGACTGAGGAAAAAAAGAAAACCACCAAGAAAAATACAAATCTGTTTTCAGGTTTCCATCAAATCAGCACTACTTTACCTGGGGAAGTACATATGTTTTGTTATTTTAATATTTTTATTTAATAATCTTTTTTTTTTATCAGAAAAGTTTAGTGGAAAATTCCAAGCAGCTGTAACATGGGCCTTCTATAGAACAGAGCCTGACTACTGCCTGTAGAAATTACTGTACAATGAATAAAAAAATAAGAATAAAATAATAAAAGTAGCAGTGGTCAGTGACAAACTTTAGGTCACACCTTTTCTAACCTGTTTCTTCTCTCTTGCAAACATTTGAAAAGATTATTATAACTACCAAATATCTTGTCTATTTATCAAGTATCTCTAGTAATAGTTGAACAGTTTACATCAGTAAGCATCAGTTGAATAGTTTACATCAGTAAAGGAAGGTTACTGCATGGTTATTTCCCACCCACTGAGTATTTAACCATAAATGCGTCCAAACTATGGAGAGAGTGAGGTAAGGAAGGATACACTTTGGTTATAGGAAAAAAATAAAAGATACATTAATTTATTTTAAAACAAAGTTCATTTTCTATACAGCACAGTTCATATATTAATTCCTTTTATCATGGAGAAATTGATGCTATCTACCCTTTGCTACAAATATTTAAGCCCTTTTTAGAGTGACCTGAGACACAGCATAGTTTAAAGACATCTATTTGAAAAAGTAAATGAAAGGCAAAGAAGAGCTTCCTGAATAATTCTGACTCTCACCAGTGACTTGGACATATCTTTTCAAACAGTGAAATGAAAGAATCTGCAGTTTCCGAGATTTTCTACACTCAGTTAGAGTACCTTGGTAAAAAAGAATTGCTGAAGTAGAAGAGTATCTAAGGGGAAAGAAGATCAAATTTATTTTCTTACACAAGGGCTCTTTTTGCTACTGGCCACAGAAATCAAAGAAAGCTTCAAGAAATCAGGAGACATAAACAGCTGCTATATTTTAGGTCATTCTTACAAACTGAAAACAGTTATTGTCCTACAACTCTGTAGAACAAAATCTACGGCGTGGGTTTTTGGTGTTCAGATTTGATTTTCAAACAAATTCTCTACATTCTTCTAGTAAACTCCCTTCTTTTAACTGAGCCCTCTACTAGGTATGACTTCATGATTTTCTTTCCACAAATGTACATAAATTACAGAGAGTTGACTCTGAATATTTGCCTGTAACTCACTGGGAGATGCACTCTCCCAGTAGCTACTCACTCATTTACCAATGTTGTGGCACCATGGTTGATCATCCTCTTTGGATCAACAGACTCAAGGGATTTGTGCCTTAGAGAACAGGCAGATTGTTGGGGATTGTGTTGTATTTTCCTCTTTACTTTCTATTTAAGACTATTTGTGCTCCGCATGGCAATTGTCCATGCAGTTTTCCACATGATCATGGCCTCTGTATTCTCACCATAGGCCGTTATCTAGGCTGTTTTAATTTATCATTTTTATGTGTGGGCTGTAATGAAATCCAGTGTCCTGGTGCTTTGCCAGCACAATCCTAAGGATTACCACACCCAAGGAAAAAGCCCTTGTGATACAAGGGTGTGTGATGGCTTTGGGTTTGTTGGGATACTATTGAAAGACTATGCTGGATGAAGGGAGCAAGACTTAGTGCCATCACATTCACATTGGCTCAGACCTTAAGTTAATGTAATGGCCAATTCATTACCAAGGTTTCTTGGAACGAGATCTAGTTAATCCAGAAGGGATTTCAGGAGAAAATCCAAAACATACATCAAGTAGACAATCAGGGGAATAGATTTAAAGTGAAATGCTGTTACCTAAACTGGCAGTATGAACACATGCTTCTATTCTACTTGGATCAAGATCTGAATGGTAGTCAGTAAATAACATAATACCCTGGTAGTATGCTGTTAAAAAGAGGAATGAAATGTCTCCTCCTTCCTAAAGCTTTTGATGTGCTATTCTGCTTGAAAGAGAGCATTTAAAGTGTGCATACTGTGGAGAAATCTCACTACTGACATATGCTCTGCTTTAGTGGACCTGCAACCCACTGCAGAAGATGTTAACTTGAAAGCCTGAAAAGATAATTGCTGGTATGGCAACTGATAACAAAATACCAATTAGCGATTTTCAACATGTGATTGAGATCCTGGCAATCTGCATACTACAGATCATGTCCAATCCCAGAAGATTATCAGTCCTTGTGCAAGGAACTACAGTTTGGTCAGGTAATTCTAGATCCACAAATTACCAAAAAACACTAACTAAACATGATCTGAAAAGCCCAAAATTTTGAAACTTTTCTGACTACATTGAAATACACCAAAATTAAAAAGTTTCAACATACTGCCTTCCACAGACAAAATCTTTGGAGCCGCTGGTGTAAGCAGCAGAATTCCTTCATGTTCATATGAAATGAGATTACAGTTTAGGTCCTCAGCATCCTTCAGATTGTTTCAGGATTTCCATTTTTCTTTTTCCTTTTTTTTTTTTTTTTTAATTTTTTAAGGCTCGTGTCTATTGTTTTCTTGCATACATGAGTATCTCAAAGAGGATGTATATATGGCAGGTGTGTGTATATGCTGGAAGATGGTGGTAGTTACACTGCCCCAGGAATCTTTTCTAGTATCTTACGTGTGTTTCTCCTTTTGTTGTATAATCTGTTGTCCATATTTAGCTAGCAGGCCTCCGTGTCTTTGATGCTAAGAATACAAAATCAAGGTATATTTTAGACAATTTTCCATTTTGATTGTTTATTATATCAGAGATGATGAAGAAACATGATTCATTACTGAGAACTCTAAGCTCCAGTCTTGCTCAAGGATCAGCCAGCACTTCATTGAGACTCCCATGTGGGTGGAACAGTCACCGAGACCTTGCCTAAGGAGTATAATTCCATGTAATGAAATCAGTTCTGTTAACAACCACAGCAATTACTTTTGTATTTGAACACATGAAACTCTGTAGCCTCACTACCAACTGAACTGTAGCCACTTCAGCAGCAGAAATATCTTTAAAGGAGGAAAAAGACAAAAATGGGTGTATAACAATGATCACTTATTATTTGGTTGCACCCCAAATTAAAATGCTATGCAGTAAGAGACAGCACTCACTCTCCACCCCCAAATGTCTATCTTAGTGATATACGAGAGGTTAAAACAATATGGAGAAAATACTGTATTATTCAATCTTGCAATAAATTTCTGCAGGCAATATTCAGTAGCTCAGTTCAACCACTGGCCCCACTGGAGAGTTTTAGTGCTCTGAAGATTAAGATTAAATTCAGAAATAGCAAAGCCAAATTTTCTAGTTTTTCCAAGGAGCAGATGGAGGATTATATATCTCTCTTATATGCACAAAATAAGTTTCCATTATTCAAGAGTTGTTCTGTAGATCAGTCACAGAGACAAGCGTGCTTTTTCTGCGCTAAGCACAAACACTACCTTCATGACACAGTGAGGTTTTGATAAACAGAAGCCTTTTAAGTAACATTATAGAAGTAACCATTTTTCCTTCATAGCCTTTCAAAGGGGCACTGGCATTTTCAAAATGGCACACATGAATTACATACCAATCTAATGATCATACAGCGCATTGGAAATTTACTCCTAAATGGCTTCTATTGTAGAAAGGTAGTCAATTTACATGTCAGAGTAAGGAGGTCTGAATAGAAGGAAAGTCTGAATATCCTCACTTACATCAGTTTAATTCCACAGACTTCATTGAAGTTATTCCTGATTTGTGCTGCTATAAATGAAAAGAGAATCAGATATGAAGCATTGTAATGTATGATGATGTATTGGTGATCAAAGTAGAGTAGCCTTCCATCAAAGAACAGTATGCATTACTAAGCTCATTTTGTTGTACTAAATGACTTAATTCTCGGAAGAGGAATAGTCCCAAGCCAGATAGCTAAAATCAGTTCAAAATTACACAAAATATGGAGACAGACAGAAGGGGGGGGAAAAAAAAAAACCAACAAATAACCAGAGAATAAAGAGTTGGCATTTTTCTCTTTCCATCTGAAGATCTCAATACAATTTACTACGTTGAATTATGTCACCTTCCTCACATTCCTTTAACGAAAGCATTATATCAACCTGGAGATAATGAGAAGGTAAGATGTAAAGATTGAGGACATCATTTTCAGAATCACCTAAATTATTTGGGAGCATCAGCTCCTAAAACGTATCAAAAGAAACAGAAATTCAGACAAGTGCCTAAGTACATTAAAAAATATCTAGCAAATTAATGGAAGAAAGGAACCCCCACAATTTCTGAAAAATATGTCTAACAATATCCCTAACTGGGCACCATGAACTTCAGTGGACGCTTCTGGAAACATTAATCAGATCCAAATGAGATTGATCATAACCAGAGGCAAAGCTCGAATCTTTCGATTCAGTCTTACATATTTATCACAATATCTTTAATCATTCTTTTTCTAGCTCGGCCATTTAACTAGGGCCATTTTATAATTTGACAGGCAGTTATCACACGGGTACAAAACATCTGAGCAAGGATAGCCAGATCAGTAAATGATAAACCAGCTACACATTTTTCCAGTTAGCTATAGACTCTTTTACTTTTCATATTATGCATAAATTCATGATAAGCTCATGATATCGGTAGGTATCAGTCACTCACTGCAAGAAGCAAAACTTCCTGTTGTGATGAAATGGATGACTGGACAAAGCCTCTGTGTGGTCAGTGTCAGCAACAACTGTGGAACCTGTTTGTCTCACAATTCACTCACTTTCTTGTAAACCCTGCTGCCTCTAATAGCATACAGCTCTCAAGCAGACTCCGGGAGTACACGACGTTATGGGGTTAATGGACTCAGTTGCCAAGATTCAACAGCCAAATAGAGATGGGTGTCAGATCTCTATATATAATCTCCCGTACATCCGGAGCTGGGAAATGGATTCTGTGCAAATGAAAGAGAGATAAAACTTAACCAAGTACGCCCTTAATGTTAAGAGCCTCAATCAAGACAATAATACCTCCATTTCGTAACTATGGGTTTCGCTTTACTTTAGCACCTGTTTATTAAACTCCTTGCTTCTCATATTCTGAAATGGAAATAAGCCAATTTTTGAAAGCAGTGGCAAAGGATTTCTCATCAGTGAGGGGCTCTGGGCATGGATGAAGAGAACTGATTACGTGTCTCACAGTTTCTCTCTGTATTTTTATGTGCTAATTGTATTGTTCTTGTGCAGGATAGGTGCTTGGGCAATGTTTGATGCCAGTACCTCTGAGTAGCGGGGCCTGAAACTCTGCCACCTTCCTCAGTTTAAATTATGAAAAAGTAAAGAAAGAAAATCTGTATCTGACAGGGAAATAGTAAAATCCCTATCTTTGAATCTTTCAGAATTACCCTGGACAACACACTAGAAAAGATTACAATGAACAGGACTAATTCTTCACTGGCATAGAGATGGACTAGATAAATGAATCAGTCTTTTCTGTATCTAATTTCTATGATGGTAAGGCATTAATGTTCTGATCAAGCAATTTACATTGATTTAAAATTACAATTTATAAATCTGTGGGTACATACATCAGATTTTCAGATCGGCTTATATAATATGTATAAATATATTTTCATTTTATTTGTTAATGTATTGCAAATGAGGATGTAAATCTGACATGAACACAAGTTTACTTAATTGTATTTTATTTAAAATGACAGTCACTCCTGTACAAATGAGTAGCAGAGGACTACAGCACAGGCCTTGCTCTGTTCTTTCGCCCAGGGTTAAACTTGCAGAACAAATTTGCATCATTTACTTGTCTTCTGACATGTTTCCTCTTGATTGCTTTCTTACCCTGAGAATATATGCCTTTTGAGGGCCAGATCCTCAGCTGTAATGCAACTAGAGCACCCTTCAGCTTAATTCATCATCTTTAATAAAGTTATGCTAGTTTTCAATATTTGAGGATTTGAGGTGAAATCGTTGTTCCAATTAAACCAATAAAACATTTTCTATTGAATTCAAGGATTTCATCCTTGGCCTTTCTATGTACACACATTTTTTTAAGACCAAAGTGATATACAACAGCTCTGTACAACTTGCACGTAGCAGATCCTTTTAAGGAAAGAGTAGAAAGCTCCTCAGACAGTGCACATCCTGTTTCCTTGTGAATAGGTTCGGAATGTTTATAAAACAAAATATAGGATGAGTTATGTCAAAGATTCATGTAAATTGTTGCCGTTTATAAATATTTCTGACATCCTTTGGACTGAAATTAACAATGAAAATTTCTGTAAGCCTGTCAAGCCAGCGATAGTCTAGTTTTATATCAACTAGCACATAGAAAACTTTTTAAGTCCTTCTAGGCTGCGATCATATTTTTGAATGAAGGGTTTCACATAAAACCAAAATGACAGTGGACATTTAACAGGAAAGGACTGAAGCAATAAATGTCCAAAGAGCAGCTGGATCCTGTTTCAGCCTGCATGGGCTGTACCAAATAACTGACAGTCTTACTGCCTTTTCATTTTACGCAAAAGTTCAGTAAAAAAAAAAAAAAAACTGGTATCTTCTGGAAGCTATTCCATGTAGAATGTAACTCATATTCTGGGCAGGGTAATATTTTATTTGAGCAGCAGATAGTGGATCTATAGGAGCATACTGAGAGACAGATGCAGTTGTGGAAACTAAAGACAAAAAAATCATATGTAGGACCCAGCTCTAGTTAAATCCGCAATGTTTTTTCTCTCTACTCCCAGGGGAGTTGAAACAGGCCCTTTGGAGAGAAATCCTGGTTTCTTTTGACCCCTTATAGTAACAGGACCATAATGACAGAGTACAAGCCTGACACATTCATCGAGACTGATAAAAAGACAGTGATATGTGTGCAATTGTTTATCAGGAAGTATTAATTTGAAGTTGTTTTTTAATGTACACAATTTCATGTTGAGTACCTTAATATAGTAGCAATTTTATATCAATTTTCTATTTTCAACGTGCTTTCCTCTCCTCCTCCTGCTCAAATTTTTAAGGGTGTTATTTATTAACAGTAAAGACTTTATTCTGTAAGATCAAACACATAGATGTCTGACATCAGAGGGTTTTTAAACCCCATAAACATTTACGCTTGCTAGCACCTTCATAGATGTAAACAACCTCACCCTCTCCCTAAATTCAACACCTGGTGGAATCAAAGCAAGCCAGAGAGAGAAGGGGCCCTCAAATTTCCACCTATGCGCTTCTGCTTATATCTTGTTACTTCTGCTAATTTTACTGCAAAACATAAAGTAAACTCTGCATTCCAGTGTAATATAAATGACATAATTTAATGTGACTAAGAGATATACAGATGGCATTGCATTTCCTCTGCAGTGTGGAGAGGTCAGACAGCAATTGGCTGTAACACAAACTAAGCTAATACCGAGCCATAGGCTGCCAGATCGTGGTCCCACTTACTAACAGCCTATACTATGTGAAGTAATTGAGCATGCAGCAACCTTCTCAACTGTACTTAAGCAAGTGACGCTGTTGGAAAATGTCAACATGCTCCAACTTAGCAGATCTTCCTGTAAAGAGAAAATATTGTAAAGATTTTCATAATTAGAGGTATAGAAGGAATGATCTTACAGAGTATGCCTAGAACTACAGTTCCTTTAAGAAAATGGTAAAAATAAATCTAGAAGTTCAAAATAAGCCACTGTTACTGTTATCTTTGATACACAGACACAAAAAAAATACAGTGTCTCTTGTTTTTTTTTTACTTCTAGGTGTTCAAAATATAACTAGTAATATTGAAACTGTTGCAAAGTTTTCTAGTTTCTATTAAGAATTCCCATTTAAATCTTATTCAAAGGAAAGAGGATTTAATAATTTTTCATTGCAGAAAGTCTATGCAAATTGGAAGATGACTCCATTTACAAGGATCCTGGTTAGTCTGTTTCACTTCAGAAATGTAAAAAGGGGTTTAATGGTGTCCCATCCATGCAGTTATGGGATCTTCTCCTACGTGAAGGCAGAGAAGGAAGAGAGAGGATCTGACAATATAGACGACCAAGCTGTGCTTGACTCCCAAGACTGTGAGCACTATAATGCACTAGGGTGTCATCAGGAGACACTACAAAATAATACTACTACTAATAGTAATAATAATAATAAATACTTCACAATAAAATCATCTCAACAAGACCTCTCATCTCCAGGGAATGTGCAAAGACATTTTAGTCTCTACACTCATGGGCGCTAGATTATTAGATATTTGTAAATCAGCTGTTGAAATCTAAAACAACTTGGTTAACTTGTAATAATAACAAGTAATTGCTTTCTAATCAGTAGAATCAGCAAATAGAAGAGCGCATACAGCATGGAATTGTCCTCTACAGATGCTCAGCTCTGTGTAAATCTCTGAAGATGTGCTGGAAAAATCACGTAGGTTTGCTGCTGTGGATGAGGCTCAGCCCACATGAGGTTAATTTCTGGTTCCAATTTGGAAGCAACTTGTCTCTCTAATGTGTGTACACCTGAAGAGAAGACTTCCAAAGAGAGTATTCCCAATTAGCTCAGTTATGGTAACTCACAGTGCAACTGTAACACGAACACGTTCAGTTGTGTTCTCTGCTACTGCTCAGCCATCTGAACCCTAGGGAGGCATGAGATGAAAGTCTGAGCAGTGTTGCCAACACCTGACATTTTTGCATAGATCTCAGAATACTTGGTATGTTTCTTAAAACTCCAAATCCCCAAATCAAAGGATTATTAGAGGATGTAAAATTTTATTTAAAAAGCAATGGTGTTTTTAGATCTGGTTGCTTCAGAGAAAAGCATAAAAGTTTTGCATTAAGGAGAAGATAGTAAAAATCATCCAAATTAATAATTTTAAAGGCAGTGTAATGATTTCCTGAGGCCTGAATCATCCTTTCGAACATCTGGAGCTGTCAAAATTAAAACTGACTGTAGGAAGATCTCACGATACTAAATGACTGTGCAATGAAATGTTTGCTGAAATTAAAAGTTAATAAATGCAAAATAATGCATATTGTAAAAATTGTGATCATTATATACATGGCAATGACAATTACTAATACAGAAGGAGATCTTGAAGTTACTATGTTTGCCCAGCAATGTCAGCTCAGTGATCAGTGCTGGTCAGAATGCAAACTTAAACATCAGGAATGACTGAGAAAGGAATACAGATTAAAATGGAAAACATCATAATCTTGACCCAGTGCCTTCACATCTTGATTACTGCAGGCAATTCTGTCTCCTTCCATATCATATGGTAGGACTAGATAAGACACAGGGAAGGTCACCCGTGTTCCTGGAGTTATTGAACGACTAGTTTACTAGTGTAAGTGAAGATGAATAAACATAGGACAAAATGAAAGCATTTTCTGAACTTAAGCGAACTCATATTTGCAACTATGTGAAATTTTGTAAACACAGACAAAGGCATGGTATACCTACCAAGTTTTTTAGGTAGGTAATTTAAAATACTTTGCTAATATTCACCCCAAACACATTCTAAAGTTAATCCAATTCACTCATGCCAGGAGTACTTTCATCCTGCTTTTTTAAAAGAGCTCTTCTGGGTGATTTTCTTGACCCATCACAGCTTTGATAGTTCTGACTTTGAGCATCATTTGCAAATAAAAATATATTTTTCAAGTCATTCAGGCAAGATGTGTGGGCAGTGTTACACTCCTGAAGAGTGGGTGGCAGATGAAATTCACAAATGGAACATATGCTGCTTTCTCTAAAAGCAATGCATTCAGCGTGCCAGGCCAGTCCTTTTGGCATTTTGGCTACAAAAATCTATGAAGGCATTCACAAACACCTCTCAAAGATACTGTTGTAACAATGCAGCACCTCCGTCACCCCAGTGGACGCCAGCAGTTATACGTCTATTGAAGAGTTAAAAGGGTCAGATTTTATTCTCATCCTTCCCTAATTCTATCCACTGCTCAAACAATCAGTTTGTACAAATCAGACAGAAGGTCTAGCTTTTAGCTCTCTTTTTTCCCCCTCTGTCTTATTGGTCATTTAATGCAAGACATCATGCCTCTGCCCATTTCAAGATTTTGTTATGCTACTGTGATCCCCTAGTGAAGTAGTTTCATCTTAAACCAGAAACTACTCAAGCTAAATGCCAGTCTTCAATGTTTCAAATTTAGAATCTTTTTGAGGTGCTTGCTCTCAGAGTGCATTAGCTGGCTGCAATGCTTGATTAGCAATGCTCTTTCTGAGTGGTATATTTACTCCCAGGAGCACTTTATCATTTATCATACTTATGTTCATTTCACTCTTATCCCAATTGTGGCAGCTTTCATGTAAAATGGAAAAGGAAAAAAAAGAGAGAGAAAGAGAAAACAAGATTAATACCTACTTAGTACACCTCTAATATCACACAGGGATTCACACATGCACACACACACACACTTCAGAGACAAACATTTTTTCTGCAGCTTCTTCATGTTTGGCCTTTTCATTTTCTTCATCTGAGCTATCTGAATGTAAATACATGGCAGAACTGTGAGAATATATAAAGCAATATAGAAATCTACATATCACCAGAGAGCCAAAAGGAACAATAGAAAATCAGGCCACCATCTGGTCTTACACAATGCTCCATTTCAAAAGGTATCTCTTCGAGAACCCTGCTACTGATGTATAACATGATTTTGGGTCACAGTCATTCTGACATCTCTGTTACAGAGATTGTCTATGCTCAGTTGGGTCAGAGTTTTGGAATATAAGTTAACTAAGACAGACATTTTCTTTTAATCTTTTGTCTTACAGGAACAATTGAACAATTGACACCACCTGTTTTCATAAGAAGCTACTTTAGCCAGGCCTGCCATAGGTGGTACATTCCCCAAGAGTGCAGCTGGATGCAAGAACCACATTTGTTTTACATTAGAAGACATGGGAATAACAGAACTACTTGAGCATCACAGAAGATAGCTGAGCAAAGGCAACTCTTCATATAAATGTGTATTTGAGAGGGTAGGTTGAGAAAGGTAAAAATATTAATTTCTCACAGATTCCCCTAACAGAAGAAAAACAGTACTTCATCACCTAGGGAAGATTCTATTTCAATCTCCTTAGTCCTGAAGAGAAACTTTTAATTTTAATTTAGAAACTTTGAATTGAGTGCAGAGATCTTAAGCTTTCCCAGTATTTTCAAATCTAAGTTTTTCTTGTGCTCTGGGCTGGCAGATTGTGGGAGTACCATAATCATGAACTATCCTTCATTTACAGCTATCTAATTAGCTAACTAAGTTATATTTCACATTTTTGACTTACCACAACTAACATTAACACAAACTGTGTATCTTACTATCTAAAATGATACTGTGAAAGACTATGTTTTATATGTAAGAAAAAAAGTACAAGTACTCAGCAAAAGGAAGCTACAATGTCTATTTCAGGGCTGTGGTTTTTAAATTCTGTGAGATGTAAAGGGCTAAACTAGTCAAATAGACTGAGAAAAAAATTGTCTAAGAAGGGCAACACTGTGCTTAGGAGAGTTGACGGAGTCCACAAAACAGTAGTTCTGTAGTCACTATAAAATCACTATGGCATTAAGACAACAACTTCCAAGAAAGTGCTTTGGAAATAATTTGGTTAAAGTGTTTACCCTTTTCTGGTTAATTCCAGACATTTCCAACCAAAAGTTATTGAGTCACTTTTATAAGAAATGAGATTTTTAATGGCACTTGAAGACAAGAGTCATAATGTTTCTTCTTCTGCAGTTATACAAAGGGACAGCAAATATAGGATATTAGGCTCATTCCCTGGGCCCACCAAATTAGGTTCCATATAATCAAAGGGCAGAAATCTCCATGTGAGATCAATCACAGTGTGTACACCAGTTATACTCATTTAAGTCAGTGGAAAATCATAACTAATATCTCTATTAAGGTATGATCGGCATTGTGGAAAAAAACTGTATATTCATTTTACTTCATCATCCTCTTCCTCTTTCTTTGAGACATTGTTATATCCTCTCAATCAACTGCTTCTCCAAAGTTTGTTTGGCTCGTTTATTTTCCTTTCTCCTAATATGTCTTCCAGCCCCAAGGTCTTCCTTGTGATACGTTACAGTAGCTAAAAGATGAGAGGAAATGACAAAACCAATGCTACTAAAGTTAGTAATTTCACCTGTAGCTCTGGTTGTTTTGTAGACTTGGAGGCTAAGTTCGAGGTACGGATATGGGAGAGCCCAAGTAGCAGCTAAGTGACCTAGAAGGAAAAGCACTGGAAAAAAATGCCAAGGTGGGCAATCATCCCAGTGCTTTTGTTGGGTGCTCCAGCCTCCTGCCGGACAGATAGCGCCAAAATCTGGATCTTGAGAGATACAGACAAGTTACTGTGATTTCAGGGTGCCTACGAAAATTTATATCAGCTAAAAGAATTTGGCTTTTTTTTTTTTTTTTATTAGACTCTGGTTTTCAAATTCAGAATTTTATATATCTATTAATGATCTAATATCTAATAAATTAATAATAATAATCTAATAATCTATCTAGTAAATGACCAGATGCCTGTATATAAGGTTATTCACAGTTTTTTACATGCACAAGATTATTTTGCCACATAAAACACACTATTTCAGCAGTTATGTTCTTAGTATCTCCATGTATAAAACAGATGCTACTCAGTAGCAAAAAAGAAGTTAAGGCAGTAAGGTCAGAAAAAAATATTTTAAACTTTTCACCTGGTAGTAAAACAAACAAAATTACTTCTGCTCCAAGAAGCATTTATCTTAACAAAATGTAAACCATTGTACCAAAAATAATTGTCTTGCATTTCAAAAATAAGTATTTTTTAAATTGTCTAGTAGCAAGAAAAAAACACTAATCTCTGATTATTTAAATCTGGTATTTTCTGAGACATCAAATATAGCTCAAAAATTAGCATGACGATGGTTTCATCAAGGAAATGAGACAAGGACTGCAGGTTATACTAAAATTTATATTGAAAGTGAATCTGCTATGCAAAATTCAGTGTATCTGAATTTGAACACTCCATATTTACAATCACAGTGTTCTGCATTATTTAGATCCAGATTTTTTTTTGTATGTCTATTAATATATTTATATATATCCTCATCTGACTTCAGCCTCACAACATCTTTGTAACAAATCACAAGTAAAGAACTGAGGCACAAAAGCTAAATGAGATCAGTAGAAAGAAAAAAAAATAAAAAAACCTAAAATATATCTAAAAACGTGGGCCAGAAGTGCTTACTAAAATTTTCCAGTTCACCACCATAGCTTAACAACCATTGCAGTGGTTGAATCTGGGCAATTAAAACTGTTTAGTTTTAGTAGTAAAAGTAGAGGTAGAGCAGAGAACTAAATCCAAATTTCCAAAAGCCTATAAAAAAGAGGCTGCGCCTTGCTTTTCTCCAAAATCAGTTTGAAACTTGGCTTTTGCTTGGTTCAACTCAAAAGAAAGAAAATGATGATGAACTTAGTTTAATTTGACAATGGTTCCATTTAAAATTATTTTTAGTTGTAGGAAATTTCAGCTCTGGCTCTGAATGGACAGTAAAGAGAAGATGAAGGTTGGCAAGCTGACGGTTGCTGGCCAAAACAAATCCATGTTCACACACTGATGGGTCTTGAAAGTGGTCCTTGGACAACTGGTATTGCTGAATTCGCTGAGGAAGATTCTGGGGAATTGATTTGAATGCCATAATGAGTATATCTGCTCAGTTCCCTCAGTAGTTAAAAATAAAGTTAGAAGAAAGAGCAATCAAGAAACTTTAATAATGATATAGGGCAATGGTTTATGTTCAGTTTTGTTTACATCAGTTAAAAAGTTGGAGAAAAAGAATAATAAAGAGCAAATCAGGGTAGATGAATCCTCCATTTAAACATCATTTCTCTTTTCCTTAGACATATTTCTTTCTCAAAACCATTTTCCCAATAACTCAGACAAATCTTGATCTCTAGATTAGTTGGGGAAAGATTATGAAGGTACCCAAAATTCACAGGATAACCATAGCTGAGTCACCCTCTTTTCTCTTCCTCTCATTACACAGAAGACGTTTCAGGAATGTTTGGAATAAAAAAAGAGCAATCAAAATGAACGAGATAAATATAAAATACTGCTTTGCAGTCATACTCAGGTGTTGGAAAATTTTGCAATAACAGATGATTATATCACAGAGGTCAAAAGTCTCATAAGGAAGACAATAGAAAGTACCTTTCTTTCTTTGATCCTAACTTGCCATGCAAAAAGTATGCAGTGATGTGAAGGATGCCCGGGCAGGGAAAAGACAAGAAAAAGAATCACAGAATCAGAGACTTGCAAGGATTGGAAAGGACCTCTGGAGATCTAGTCCACTCCTGCTGCTAAAGCAAGTTCCCTACAGTAGGTTACACAAGAAGGTGTCCTGGTGAATCTTGAATATCTCCATAGAAGAAGACTGCAGCCTCTCTGGGCAGCTTGCTCCAGTGCTCTGCCATGCACGTTCTTCCCTCAACTGTTATGTTTGCTATGTAACACTGATGCAGTTTCGATGGGAAGGCTTCATCTTTGTCTACAAATTGCTTTTGAATTCCAATGGCACTAAAACAATACACAAAAATTGTATAATGGAGGAAAAATATGGAAGAGCTCTTGGGAAAGAGGTTCTATGTGCATACTGTGCTTTTCAGAGAAAAAAATGAAACTCATTTTCATTTTGTGGATATGTTAAAAACTGAATACTATCAGCACCCTGATCTGAGGTTTCAACCACTATCTAGTGAAAGAAAAAGAAAACTTTTTTTGGCCAGGTTAATAAAAGAAATGGAAGGCATTATATCATTTTTTAATGATCTAAGTGTTGATCAATATTGTGGCAGGAGACCAAGCGAGACTGAAGATGGTTTTGTTCCGTTATGTCTACTGCTGTATTCTTACCCTAGAATGACAGCAATTACCTTATGTATTTTTAACTGTATTCTTTCATTATGAAAATAAATGGTTATTTAAATGGCATGAGGTTCAAATTAGTCCACTGGAAAATACAGCAGGGGAAAGTATTAAAGATAACTTTTAAATATCTCATCTCCCCACCTGCCATATGAAGCCATTTCTATGCCAGGTGGCAGATGTTTATGATGGTGCTTAAAACAAGTCAAATTTAAATGGATCAAAAAAATTAGTTGTTTTTTTAGTGTAAAGGGCACTCATTAAAGGATTTTTTTTTTTTTTTTTGTCAGAGATCCTATCAGAAATGACCTGAAAACTCAAAGCTCTTTAACATAGAAGAGAGAGAGATTAGAATCTCAGGCACTGAAAGAGAATTTCCTTTCCTCAATGTAATTTGATATATAATATCTCATAATCAGGCTATCACGACAGAGAACTTTTCATCCCTTCAATATAACACTTAGGCAGTACATGTGAAATTTTTTTGATGCGTGACATTTTATATAGGATATAGATCAACTGATGTTTTTCTCAGATTTCCTGCAAGAAATACATTAACAGAGCAACACTATATCAAAAAAAATCCCTTTTAAAAACTGAGTATGTATCTTGTTCTCAATTTTATGAGTGATCTTACAGTTTATAAATACTTAACTATTCTTCTAGTAAATATAATGTCTTATCTAAAGAACAGTAATTTAAACTAGTCAATTTCCACTGAATATTATTCTTGCTGATATTTCACATATAAAAATCAACTCTGTCTATTTTAGGGTATATTACCTTTATAAACATGTTATTAAGCCTCTTGTGAATCAATGTCATGTCTTTCATTGGCCTGTGCCTCCTCTATGTCAGAAGCTGGTAGAGAAATTATATGTAAGTAGCATATGTTTTTGTTACACATGGATTCCCGGGATAACAGCACTGCCCCAGATGAAGGAATGACAATTTATGTGTTCTTATATTATTCATCCTCCATGTGGATTTCTATAAACTAGAGAGAGGCCCGAAGAGGAACCTCACATGAACCATATCAATTGCACTGTCAAATGAGAGGGGAATTCTAGAAACTGGATCAGAAAATACACACATTCATCTGAATCCTGGAGAAAACAAAATCTAGGAAAAAATAGTTTACTATCTCAGTGAGAATGTGGCAAATAATGAAAGAAGCCTAGACAAAACAGTGAATTCCTGAAAAGGCATCAAAAATATGATGAAATATTTTCACATCCTTAGGTCAAGAAAAAGTATTGGTTTGTGTTGTTGTAACTCCAAAGAATTGGCTCAACTGCTCTGCACTAAAAAAATCTGCACAGCTCATATCAAAATTCAGGAGTATATTTCTAGAAAAGAGCTGTGGATACTCTTCACTGTAGGATGCCTACACCCCTTTATGGTGGCCTTACTGATATGAAGCATGTCCTAGACTACAAAAGTCAAAGCACTGTTAAATTTTAAGGAATATGCTTTATTGCACACAGTCATGATAGCTCTGCATAGATAGATGTTAGGCATTTTGACTGTGGAGTGCTCACATCAACAAGACTACAATTTTATTTTAGCACTGAGGTGTTGAAATTGCAGTGTTCTGTGAGAAATATTCAAGTCAGGGGGATATAAGGGTGTTAATCCAGAGCTGATGCTCTCCATGCTGTTATGTAACATCATCAGTTTTTTTCAAAAACGTGAATCCCTTCAATAGGAGAGATGTCTTTTGATCCTGAAAATACCTACAGCTTCTAATTGCTATGGTTTTCATCAGTCCCTAAGCTAGATCTAGCATACTAGTGTCTTTCATTCCATCACAGTTTTGCTACCGGTAGAAGTGTCTGGGATGTTATGGAAACAACTCCTTAGGTAGTACAGAGATATAAATTTACATAATTTATGAACATAAAGTGCTGATCATTATGGGTCTAGAACTACCATTTTGGTGAATACGATGGCACTTTCCCAAATCTAAGATTACTCAATTAAAACCACTCAATTAGCACAATACCAATCAAGTCAATGCCATTCAAGTCGACTGATATTGGTTCATTGCTCACTTAAAACCTAGTGAGGGAAGTGAGCCATGGTGTGCATGGCCATGATTTCTAGGTAGCAAAGAAGATTGCAATGAGTTAAAGTCATGAAAAAAAACTCAGGTAGCAGATGCAGGGGAAGCAGAGATAAATCATGAAGGGATGCAGAAGAGTTTTATTCAAAGATTCATCTGTACATCAAGCCATATCATAGTTCTAACATTATAGGTCTTTCCAAAACTCCAATTCCAAAATTTAGAGTCACCTTTTCAACAGAAGAAAAAAATAAAATAAAAATCTCACAATTCAGATGGATCTGATATTCAACTTACAACTGTCTTTGTTATTTCTACTGTCTATTTTATGTAAGAACAACACTCCTTTCTCTGTGGCGTCTCAGCAATGCCACAGAGGTGCAGAAAACTTCAGTGATCAACCTCCCAAACCCTTGCCTAAACTAGCTTGGAGGTTCCAAATATATATAAATGACAAATGCACTGTGTGTCTTTGTTCTTCAATGAGACGTGGCCTTTTGTCTGAAACCCACTAACAGTAAACATATTTAACATCAGAAAATTCTTTGGCATCCAAGTTATTTCAGTGCATCACAGTTAACAAATTGTAATTCCAGTTACACAGTTCTTCTGCTCATAATAAAGCAAATCTGTCACAGAAAAAAATAATCTTTCTCTCCCATAGAAAGACTCATAGTTAAAGCATATAAGATTATCATTATGCAAGCTCATTAGGAGTACACAAGCTATACTTTTCCCTGTACAACGGAAATTCATTGATAAAACAATGAAGTGAACTAACACCCCTCCTAAATAAAGTTTCACCAGTAGCACTGTATGTTAATGGAGCTGTTTCATTGTTAATGTGACTGACTGCTTATTGATTCCTGCACTAATCCAGCAAGGGCTTCAGAGTACAATTTAGTTTGGAGAGCTACGGGTCCAACATCTATGCTCAATTACAACTTTCAGAAGGGTAGATCAATAAAATTTAAATTGCTTATGGTAATCACAACTTCAAATCATTGCGATCAGCATAAGCAATCTGCTGACCCCAGCCAAGCTCCTAAATTGAAACTTGTAATGAGTGGTCATTTAGTTTGGGTCCATTCATATTATTTGGGAGGCAGGTGATGAACAATTAAAGATCAGTCAGCACCTTCCCTACCCAGCATTCCCATCTGAATTCCCAAAGTACTAATATGCAGTAACCCTAGGGTATAGGCTTTTGCACTTCTTTAATGGGTATTCTGTATGAATAAGCAATTATATTTTGTATTAAACAATTTCACTGTAATTGAATTAGCAGTTATAATATTGCTCGGGCAAGCAGAAGCTCTCCTAGGGAAAAAATTAAGTTATATTGGGCAATTCAAACTAATTTATAAGACTGAGAAATGTAACCATTACCCAGAATTGTTCAACCTCCCCAAAAAATTACAATTAATGAGCATATTGTTTCCCTGCATAAGTTTCCTAACAATTTGTTTTTTGGTCATAATAGCTTTTTCCCAGTTCATTATAAAAACCTGTCTATTATAATGAAAATTTCATAGGCTGTTTTCTTTGACAAAGCAGGTTGCAAGTTTAAACAAAGATAGCCTGCAGATTACTTTCACGATAAGGAGTCACCTTAGAATTACATTTTAATAAATCATTGACAATAAATCTTCTGCATTACAGCACTAAGGCTTAGAGGAGGAAAAAAAAAAAAGGCAAATACAGGGAAAACAATCAATGAAAATCCCCTTCTGCCAATATGAGAACAGATTGACCAACTCTAATGCAAAGTTTGCTGCACATGAAAATAAAAGCTCAAAAGCCTTATTTAAAAGAGATGCAAAACAAACAGCAATAAACGCCATGCACAGATACTGATTTAATTAACATATTAATTTATTAATACTCACCTAACAGCTTTGGCAAACAGTCTAAAAGGATATAATTTACTGAATATTTAAACAAGCTAACAGACACTGATTTGGGAATATTTTCATTAATAAAATGCCAAACACACAAGATTCTAGTTCACAAGATTACATATTATTCACAAGTATTTGGAAAACTGATGAGCATTCCTATTTGAGATTCACAAAACGTTACATGAATTTTAGCACAAACAGTGCTTTGCCTGAAGACTGTTTAAACTGGTTTAGTCACCCAATCAGAGAGGAATAACAAGTTCTGTATTTTTATTTGGAACAAGAGATTTTAAGGCCAAGATGGTCTAAGCCATATCTTTTGCCATATTAACCAACAGTTCAAAGTATACCTTTGTTATGTCAGCTTTTGCACAGCTATAGGGATAAAAATTTCAATGATTACATTTTGGCAGGGGTAGGAGGAAGGTATCTGTGATAAACTAACCAGACAAAAGACTTCTGTATGTGTTACGCAGCACTTGGATGGTTTTCTGGGACAAATCAACCAAAAAAAATTTCTCATCACAAGCTAATAATGTCCCTCACTAGCTTTCATAATTGGGATATCAAGAAAGGGAAAAACTAGAAGCAGTAAATTCTGAGTTCTTGACTAAATGGAATCCAGAGTAAAAGCCATGTCTCTGCCTATATTTCTATGGGTTACTTGCCCTGCAGAGAGCTTTTCCCCTCTCCCTTCCTGTCATTTTATATGTAATGTAATGCTTCTTACGAATATCAATCTTCTTAAAAAGTATACTGATGTTTTATAGCTGCTCCTGTTTTGCAATACAAATGATATAATTACTTGTTTCTCGCTGGAGGGGGTCCAGTTCTTTTAGTTCATTTTTTAAATGCAAATCTTATTAAGCATTTTATCCTAAATGGGTATGGCAAAGGGGGTAGTACAGTCTTAGAGAAAGATGGACAACACCCCTCTCCAAATAAATACTAGGCAAGAAATGAAGCCTGAATTAAAGCAGCACACCAAAAAGTGGATTGATTACTTACTGAAATATATTAACATGATGTAATGGGTAACTACTAAAATCAGATGTACAATAATATTCCATGAATCACTGCTAGCTAACCCACAACGAGCATAGACATAATAAAGAGCTCTTTTCACCAAAAATCTCGAGTTTCATAATAGCTCAGAAATGTTCTGTTTATATTTCTCACCACCTACAGCTTCACATTTGTTACCGTGGACAGACTGCAAACTTTCTTACAGTGGTGAACAAAGTAACAAGACCATTAACTCATTCCTGTGAGTGACTGCTCACTAGTTTGAGCTGGCTAATGACACCCTACTTGTAAGCTGGAGACCACAACAGATCAGAAATTCCTGGCAGCACCTGAGCTTGAAATTAGATTTTCCTGACCCAAAAGCACAAGTCCTTACTATTTAACTTAAAGCAGATTCGCCATGAGTTGTGCTATGAGACATGACAAATGACTGAACAGTTCTGATTCCATCCATTAGAGGTCAGTGGTACTTGTAAGCTAGCCAACTCATTACAGAACTGTAGAACAGGGATTAATTAGTGTCCTAGCTTAGCTTCAATTAGGAAACAATCCATATTCAAATAGTCTGTTGAATATGGCAGCCACTACATGAGAATTTTGGAAATTTAAAGATACTGAAAGCGTTACAATTAGGAGTGGAAAGAAAAGGCAAAAAAACCCAACCTAACAGGCTAATGACAATGACAATGTGGGGAATGAAGTCCATTTGGTGGTCCAGAATTTTCCTTCAGACTAGGAAGATCTTCTCTTGCTACTCTTCTGTGAGCGTTTTGTTTATCCTTCTGTGGAATAGACCTGAGACAGCATAGCCCTATGTGTTCCAACACACGTGAAGTACTCTCTGTAGTTCTGAAAATGTTGGAAGTCTCTCGCACTTCTCTTAGAGTCAGGAATCATAGAATCATAGAATTGCTCAGGTTGGAAAAGACCTTAAAGATCATCAAGTCCAACCGCAACCTGACCATGTTACCCTAACTCTAGCAACCCTCCACTAAATCATGTCCCTGAGCACCGCATCTGAATGGTTTTTAAACACATCTAGGGATGGTGACTCAATCACCCCTCTGGGGAGCCTATTCCAGTGCTTCACAACCCATTCTGTAAATAAGTTTTTTCTGATATCCAAACTAAACCTCCCCTGGCGCAACTTAAGGCCATTTCCCCTCATCCTGTCACCTGTCACCAGTGAGAAGAGACCAACCTCGCTCTTGCTGTAAGCACCTTTCAGATATTGAAAGAGAGCAATAATGTCTCCCTCAACCTCCTTTTCCCCAGATTAAACAGCCCCAGTTCCTTCAGTCTCTACTTGTAGTGCCTATTCTCCAAGGCCTTCACAAGCCTTGTTGCTCTTGTTTGGACCTGCTTCAGCACCTCGATGTCCTTCCTGTAGAGAGGTGCCCAAAACTGAACACAGTACTCGAGGTGAGGCCTCACCAGTGCCAAGTACAGGAAGAGGACAGCAACAAACAAGAAAGATATGAGTAGGTAGCCGAAGATTCTTATGTATATATACAGTTTGTCCAAAATGGATCTAAGAGGCAGAATTTCAGCCTATATAATTACCTCATAATTTTAATCTATAATTATTTAGGCCTCATTGTCACCATACTAACAAATTCCTAACCTGTAAATTTTCTTTGATTTTTTTAGTACTTCAGAAATCACAGCTGTCTTTTTTTTTCTCAGTAATTAGCAGATTTAAATATTTGAAGTCAAGATACATAGGAAAGTAATAAATAATATGCACGCTTTTCCTAGGTAGATCTTTATAAAACACTGTAAAGTATAAAAGCAATATGACATTTTAAAGGTTTGTGAATTTCTTGAAAGCAAGCTGCACAATTGGCCTGGTAAATTCTTAATGCATTTATTCATATGTTGAAAATGTAACATTTCTATTTGGAAATAAAGGTAGTAATAATTAAAAAAAAGCTGAAATTGTCAACTCCCCTCGTGAATAGAGTGGAGGAACAAGCAGAATATTCAAGGCTAGGTTCTGATCCAAGCTACATAGCTACATATCTGAGGTAGACTGATTTAATAGTTATTTCAGGTTGTAAAGGAAATCTTGATGAGAGCTTTAGGCTTCTTATCAACATTTAGTCTAAAAGAATCAATTTTCCTATTTTTTGTTTGCACACTTGAGTGTCCTTTTCCACTTGTCAGGAACAATGCAGTAACATCAGCTTAACAGAACCCCTTAATAATGACCTATGAGTTTAAAGCCTTATATCATTGAATGCACCTGAGTCATATATTAATCAACCACATTAATGGGACAGCATCATCTCAGTGCTGTAAGAGCATCACTTAATGGTGTTTAGGGAACATCAAACAGTGAAAGATATGAGTTCTGGGATTGATGCTGTTGCAAAAATAAATATGTAGTAGGACTGGTAGATTATTAAAAACTCTGTGGTTTAAGTTAGCATGTCAGAACAATGCAAGTCTAATATTTTATTATCCTACACAGATGGAGGGCCAAGAGCAAAAGCAGTAGATGAACTAAGGGACAGAATTTTGCCCCCATTCTAAAGCTTGACCTCTAAATTATGCTATTGCTGTTAGCATGAATGAGGTGATCCACAATAACTGGATTTGCGTGCCTTTGACCTATGCAAAACTCACAGAAGTATTATTTGTCTTAAAATTCTCTCTGTAGTTTCAACATTGTCATATTTCTTTACATTTGCTGTGGAAAAACAACTTGCTCCAGTATGTAACTAGTGGGCTCAGATGCAAGAATGCAAGAATGCAAGAACTGGATTAAAGGATTTAGTCCTAAAATTCTCCTTTTTATACATCTCTGCATTTCAGCAGAAACTTATGGATAATTCAGGATATAGTGAACAAAAGAACTACTAAGTGACTGTTACAGAATAAGAATGCTCCTAAATGTACTTCAAGACCCCAAGATTGAGTGGTACCTGCTAAATCCCTTGCATCATCAAGTGTACTCCTGTGACATTATCTTGCACTTTATGGTACTTAGTGTTCCACATTAAGACATCGTGGGGCCATCTGCATAATTAGCAGAAAATTAAAAGGGGAGATCCTGTACTTTGTGTTATAGAAAATACATTGAAAGAGCTCAAAAGCTGAAGGAAAAATATATCCCGCGCTGTAGCCCTGTTTATTTATTTATTTATTTTGATGAAAAAAAGAAGATTTTGAAAGTAAGATCACGAATCTTTGGATCATACGCATTTATTGTGGACAGATGCTGAATTTCAGCCTCAAGACACTGCATCTGATAGCTCATCGCCTTGCATCTGCTCCATTAAAAACTACCCCATGGACAAATCATGATCCTAAGAGTTAGTTGAAAGTAACCTCAAACCTTTCACCCTTTTTGTACTCACAAAGTAATCTAAACCCAGCACATTAAGAGAGACATCAAACAGTTCCCCACTGATTTTTGTAGGTGCAACTTCTGAGTCTCTCACTTCCTACTTTAGAGATAAGCCATGCAAAGACTTCACTCTGGCCTTTTGCCCCCAAAAGAGTTTTTACTGAAATGTGTGTTGCTGTAGAAAGATAAACGGTCAGAGTTACAGAAATCAATACGGCAAAATTCAATAAATAACAACAAACATCTACTGGACAAAACCTAAACTTTTACTATGAAAGAAGTTGTTTTACTACCCTATGCTTCTACAACACAGACACTTCTTTTGTACATTTATGTTCGTAAAGAATACAACATCTTTCTCATTTTAGACCCAGGCAAAATGTGAGACATATATTCTACTGCCTTCCTCAGAAGCTCCTCAGATCAGTTTAAGAGCTTTTTGGAATCAGAACCAAAAACTCAAATGATATTAAACTGCATCACACATATAAATTTAGATCTTAAATTCACTTTAAACTATGGATCCAAGCTACAAAATACGGATCCAGATCTCATTAGCCTCAAGGTCTGCAGCTATCTGAATCTGACATTTTGACTTGGAGCCGTTTCTGCCGTTTCTACTAGAAATCGGGAAAAAAGAAATTCATTTAGTCATTCCCAGCATGTTTTGCTTACGATTTTTTTCCTCTGTCCTTGCACTAAGAAGCCATTGAACCATCTGTAGTATTCAGATAATAATTTTCTTAGCTATAACTATATAATTCCACTAATGAGGGCTACTGGAGAGCCTGCTATCTTCCATTTCCAAAGACATTATTATAGTTTGATCTTTTGAATATGCAGGCATCATTCCACCTTCTAAGTTTTGTTAAATGTATGAGAGTATTTTTTAAAGAAATACTGTGCTGTAGTAATGTATATAAACATCAACCAGTATAGCTACCAAGAAATGTCATTTTAGAGAGTCTGAAACTGTTTACAAGGGGAACAAAGATAGCTGTTTTGGCTATAAAAAAATAACTGAAAGATAGTCTGGAAAAGCTATTAAAAATGTTTTAAGGTTTTTCAATCTGATATTTAAAGATCATGCGTTCACTTTAAAATCCAGAAATATATTATTTCTTATAAGAACTGAAGGAGTTAAATCCCATTTAAAAAGAAAATACAGGTTTATGCATCTCCTGCATTTTTCCCTTGTAATAGGAAAACCCAAATAAAATTCTGTTTGCCCAACATATTTTTCCTTTTCTCAGTTGAGTCTGTGAACCAAAAGACCACCTTTGGATCACACTCATCCAAAAAGGTAGCATTACAAATCACAGCAATAGATCAGTCTGAGTGATTTTCCAAAAGGCCAAACTTCAGTTTGTGGAAACCCCTAAGAATCCAGTCTGATTTTGGACCACAAGACCAAAATAAGCATTCATTTAGTAGCTGGAAAATCTTCATCTCTAGTCCTCACATTGGCCTTTCCAGCATTTGCACAGTGCTCCCTCTGCAGAAAACAGAGGAATTCACTTTGTAGCCCCCCCTGCCTGAAGCACAGCCTTCACATAAGGGTCCTTGTTTCAGCACTCTACGCTAAGTTCATGCTCACCGTCTTCTAAAAGAAAAATTATATGTTACATGCAAGAGATTCCTGATAACTCTTCATTTTATGACCTGTCTGTGCACTCCACAAGCACGTTGCCTCTGCCATCAGCCTCTGCTGACACAGTAGCCTCTCCTTTCATGCCTGAAGTCCTCCAGCACAGAAGTGCCTTCTTAAATGGAGAGAGCATTTTGAAAATACAATCCACAGTTTGATTATGAAAAATGGTTATGAGAATAAAAGAATTCCTGTCGTTTTCTTGTATACAAGACTCCCCTTGCAAAAAAATCAATCTGTGCCATTTTGGAACAGTATCACTAATGAAATTACCATAATCAAAAACTGCAAAGACATCGATTACACAAGGCCAGTGGCAGCGCTGAATGAGATTCTGACTCTACTGAAGATTTATAGAATCTGGCAAGGATTTCTTTCTCTGTCATCAAATAATCACAGTGCAAAGATTCTCAACTATTAGCAGATGATAAATCCAAGGTCATGGTTTTGCAAGACACTACCCTCTAATAAGATTACAAAAATGCTACGCTCTCCAGACCCAAACCACCAAACTAAAACAAACTTGTTCTGCCAGTTCAAATTTGTTAAAAAAGTCATCCTGTTATACTTCTTGCCAGATCATCTATCTTCTACCCTACAACCAGCATGAAGCACAAAGCTGGCAACAAATTGTGTGTTATTTTAACAGAAGTAACACTAATCACAGCTTTGTGATGGATCCAGACCAAATCTTTAAAGTAAGATGATTCAGTGGTGCTCACAGCCACTATGGATGAACTTGGAACTATGACCTCATTGCCTTGACTGAGATGATGTGGGATGTAGTAGAACACATAAAATCTTACTTGGATTACGCCCAAACCACTCTGTAACTTCATCCATGAAGGAACATGAATCAGTGATCCTTCTAAGCAATTCAGTCATGAAATTGCATATGTGAATAAACTTGTACTTCATTTTCACACACATTTCCTAGAGTCACCTGTCAGGTGCCTGATTGCTTAATTGAACAGTATCAGTAAATGTGCATGCAATTATATACGCAATGTTTTTGCCCAGAACACTTAAAAACTTTACAGATTGAACCTGTTTCACTGTTCTTAGAAATTCAGAGGTCCAAACTGTTTAATTAAGTGTTCCTTACTTTTCACAAATTTTCATTCTGTGCGCCCACAATGATTTGCATAGCTGAGACCTGTAAGCCCCACATTTCCAGTGCTATGTTCATACAGTAAGAGCTGTAACTCGGTAACCCTGACTTAAAACCAATTCACGTTAAATGGATTCACTTGAAGGACCAGGGCAAAGAAAATAAAATGAAGCAAATAATTAAGAGAAGGTTGTATTAAATGGAATCCAACAGGTATTTTCCATCTCCAATGGCTATGAGTTACTTTCTCTTTTTTTTCTCCAAGAAGATCAGAGATAACAAAAAGCCTCCAAAGACCTTGCTCTCTAGCTAATGTCCAAAATGGTCTTTGTTTGCGTAGTAACAACGTACAATGATATAAAAATAGGCTTAAATTAGCATATTGCCAAACTGGTCTACTGTAACGAGTTCTTTGAAGTCTGGCATGCTGACTGATTCCCCACAGGAAGTTGAGTACTCCGAAAACAATTAGGAACAAAAAAGGGGCGGGTGAGGGGGGAGAAGAAAGGGAGCTGCAAGTACAGTAGTTAAATTAAGCAAAGTGAGCCTTGGAATAGTCAAGGGACTAAACAAGCCATCAAATCACTTAATAACAGCACTTCTTTAACTGTGTAGATAGAAAACACCAAGCGGATTTTTAGAAACTGAGACATTAAGGCTTGAAAAAGGAGAATGACAGAAGTTTAAATTAAATAAATGAAAATTACTTCAGAATATAATAGAAGGTAATAAGGCACCCAAACTGCCAGTAGTTATAGTAGCTAATCCTGTGTTCTAAAATTGATCCTAATGTAAAAGCATTGTGCAATTTAAAAGTAATAAACATAATAATCCCTGCCATTTTACATAATAAATAAATCTTAACTACATTTCCCATTTGTATAAAGCCTTGTGAAATGATGGTTTTGGTTGTTAAAAAATCCAAACGTTTGTTTCACAAGGATATTATAGTGATGCAGTGGAATGTACTTCGAAAGGGAAGGTTAAAATATATTTTATAGGCAGCACTGAGTAAACATAACTATATCTGAAAAACTGCACACACCACACAAAGAAAGACCTTTCAGATTATACAATAAACATTTTACACTATGGAATACCTTCTCTATTACATTTTGTCTATACTGAAATGCATAATCACATATAGAAAGATGGTTACTATTATTATTAAAATTACAGTAGCATGCAAGGAAACTACTGTACACTTAACAGAGTTATCTGTCTCAAAGATCCTGTAATGAAGATTAGCAAAGCAGGTAGAGGTATAGCAATCTTTGTTTAACCAAAAAGGGCTGAGTCGCTGTGAAAGTCAAAGGCTAACTCCAACTAAGCAATGAAAGTCTAAGTCTAATGGTTTCTACATCAGGTCCAAAATTACCAGTCTAAGGGAAAAAAAAAAAAAAAGGATGTGGGTACAGGTGGGAAGTGAACTTACATTTTCATTTTCTCTACAAATGGTTTAGCACAAATTCACGAGAAATAAGCTCTGTTCCTTTGGACCTTCCATTTACCAGCCTCCTCAAGAGGTATTCCCTTACCTCCATACTATGGCACTCTGGATGCGTTACAAAGAGTGTAGTTCTCTGTCTCCGGACAACACACCTCAAATACTTAAGATATGGACTTAGGCTCTAAAAACATCACTGGCTTTTCTCCTCTCCACCTTTTGCCTGCTCTTTCACACACACACAATGGCACCTCTGTAGTTTAGGCAATCTCATGACAAGGTTTAGACAAGGTTATACAATTTTTTAAAAACTCTGGTGGTAGCTAACTTTTGATAACAAGGTTTCTGTTTGGCAAGAAAGGCTGTGGAATCTTCATCCTTGGAGGAGTTCATGTCTGGATCTGCTTTGAGCAGGGGGTTACCCTAGACGATCTCCAGAGGTCCCCTCCAGCCCAAATTATTTTATGATTCTATGTTATGTCTTCTTACTTCAGGTGTCTTCCTTGACATGCTAAAAAATTCATTCCTTCCAACCCCCCAACATTGCTTATCTGACAGAAAATAGTCCAAATTTCCATCAAGGTGCAGCGGAAAACTATAAAAGTTAAACAGGTATTTCTACAGAGCATGTCTGCTGATAATATGCATCTCATACCCTTCCTAATTCTTTCTGAAGTCATAAAGAGAAAGACAGGTCTTTCATTATTTGTTCTCCTGGAATTCAAAGGCCATATGATGTGTAAGAACTCCAATACTGACACTGTAGGACAAGCCAGAAGACCCATGCTGACCTCAACATCCCAAAGAATCACCTTTATTGTACAGTAAATGTTCTTTGAGAATGTCTTATTATGGATGCCACTATAGAAGATCAGTCAGCATTATCCTGTCGGAATAGGAGCTTTGAGAAAATCCAGCTGCCTTGAATACTGATTTATGTTATTGCACTCCCAAATTTAGTAACCAAGGAAAAGCTGGAGTGATTGATACTGACATTCACACTTTTGGCCAAAGTAAAATACACCAGAATTAATAATTTTAAGTGAGAGATTTACAGAATTCTCTCAAAGGAGACTTGTGCCTTACTATATTTTTGTTCCTATCTGGACTACCTGACTACTACTACTAGACTTTAAAGGATCAGCACCATAAGATGAAACAAAACTAAGTAGTACTGCTCTGTGAGTAAAAATTGTGATCTAGGAAAGCTAGATGAGAGGAAAGCTTGTTCAAGATGAGGCTGAAGAAGACTGAAGATTAAATCTTGATGTATTCTGCATGGCACTCTATTGAAACTTTTCATGGCTACATATATCAATAACATTTTCCATTTTGAAAAGCGTCTTCTAACTTTCATGCCTTATCTCTATATGATCTAGTCATCTCGCACCAGTTTTTTCTGCAGCACTTGGGCATTCACCACAGTCAATTACTAGGCTGGGAGAAAGGAATAGGGCGCGACCTAGCCATGGCTCTGGGAGGTTTGGTGGAAATCTGAAAACGAAACATGTAACAGACTTGCAGTAGTTTAAAAGCAATCACATGAATGTCACTACATCTCCTTCAATCTTAAAAATCACCTCAGCTGGAACTTAGACAGTATGAAACATCAGCATTTGTTCACTGCCATTCTTTTTATTGATTGTTCACACTCATTATTTCTTTTTCTTTAATATTATGTATTAATAGTACAGTACCACCTATAGCAACAAAGTAAAATTGCAGCCTCCATCACAAACATGACCTTGTTTTGCTAGGTTCTGTACAAATCTCCATGATAATAAAATACAGTTCCTTGCCTAAGGTGGCAAGAATAAAAGTGTCAGAAACAAAATCAAAGGAAAATAAGGCGGCTCAACTTGTCATATGTCACAGTAGAGCAACTTTCCTGATTCCAACTCTAAGGTACCATATTTACTTTTTTCTTTGTCATTTGGCCTTTTCTCAATATGTCTCTTCTCCTCTTAGCTTAAGGTTGAACATTTACCTCATATTTGATGGTGTGAAAGCATGTGCATTTGATCTACAGCTCAGACAATTTGTAAACAGGCGATTCCAGTAATTAGTATTTTATTAAGCTGTATTTCCTTTATTAACGGAAGTTTGGAGATTGGAAACACAAAAACAGGGATTGGTGTTGGGTCCAGTCTTGTTCAACATTTTCATCAGTGACCTGGATAAAGGGATAAAGTCCACCCTCAGCAAGTTTGCTGATGATACAAAGGTGAGAGGAGTGGCTGACACATCAGAATCTGTGCTACCATTCAATAAGACTTGGACAGACTGGATAGTTGGGCAAGGAGGAACATGATGAGGTTTAACAAGAGCAAGTGTACATTCTCACACCTGGGGAGAAATAACTATGTCTATCAATAAAGGGGATGACCTGCTGGAGGGAAGCTCTGCAGAAAAGGACCTGGGTGTTCTGGTGGACAACAGGATGATCATGAACCAGCAGTATGCCCTTGTGGCCCAGAAGGCCATTGGTATCCTGGGATGCATTAAAAAGAGAGTGGTCAGGCTGAGGGAGGTGATCCTCCACCTCTACTCCGCCCTCGTGAAGCCACGTTTAGAATACTGTGTCCAGTTCCAGGCTCCTCAGTTCAAAAAAGACAGGGATCTCCTAGAAAGAGTCCAGTGCAGGGCCACAAAGATGATAAAGGACCTGGAGCATCTCCTGTATGAGGAAAAGATGAGCAGCCTACTTGTGAAACTATGGTAAGGAACCTCCTTCAACAGGGAGATTGGACTTGATGATCTCTTGAGGTCCATTTCAACACCTGCAATTCTGTGACTCTGTGAGAATACATGACTTAGTTAAAAAAAAAAAAAAAAAAAAAGTATATGAATGAAATATAGCCTTTTAGTGCTCCAGTTATAGCTCTTAGTTTCTATGAGATGAAGCAAGCAATTGTTACTCTTTGTCTGAGATATCTAGCTGTTTTGCAACCAGATTCTCACTGTATTAAGGTCCTGATAATGAAACCAACTTGTCAGCATTTAGTGCTTCTCTAACGGAACTATATAGCACAGCTTCATGTCTGGGCCAGGTAAAATCAAATGGCTGTAAAACAAGGGTCCTCACTCAATAGGGCTTTTTCGTTCACTGAACTTATTTATTGTCCTGCTGGGAAGAAAAAAAAAAAAAGACAAAAATGAAAAAAAAAATCAAAACAGTTTCACTTTGTATTCATTCCTGGTCAACACTAAACATCCTTCTGGGTAGCATGTGAAAATATAAGAGATTTTAAATGCTTTATTTGAAAGAAGAAAAATATATCTTTTAAGCAATCAAGTCTAACTGTGAGATCTAAAAATATCTGTTCCATATGTTCAAGTCAGAAGTAAAGTAATATTAAGTATGTACAAGAAAGTTCAGGTAGTAAGAGCAAATGATTAAAATAAAAGTCCCCTGGGTCAAAATGCAAAAGTAGTAGACATAGATAAAGCACCAGGGGAGGAAGATGAAATACAAACAGGATGTGCTGTGGTGTCCGAATGAGACACATTACTAAAAAAAGTGTTGCATCATTAAACACTCCATCAACTAGTTCTGCCAGGGCTGCAATGGACCCTCTGTTGCCCACACCAAGTTCACTGACAGCACAGAGACCTTGGAGAATATGATGACCTCACATCACTCTCCAATATGTTTGCTAGTCTCACTTCAATATTTCTAAACAGATGAGGGAGAAAGTTTATATCTGAGTTTAAAGAGAAGCAATAGTTATACTAGCACCTGAGAAACTAT
The DNA here is from genome assembly GCA_028571105.1 of Tragopan temminckii. Classification (NCBI taxonomy): domain Eukaryota; kingdom Metazoa; phylum Chordata; class Aves; order Galliformes; family Phasianidae; genus Tragopan; species Tragopan temminckii. Next base: position 52,053,879 of record JAOWBP010000001.1, on the reverse strand, counting down.
TTCAATTGTGTGATGGTCTCTTATTATACGACTGAGACTAGTATTGCTATCTCAATTTTGTCAGTCAGTCACTGATCTTAAGAGAATGTCTTATTTGTTGTCCACCAGTTCTGCTGCATTTATGAAAAGTACTTGGCTAGATCTCTAGGTGTCACCTGAAGTTCTGGATAGAAAACATGCTGAAGGAATTTTAGTATCCCATATCTGACCACCATGCTCATACTAAGGTGCTGAATGCCATCAATCCACACTGCAATCATTGATCCTAGGTACCCCTAACGACGAGTCCTCCCTGGCCTCCGTGGCATTTTGCAATACACAACCCATTGTCTGACTGAACTCAGACCTTCCTGAGCTACTCTAGACTATAATTTTAAGCAGATGCTTAAAAGATAGAACTAAGTAAGAACTAAGTCAGAACTATCCACATGGGGTGGTTCTAGATGACAGAGAAATTTAAATAAGGATAGCTAAATGTATAGAATATACATTTTGATTTCTCTATTCACATAAATACTATCTATCAATTATTTTTTTTGTTGTTCAGTTTGTTTCAGAAAGAGTTTTTAAAATGTTTATTCAGACCTTACAATTCTATTCAATTTTTTAAATGACTATTTCTTTGGTTGCTAAAAAATCCCACTCAGTTTATCTATTCCATGCTGCCAAGCATGTAAATTTTCAGGGAAAAAAAAACCCACAAAACATAGTAACTGAAAGTTAAAGGAAAAATAACTTTTATTCTTACTTTGTGAAATGCACAAAGAAAATGTAGATTATTTACCTTTTGTTCTTTGTGCTTACTCATATTTACTCATTCATTTCCATGCCAGTGAAGTAGCAAGTACTTCTTTTAGCATGGCTTATACTTTTACACACATACATGCACAATATGAGGAAAAAAATTTAAAAAAAAAAATTAAATGGCAAACATGAATGAGAAAAATACACTTAAAATAGGCTCCTCTTGATTGCAAACCCCAGAAAATGGCAAAAGGACTTGGGGACATGAAGCTCCTATTAGCCTGTTTGTTTTTAATTGACTAGATTTCAAGTTGACAGTGTCCCTTTTAGCAGTGCTCAGAACAAAACAGCGCCACATGGCCAGCAGGATCCATTTTAAAGTGGTGCTCTCTTATGTTCCCTGCCGAGGATTGCACCATATGAGCCATCAGTAACGCCAAGTCAAAGGCCAACCATCAATACAGCTCTTGCTGTGATCAAGAATAAGTAAACAATGGACCAGCCACTTCTAGAGGTAGTTATAGCAGAGTTAAACCTCAAGTAAGGTGGCAACTACCTGACAGTTTTGGTTTGGTTTTTTTTTTTTTCCTGAGATTTTACAATACAATATTTTATCTGTTGCTTGCAGTAAATACTCTAATACAGACTCTATTGTGCATATACTTCATTAAATGAAGGGAATGTGATTGAGACTACTTGTCTAGGCACAAAGCCTGTGAAAATCAGTGGGAATCTTTTCATTGAATCACTGGTCTCTGAATCAGCTCTGTAGTCAATATGTTGTTACCCAGATATCATGGTGATGAGAACTTAGAAGTAACGTACAGATGTGTGCTTATTCATTACATTCACTCATAAAAGTATATTTTTATTCAGCAGACGTCAATGCATTTGGGCTAAGCTTCTCTTTCTAGATGCACATGTGCCTAGAGTTAAAAACTCCTACAACAGAAGTTCACTGAAAACAGGTTATTATTTCAAAGACCCATCTGATTTAATAGGGGTTGTTGCTTTTCTTCATGCCCCTTACATTCCAGTTACAGGGTGGTTTAAGCTTTTTGTGGGAAGGATTTACTTCTGTGTATGCAGGAGTAGTTTCCTTAAATTCCACTAACCTCATCTTGCAGGTTTCTCTATAACTCTTGCATACATAAGACTTAATTAAACAAATTAAGAAAATCATATAAACCGCCTTGCAAGGACATACTTTCTCAAATCCTAAGCAACTAACCTAACCATTGTCATCCATTTTTGTGCATGACTCATTCAAATCTGTCACATTATCATTCACAAGGACATAAAAAGCCACAAAAGAAGGTGATGGACATCCACTGCAGAGTATTAGCTAACTTGCCCCATACTCCTGAGATCTGACTGTGTCTTTTGACAGCTTTCCAAGCATATTTCCCCATTTCTGGAATGAAATTGAACCTTTGCACTTTATTATTATTATTATTGTTCTCTTTCAGAAAAAAAGAAAAAAAAGAAAAAAAAAAGTAATTGGGCATGAAAAGTTCAAATCCATTAAATAAAAACTCAATTTAAAATATTTTCCATCCACCAAGCAAGGTCCCATTCATTATGCTGACACTGTACTCCACCTCTGTGCCAAGTTGATCACTCAAAAATGCCCCCCACCACTTCCCTGGCATTTGGTGTGACAAGTAAATCTGCTGTGTAGACATTACTTTAGAGGGCATCCCAGTTTTGTATAAATAAAAGCAACATTTTGTTATAGCACCTTTCAATTCCCAAGCTGAATTCTGTAACTATTGAGATGCTTTCAATAAAACTATTTGCGTCTTTGGGATATTATGGCAGAACAGGTAACAGGGTTCTGTCAGCTCTATGTACATAGCTTCTGAGTTTTGTTTCTGCTTCTTTACTTACATCAAGTTTTTTGAACAGTCTCAGCCTTTCTCAGATTACCCTGCTGCTAAGTACTAAATACAAATCATAACATGTATTTACGTAAGAAAATCAATAGCAGGCAAATAAAAGTTAAATTGCGTAGCTCTGTAGAAACCTCAGTAGAAGAATTTAAACACTGCAGTCATTTGGTAGCATATTAATTTAAAAAGTAAAACAAAACAAAAGTCTAATGCTTCAGCCATAGGTTAAATATAGAGTTTTCACAAAGGTCACTTTCCCCATAAAGGCTTTTTAGTAAAAAGAGACAGTAGTTAGCCTTAATAGTTCTTTAAAGCTGGCAAAATATTTTTCCCATACAACTCAACCTGCCAGTGTTGTAGAACACAGCTACTTTATTCTTCGCAAGCTCAGATCAGAATCCTAATAAAAAAGCCAAAGAGGGACATCTAGTGGTAACATGCACGAAATTAAGCAATAGCAGGAGGAAAAACCAACTGCCGTGACTACGGATCTGAGAGAATAGTTTGTTTCTTATCAGCAATGAAGAAAGGTTGAAGAGAAGATTGAAATGAAATACTAATTATAAGCCCTGACCATTCTATTATTTTCTAACATACAGAAACTTAATAATGGCTATATACTTAACACTAAACTCCATCTTGGCAAACTAGAAAGATGAAGCAAAACAGGAGAGCTAAGAATCACTTATTTAAGTAAGTTTGATTTGTTTTAAGAAAACCAAATTACTCAAAATGAACTAATTATAAATGAAAAGGTCTTAAAGAAACATATCTGTCGCAGAATTCCAGACAAAAAGAAAGAAGCTGCACTCAGTCTTTCACTAGCAGAACAATCTCATGGAAAACTAAGACCAGGAAAACTAATTTCATTTACCTTGAAAGTCTATAGGTATATCAAACTGCACTGAAGGGCTGAATATCAACAGAAACTAAAATTAAATTCCAGTTTAACAGAATTTCCAAAAATTCACCAAATGAGCAAACAATAAGATCCAGTTCTAAAAGTGAACATTTTATCACAATCATCATGAAGTGCTCATGGAACATTAGTGAAATAAGCCATCTGTCAGCTAGCAAGGCAGGTCAGTCATACTAAACTCTTCCCAAACAGACAAGAAGAGATGAACAGCAAACTCCAAGGTGCTGGAAAGAAAATAGTAGAGCTAAGTAGCACTAGCTGCAGAGTCCCAGTTAACATTAGCATAAAAGATCACCTGAATTTGTAACAAACTGGGTCTTTCTCACAAAAACACCCTTTAAGCATACAGAAGAGACATTCACATGAAGAATACACACATTGTAAAAGTAGGACATTCCCTTGAGATAACAGCTGGGATGAAAAAAAGAAAAAAAGAAACCAGTTTATAGCTGGGCTTTCCACAGTGAAACAGATGTCTGAATTGAGAACAGTGAACTTACTTAAAACCCATAATAAAACAATCTGCCAAATATCAGTATGGCTAAGGCATGAAAAGTACAGATATTTTGCTACAAACCAAGGACATCAGTGGTGATGAGGTGCAACTTTCTGCACCGGCCTCTTCTATGTCATGCTGGGCAGCTGCTCCTTGTCAAAAATACAGCTTCTGAGTTGGACCACAATTACTTTGTTGTGAAAGATGCATGGTAAGCAATTTTGTGTTGTATGACTGCAGACATGCACATTAAAATACGACTGCAAACTAGTTACAGAAAGCTGAGGTTTCACTTTCTATCAAAAGATGAAGCAGATGAACTTCTAGCTTTATAACAATGATATAGAGGTCTACTAGGTAACTAAAGAGTAATAAGTTTAACCTACCTTGAGCGCTTCTGTGACAATTCCACTTATACTGGTCCCTACAGTTCCTCTCTAAATTGAGGGTTACAGATATGAAGCACAGAAATTCTTTCAAGGAACATGGAGCAACCTACAGAGCTGAACTCTTTTTGTTCAGCTCCTAGAAAAACTCACCCTTGCTTTCAAGGACTTTCCTGATTTTCCATGAATGTGTGACAGTGAAAAGGGAAACACCATAAATTTGCAAGCACATATCATATGTGAATTATGTGAATTTCCAGGAAAAAAAAACAAAAACATCTTTGCCAATGCTGTAGGAGTGCCATTTATGTAAGGACGGTATTATAAGCTATTATTTGTAATTACCTGTCAACTCCTATCTCCTAAATGTGGTCTGTACGTCACAGAGGTTCTTTAAGAGGCAGCTGGTTGAACAGAACTAGCTATTGAGTTTACCTCGCCAATGGGTCATATCCATTCTGATTTAGGGTATTAACAATCCTCTTTGCAGATATATACAATGACTAGATGTACAAGGAAAAACATCCTTAAACATGAATTTATTTTAACTTGAGATAATAAGTCTATAAAATAGAACTGAAGCAGCAGAATGCTGCCTACCTCTCTGAAAATGCCTAACCTACTAATCTTCAGTTAGTCGGCTACACTGGGTCTGCTACTTCATGCTGCACTGAGCTATCATAAAAATATCCCTCTCCTATCACTTTCTTTTTCTCCTCATTGTTTCTACAGGACTGCCACTACCTTCTAAATCTATTCTCCTCAATGGACAAGTAGTACCCATGAGGCACACACTCCTCTTTCTTTTTTCTTCTTCTTCTTTTTTTTTTAAGACAGGCAGGCTTCTTGGAACTCCCTCTTCTTATCCACTCTCAAAAGTCCACCAGAACAAGTAAGATGTAGAATAAAAGAAAGTTGCTAACAGTCAGTGGTGATGCGCACTGGGATCCACCAGCAAAGAACTAGAGATGAAAGCATTTTGTTACAGAGGTTATATGGCCATTGCTAAAATAACATCCTTTAATGTACAAAAATAAATGACTCTCAAATGTGTTTCCATGGCAAAGGAAGCAGCCACCTGGCACACAGGTCAGAATTTGGAAATGCCATGTCAAGACATGGCGGCTGACTACTTAATACAAGTCAGCCACCATTCCCCTACCCATATAGCATATACCACAGTAGGCTTTGAAGAAAAGTGTGCCAGAGATGTCATTTTCCACTTCAATATGTTTCTCTCCAGGCTAGCAAGTGATGCCCTACCTCACAATGCTATTAGAATTTATGACATAGGATCACAGTTACTTCATACATTGCATGTATTTGTGCAGAGTACAGTCTTCTGCGTGCTTTTTTGCCATAATATACTTTCCTAATATACACAGAAAAGAAAAAAATTAGACGTTATAATTCACATTTTTCATACCAACTTTTAAAATAGTAGTATTTTTGTGCATGTGGAAAGAGGCTCTAAATTCTTTTTGCTTTATTTTTACTTTTCTAAGAGTGAAGAGCAAAGAAGAGCAGGATGCTTTGTAGGAGGAAAGCACCTGTTTAAGATATTTCATGTTCTTCCTTGCATCACAATAATTTTATAACTGCCTTGATTAAAATAAATAAGTAAATCCTGTTTTTAAAGACTAAATTTTGTGTGTATGTGTATTTCAGAGACAAGCGAGTCGAAGAAAGAAGTGGATCGATGCCTGTTTCCTAATGTTTCTGACTAAAGATCACACACCTTTCTGGAAGACATGCTGTAATTAAAACTAACCTCAGCGCAAGGGCAGCCATTCCATGGCATATTTTCCACTAGAGGTCAGGCTGAAGGAGGTAATGATCTATTTTAGTTTCCAAAATCTCTGAGCAAGAGTTACTAAACAAGTTTGGGAAGTTCTAAAATCAGTATTTAATTAATACCACTTTGTTTCACTTAAAGTGAATCACAGAGATAAATTTTTCTAAGTGTCAATCAGCTGGAGCTATTTGAGTATTTTAGTGTATGTCAATACAACTTTTCACAGAGCATTCGATGTGCTCTGTGATCTCGGATGAGAGGACAAGGTTTGTACAGCAATGGAAAAGAGAAAGGTTTTTCTTAAACCTCAGCTTTGGAATGAAAAATATGTTAAAAAAAAAAAAACAGTTTGATTAGTAACAGCCAATATTCTAATTACTTTTTAAAGGCTATTCTTTAAGTCTTTATCTTTTGCTTTTAGAAAAGATATACATTACAAGCAATGCTCATCAAAAATCTAGACTGAATTAGCTTCTGTAAATAACTAGGAAGAAACACTGCTAAGCACAGAGCAATGCAGATTTCTGATGACTATAATATTTTTCAAAACCCCAAAGTGATATACAAGCCTAAGCTTTTCTTTTCCTTTATTTTGATGATATGTAATTTTAGAAGCACCAGACCACTTTCGTGAAGTAAGCACCCTGAAGGCAATGTAGTTCAGACAGACTTTATTCCAGAAATTCAAGGAAACATATCAGTAGTGGTGACAGGAACAGTGGGTCAACTCCACTGGTGCAAACTTTTATGAGCATGGCACACAGGTTCTTGTTCATTGCCGATGAAAATGCACAGCTAAAGATGGTCATTAAGTTGAAAAATAGGGTGTTGCAGCTGAGAATTTCCTTTAACAAATAGTTGTTGTGCTGTTTGTAGCTGTTGTAGTTTCCATGGAAATAAATAGGAGGCATTAATTTCAGAGCAACCTACGTAACATATTTCCACACTGCTGGCAGTCAGAGATTCATTGAATCTGCTAAGGCAGATCTCACAGATTGAGTGTGTACCCCACCCAGATGCACAGATGGTGTTTGTGGGAGCAAAGGAAAATAAAATATAAGTTTAAAATAAATGCAAGAAAAACACAGAATAATATTGAATTACTCTAGGTATTTCTAAGGGTTTCTGTTTATCTTTCCTACTTCTCACCACATAGTGAGTGTATGTTCAGGGCTTTGATAACAGTGAGCAAATGGAAGGGATTAAAACTAGCTTTGTTTCAAATGTAAGAACACAGAAATAAAGACAGGCTCCAAGTATTTCTCTTTAGAATGAGATTTCTACAGAAGCTTGATGCAAAAGGAGTTAAAAGCTGCTCCTGAATATATTTCGCAGTGACAGCTAGGCTGCATCACTCCTGGTGGACAACCTGTGACATTTCCATCTCATAACATGCCTGTAAATGAACTAAAGTCTGATTTTAAACTGCGGATCACACTGCTGTTAGATTGTTAAGATAAGGAGTATTAAACAACTGAATTATTTGAATGCATGGACCTTTGCCTTCCTACTGCTACTGCAAGAATACTAGAAAAATTCAAAAATTAGAGCAAGAATCAATTTTAAACCATCATCAGAAAATTCTGAAATTAAGAGGGCAAATCCCTACTAAGAATTCCTCTGTTGTAAAGTTGGTACTCCATGTTTTTCATTCCAGCAAAAAAGCACCTTTTAGGCACTAGAGGAAAAGACTAGCTCTGCTGCTGAATTTGAAGTGGTTACCTCTATATGGTGGCTACTTTTCCATTTTTTTTTAATGGATGGAAAGACAGGCAGTTGGAAGGAAGAGGCAAGCTACAAAGAAATGAGGAAAACAAAGTTTTAGAAGTTGGAATTACAATATAAGGAGGCAGAACAGTCACAGGCAGACCAATCTGAATTGGTAAATTGATAACCATCGGTTTAGGCCTCAGATGAAGGTTCCAGTCTGGTCCCTTCTCTTGCCACTACCAGCTCTCCTTAAAAAAAGAAGGGCTGATGGGAAATGTGACATTGTTAAAATCATACTATCCAAGATAGCTGGTCTTAACATTCTGTTCTTCTATTTAAAACTTATCAATGACCAGCACACTAGATATAAAGTCTTTTCTAGGTTATTTTCTTTCCTTGAAATTTTGTGCTATCATTTAAGCCATACCTACACGAAGAAACGAACAAGACCAGGAAGAGTCCTTTAAAGAAAATACTTCAAACTAACACATCATAGGAAGATATAACCAAAGAGCAAAATTTCCTATCAGCAACATATTTATGACTGTATGACATACAAACTAATTATATATTCACTTCTGAATTACTTGATATTTGCAAGTGTCACTCATTTTACGATGAATTTATTCAAAAATGAAAAAAAGATCTTCTACAAAGCATCTGCTTTATCCAGTCAGAAAACCTAGGTATGGCCTAACTTCCACAAAAATAATTACTTCAAAATTTCATCAGTGTCACTAAACAGAGTTTAACCCAAATATCTCTTTTTTTCTTTAATCTATTCATCTGAGTGAAATGGAGCTACAACGGTTTGCATTTTTTAATCCCAAAGTGGATTACACAAACAACAATTCCATCAAAGATTTTTTACAACAAGCCTAGTATTACTGGCTACATCTTATTATTAAGGTAAGCATTCTTCAAAGAACAGTATGATTGGAAATCTCTTTCTGATACATAGTGACATTCTATTTGCCGGCTGCAGTTAGAAGTGTCAAAATGAAAACAAAAATTCAAACACTTTTTTTTTCATCTTGTCTTTATTGATTTAGACTTCAGAGCTACAGCCAAAAATAGTGCATCTGTAGAAAATTACCACACGTGCTATCAATACAGCATCATCGTATGTTTAGAATCATAAGCACTTGACAAATAGCAAACAGAACATTCAATCTAATATTTTGGCAGCTCAGTCCATGAATAGGGAATATGGGAAAAGGGATTTTTTTTTTTTCTCCAAAAAGAAATATTTCTAAACAGGAATGAAAAGCCTCTGCTGAAAAATGAATTCCAGTCACTCTGTAAAACTTACGACAGCTCATTCAAAACACTAACCACTGGAAACTTTGCATGGAATGTCGAATGATGTACAGAAGCTATGATTCAGCTACAGGTACAATGCTTTACTCAGCACTTTGTACGCCATTGATATGGTAACTGCATACCCAACTGCCCAAGATAAACCTCTGCTGGGCTGGGGAAGAGGGATCAAGTATGCGAAAGTGTGAAGGATCCTTGCCCCTGCGAAGATCCTAAAATGCAGCAAAGCCGTGGACAGATCAGGGCCACAAAGAGCATACAGCAGTCCAATGCCAAAAAATGGAACAACGTTTTCAAGGTCATTCAGGTGGCCTCTGGGAAAAGAAGCAAAATTGTTTTATAGTGTTACATTTTGTTGAATAAATAACTTCAAGAGCCTTTTGCTTTTTAGCATCTTCAAAGTGTTCTACTGTTAAGGCCATAACACTACTGCTGGCTTTCTCTGCAGCCAGAACTTGATTCAGACACTGAAACAGTTTCAACGTGTTCACCTGACATTGCTCTGGTCTCCACTGCTGCACTTCACGTTTTTACACTTCTGATCCTCTGTCTGTAAGGTCTTTATTTTTCTCTAGGATCTTAGTAACATTATGGACTTACATGAGGTATATGAGTGCAACCCAGTGTGCAAGAATGCATCAAAAGAAAGATGATGACAGCTGGAATTTTCTTGCAGCCTCCCACAGTCAAACATCAATTAACCAGTTGACTGTGACTGCAACTACTGGACTTCATGGGCAACTGAAAAACAGCAGCAAAAGCTTTGAGTCTTGTAGAACTCCAGTTTGTGCAACTGAGACTGAAGTGAGTGTCACTTCCCTAACAAAATCATTTGAGTCAAAGGGGCATCTGGTCTTAAAATTAATATTGACTTAGGTGTCTTCTTAAAATTTACAAATAGAAAAGGATTGCTCATCAACAAAAAGTGCCTGTTTCCATTTAACAACCAGCAAATAAAATAACTAACAATTTCTCAAGCAATAGAGGGGGATAAAAGGAAAGCTCAGGACATCTTTCTGCATACTGAGATGAGATTCTTCCTTCTCAGATTTTAATCCAAAAGCGCCATACAAAAATATATTATCCTTCACGGAACTACATCTGCAAGGATGCGACGTTCTGAAATCAGTTTATCCTTATCTTCTAGATCTTCTTAAATGGTGATTTTAATGAGAACAGCTCATTCACGTTCAAACATTCAAGATTTTGGTGTAAAAACTTGAATATAGAGAACAAACTAAAAGCTTCATTAAGGAATAACGATAACAGTAAGTATTAATATTAAGGCTTCCCTTGTTAGCACAAGTATATCAAGCACTATATCTAAAGTTACAATCTTGGTAACAGAATATTTTTGCCAATAGCTAAATAAAATTAAATACACTGTAACATTTAGCCCACTGAACTACACTTTACACTCTGCCACAAATCTTGCAAAACAAAACACACTGCAGGTTGCACACTGCCATACTATTATTAGCATTCTTCCAGAAGGCTGGTCAACTTTCCTATACAACTGATACAACAGTGAGTAACCCCAATTCAACCCAGCAAAAAGAACACAGGTTTCGACTCCCACACAGTACCGTTTGCCAGATTATGCCCTCATTACAACTCTGGAGTTCTTCCACGACTTTAATACAATTTTACTCCTTTTCTCCCTGTTATTTCCCTTACACTTTAATAAAAGATGTAACTATCGCAACTCATGCTCAGACTATATAGAAAGCTGATTTATACTTAATATACACTGATTCATACTAAATCAATGTACAATCATGTTTTACATCTCCTCACTGCTTTTCCCATGCACTCAGGATATCACGCAACAATGAGCTATTATAGCAAGATAATGAATTCTTACTTTTAGTATGATTGCTGACCATTTGAATGTGGAATAGTTTGTTCACCTTGACAAATTAGTGTAAAAAATTACTACATATTGCAACAGAGAACACATGCAGGCTTGCCAAAGAGAACATGATGAAATTAATTCCCTGTTTTAGTACTATTCTGCTACTTAAAATAATGTTTTAAATACTTCCATGCATTACCTGCGTACACGTTCAACATCTGCATCAGTCCGCAGGAATTTTTTAGCACTATCACCTTTACCAAATGATGCTGTATCTTCTGGGTTGGCAAATGCCTGTTTCAAATAAAAAATAAGTGAAATTAGAAGCAAGGATGCCTCTACTAGTCAAGGCAGCTTGACAGAAAGGTCACTCCTTCTACTAATGTCTCTATAACCCCACTTAACTTACCTACATTTAAATGCACAGAGGACAATACATCATTGAATGGATTACTGATTTCTTGAACCTAGCCCAAGTGTAGCTTGCATACTGACAAATAAATGTAATTTATGCATTTGGATGATGCCTTCTTAGAAGATGCATGGATATGGTAGATGACTGAAGCAATGCCAGTGGGCTGAAGGAATATCAGAACCTGGAAGGTAGAGCTGCTTGTACCGTCTAAGTCTACTTTTCACTATTCTTGACCAATTATCTGAAATCTGCATTCTATTTTGAACAAAATACAGTCTGTATGGTCTACTAGACTCAATATTAGGCTGTGCTGAAGACCGAGAGAGCTATCTGAAATCAGCAGTAGCTCAAATGCTGTTCTACTAGGATCTCAAAGGCACTGAGTAATATCCTGAACAACAGCATAATTCAGCTGTTTTCTCTTTCACCCAGCAAGAGTAAAAAGCTGCATTTGAACACAGAAGGACTGCAATAAACTCTTTGAAGCACATGCTGTCTTGCAGAAGAACATCTACTAAGAACAATCACATGGGGCAAATCCAAAGCTCTTTCAGGTCCTGATCAAGTGTTTCCAACAATAGCCAGTAAGACATACCTAGAAATGACCAAGAACAGGGCAAACTACACGATGCTTTTCATGTGCACCCTCTCCTAAACCAGATGCAGCTTCTGCATTACTTCATAAACTTCAATGTATTTTTCATATGCTCATCTAGCTTAATCATCAATCCATGTAAACTTTTAGCCTGCCTCTCTTTTTTTTTTTTTTTTTTTGGCCCACGTGAAATGCGAAGGCTAAAACAATTAGGGAATGTAAATGCTTTAGAATTACTGAATGAAAGGGTTACAGATGCATAAAAATCTAACCCACATGCCCTTTTTGACCCCATTGGTTGGTTACTCACAACATGGCTTCACATCACATTTTATTTGCTTTACAAATTGGATACCCTGGACGCGAGCATTATACACAAAACAATGGAAAACACAGTTCTGAAAAGTTTATTTAAAAAGAATAAAGATGATTTAGAAAGGTAGAATAAGTCAAATGCAACTGTAGGAGACAGTCTCATAACAGACAGTATTCCCAATTTCTTACCTTTCTTGTGATTCTGAAGTACGCAGTTATAAGGCTCATAAGCATCATTTTTACAAGAACAATAGCTGCATAGGTAGCATAGGCACGGAAGACTTCATTGTCAATTAGCTGGGTCGATTTAGCCATTTCTCCACTTCTCACTGATGACCTTTGAAAAATACTGAAGTTAGACTGACATTAGAGCAACCTAAAGTTCTGACAACAGGACTGACAGAATGGATTTGGTGGGGTGTTTTTTTTAGCATCACTACACTACAATGACAACACAACTTTGGCTCCCTAAAGAGAGTAGTTTCGAACAAGTTTATTTTTCCCCAATTTACTTCCAGAAAGACATGACCTAATACCTTAAGATGATAAACTATATTACCATTTTATTTTTCTCTTCTGTTGCATTGGCTTATTAAACTGTCAATTTTAAAAACAAAACTATTTAGTACAATACAAAATTTAGTCAAACTAGAATACTTTTCAAATAACACAACCAGTTACAGACCATCATCTGAACTAGTGAATTTCCCTAAGCAATTATCAGGATACAAAGAGCGTGATGACACAATATATATATTACAGTGCTTAAAGAAAATTAGTATTGCCTACCTTTTTTTTTATTCTTTTTGCAAAATGACACAACTACAACTGCACTTCAGTTTTCAAACTAATCGCTGTCTTCCCACCCAGTAATAACTTGTGATCAAACTGAGTTAAACATACATATTTTTCCTTTGAGATCCAGTTCTTAAAAGTTGTTTTTAGCATGATTCACAGGCAAAGATTAAGTTGTAATGACAAAAAGCAGAGAACTATTTATGCATTTACCATGGGAGGTTTAAGCTAATGGAAGTTCTTTTCAGTGAGGCTGTAACAAATCCACAACCCAATGGAGGTGGTATCTTTTGTCAACAACATAAAGTTAAGAAAGTTTTGAGGACTGAATGTGTATAAAATAAAAAGCATGCCCACTTGCACATTTAATTTATGACCTGTAAAGAGTAAGTCTTCAGTCTCATCAACTCATCACACATTCAGTGAGTAGGACTGCATAAAACCAGTATGTCTTAGCTTCCAGCTGTTTCAATCAAGACCAAAACAAATGTACTTTTTTTTTTCCCACAATTAACTTCATTATTTCCTATTATATCTTAACAATAGTCACAAAAGAAAACCAATAATATTATGTACAGATCTAACAATCTCTCATTTCCCCCAGCAAGGAGTCACTATCAGCTAAAAACCAAACAAGGGAAACTGGACCAGCTGAGAGCTGCATTAAGATTCTTGTTCAGAACAGCTCCTTGGTGGGGAAGAGGGTAGGACAGAGATAAGCAGCAGCTTGCTCTGTGAAACAAACCTAGCCTTGCCAGAATAGGTCTGGTTGTAACAGTGGAATTTTGCTCCCTCCTTTATCGTTTCCAGAAGAGTGGCTAGATCACTGGGCCAAGAACTGGGACTCATGGTTAAGGAACAAGGAGCACCATTCTTTCCACTCACACTGCAGTAAAACAACTCTGAGGACAACGAGCAACTCAGAAAAGACATTATTCAGCAGTGAACAGAAACTGTCATTTCTAACTTTGTATCACAGCAAGGAGCATGTGTGATTTCATAGGGGAGAAAAAAAGAAAGAAAAAGAAGAAAGTAAATCTATGGCTTCAGAGCATTTTTCCATAATGAATTTGAAAGCCATACTGAAAATATATTCAAGAACTACGATACAGTCATGAGAAGCTGTTCATGAGAGTATTTGAGTATTCTTCACACTGGAACTATATCACACTTGTCCATTTCTATGACTTGCAGGGTTAGCATCTTCTAAGTTTCCTCAAGCCCAGGCCTTGCTTTCACTATGAAAATGGAAGATGGAAAACTGAAGACAAAGAATTCATAGTTTTAACACCAGCAGAAAAGCAAAATAAAATAAAATAAAATCACACTACATTCAACAACAGCATAAAACTTAAAGGGATAAGTCTACTCAAACTGCCTTCTCTGGAAATACAGCACCTCACTGTAGCATGAACAAAAGTTTGTGTCTGCTAAACGCAGAAGCCTAGATCCCACGCACAGGCTCTTCAAAGCGGAGGGGGGAAGATATTTCAGGTACATTCAGGTCCTCGCTAGGACCCCAGCTATGTTAGCATTCACATCACATGTGATTCTGCCCCAGTTCTGACTGGCTGCGTGTTCCCCGTGTAGCTGTCATCAGCTGAAGTTCAGCCGGGACGGCCTTTTGCTGTTCATTTGTTGCACCACCATTTTTCAAAGCGTCAAGGCAAGTCCAGCTTCTTCACAACACGCACTCCCTTCTCCCTCGCTGCACCCCTGAGCTCTGGCACTACACCCACCCCTTCCATAACCCGCAATCACTTTCCCACAGAAGCGCCTGCAAAACCTCGTAAGGAAACGCTCAAAGCCACGCTGAAGTCACGAGGCCTCCTGCTTCCCCATCAAATCCGAGCTGTGAACTCAAAGCACGCCTCAGCTACTGTAGGCCAAAGCGAAACTGCGCCCTTTAGGACATTCAGAGAGTCAGAAAACATTCTGACATAGAGGAGAGCCGCGCATATCCCCGGCCCGGCCAGCTCTCCCCATGCTGCGGCCTCGCGGCGAGCTCCAGGCACCGGGCCGCCCTCTCGCCGCCCCCCG
>JAOWBP010000001.1:51996755-52038536 GCA_028571105.1 Tragopan temminckii | reverse complement strand
ACACGACAGGGGTAGGAACATAGCTAAGCAGCTCCGTCCCTGAGATCTGGGTACATCTATTTGCTGTGATGTCCCTTAGGGGGCTACAGCCTGCAGGGATGCTCTGGGCCAGTGAACAGAGAGAAACAAGCTTTTAGGCCCAATCTCGCTTTCAAAAAGAGAAGGGGAGAGAAGAGGAGAAATCTTTTGTTTGGTGTCTCTTGGCAATCGACTAGCCGTGTTGGCCAAATTCTTTTAATCTGTATCACTGCTCCCAGCTGTGGGACTGCATAACCATTTTTAGTTTTTACCTAGCCTCCTCTTTTTCCCCCCGATCTCAAGCCACCTCCTTTATTAAAAATAAATATATATATAAAATCATATTCCTCTTTAGAAGAAGGGGCAGGAGCTGAAGTTTAGTTATATACCATGAAAAATTGACTCAAAAGTATGCAGAAGTGTCTGTATTCAGAGTACTAAAAAAACCCCTTACTTTTATTATTATTATTTTTTTTTAAACCTGAGTGTTATGGAGTTGCGGTTACTTTGTTGTGTTAACTACAGAAGCTGAGACTGTGCGGATGAATGGCACAGAACAAGAGAGCATAATGGAGGCAATCAACCGTTAGGCTGGTTCACAATGCAATCCAGGCAATTAAAAGCTCACCAGAGTTTAAATGAAATGGTTCTACTTATTTCTGTGCACCACACTGCACAGGCTATTATTTATGTCTCTTTTTTTAATTATGATTTCCCTTAAACTGTCAAATAACTCAGAATAGCGGGGTCTCGGAGGCGATAAGAATTTTCCACAGAACAATTTGCATGCCAATCTAAAACTAGTTACCACTCTGGATGCGCTGCATGCGAGCTCTGAAATGTTTCTTCCCTTCTGAAACCTTAACTTTTTTTTTTTCTTTTTTTTTTTTAAGTCTGTGCGTATTGTCCTGAATAATTGGAGCACTGAGTGCTTATAGGATAGAGCTACAAAGTGGGAGAACCTCTGAAAAGCACTCTCTTATTTTATTTTTTATCTTCTGCTGGATCTCCAGCTCTCTTGCTGACTGCACACTGTCCATCAGTTTGCTGTGTTCTAAAGACCACTGCACTGATATGTAATTTGCTCCGAACTGATTTTTTTTTTTTTTTTTTTGAAGTAGAGCAAGTTTTCTCTCTCTTGCTGTGCATCCCCCTGTCCTTGTTTCAACTGTGTGTGCTGCAGTGAAGGAGGAGTGAGTGGGCTCTAAAAGTTTGTGAGTGCTGCAGTGTGAGATAGCATCCAATGCTGCCCCAGAGCATCCCCTGTGCCGTGAACCACAGCTGTCCTGGCAGCTTCTTGGTTCCTGCAGGGACCGGTCCTGCACACAGAGGCTGCTAACAGAGCTTGTTCTGTCAGAACTCCGCACCCTGATTCCAGGAAAGGTGATCGGAGTGACATGAGTTCATGTCTCTGCCTTCTGTCAGGAGCCCGACTTAGCCTTTTCCAGCAATCTTTCCTCTTTATCCTGGAATTCATAGCTACAGATCCCTTGTCAGTGTTTCACTGCTTATTAACAACCACTGCCAGGGACAGGAATCACTTGTATCCAACTTATCTGGAGAGACGGGGGGGAGATCGAAGGGCTTGCAGACTGGGTTAGGAAGTTCTCTCATCAGGAATGTGGATTGCCATTAGAAGTGCGGCAGTTCGTGTGCAGTGTCCTGAGGTTTGGTGAGGGGGAAAGAGAGAGAGGGATGCTGAGCAGGACGGGGAAGGTGAATAGGGCTGAAATAGAAGGGGTTCGCCTGACAGTGACAGGCACTGAAATGTCTCCATACTGAGTGCAGATCTGCTCCGGAATGCAGAGCGTGGATGGGAGTCCACCAAACTAAAGGGAAAACTGGGTTCAGTTTTTGCAGCCTGGGTGTAGCACTTTAGAGCCGTCCGTGTTTTTTGGGAGCTCTGCCTTCCCAGGGAGGGGGCAGCAGGGTGGCCAGGCAGCACGGTTGCTCCTGGTATCACCTCAGACTGTCCTGGGTGCTGTCAGCCTCAGAGATCCTTTCTGTACCTGGGGATGGCCAGGTTGTGGGGCTGCAGCCTGTGGGAGCTGCAGGTACACTGACTGGTGCTTAGGGCAGCAATAAGCACACATGTGGGAAGTGTCACTGTACTGGAGACCTGATGGGAGCATTAAAAGAGGAGAGATGGTCCGGGAGGTGATTTGCATTAGTCTGGATTATGCTGTACAGGAGAAGTAATCAAGTATTCTGTTTTCAAAATTAAGTGTTTTAATCCAAGTCTCTGAATAAAAGGGCATGTGCAGAGAATTCGGAGCTGCTTAAAGCACTTCTTGGGGCACTGCTTGTGTTTTGTTTTGATTATTCTATGACTCCAAAAAAAAAAAAAAAACCCTTTTTTTTTTTTTTTTTTAATAATGAAGCAGTAGTTTAACTTTCATTAAAATAGAAGCAGCTTCACTGTAAGTTAAGTGTGAAAAAGATCAAATCTGTCTAAAAGGAAAAGCATTCCTTCCCTCCTATAGCTGCTGCAGACCGAATCTCAAATCCTTAATCTGGAGATGCTGCCAGCAGGATGTCAGGGCCACCTTCTCGCCTCAAGCTCAGAAGTGTGGGGCTGTTAGCATGACCTCTGAGGGGTGTCTGCCCCTTTCCACTTCTCTCTGTAAGGAGGGTTTGGGCTAACCAGCGTGACAGCGTTCCGTCTGCTTTCTGAATGTAGCGAGAGCCTCAAAACAGTGCCAGACTGTGTGCCACACAGCGCGTGCTGGGCTTGTATTTATAACACAATAATCTGGTGTTTGCAGCATATTCCTTAAGAATTACCATGCTTGATTGCTGCAGTACACTCAGATGCTGGCTTATTCAAGCCCTGTTGTTGTTTCATCTCGTTCCCCTTGTGGAGCGCAGGGCAGCCCATCATCTGGGATCAGGGACGTGGTGCTCCTTATCAGCTGACAAAATTTTTACATTACGATTTTTTTCTTTAAAGCCTTTAACTGTGTTAGCTGCTAGTTTATCCTGGCTTCCCTCAAGCTAAAGATTAAAGTCCCAGAGTGGTCCTCCTCTCTTCTGAACTTTTTCACTGAGTTCCACGAAGTTGATGCCAACTGCGGTTTGTTTCGTGTGCCTGTCCTCTGTGTGGTGGTAGAGGGGATCAGGGGTAAGCGTGCCATGGGCTCTAAAGGGGTATTTATATATATGCAACTTCGCAGATAAAGCCCAAGCAAATATATTGGCGATCCTATAAGACTGCCCTGTACCATTGGTCTGCTACAGGCGCTCTACAAAAGTCTCCACTGTTTTCAGTGTTCTTAGTCATTTGCTTGTAGCTGTGTTACATTGCTGCTTCATGCCTGCACCCTGGACTTGGAGTTGCCCTCTGGCAGCTGGATATGCTGCGGTGCTCGCTGTGTGTTCTTTTCCAGCCCTGCCCAGCCGCAGAGCCCGTGCAGGTCGCAGGCTCTCATCCTCCCACTTGGGAATGAGAAACAGACCTCACGAGTTGCTGAGAGGTGTAGGAGCTGCGAGAGGAGCATTGATTGGAGGGTAATGGGAAGGCAGCAATGCCGTTTTGATACTTATGGATAGAAGAATAAAGACCTTGGATTATCTTGTTAGGAGCTACAGACATTTGGCAGCAGTATTGCCACGGTACTTCGGGGTGCTCGCTAGGAGAACTGTCTCTATAATTGAACAGCTAATTTATCTGAAAAATATATTCATACAAAATGCATGGTAGAATGTGTTGCAAAGCTGGGAGTGGGGATGTTATATGTAAGAATTACTATAGTCACAGTAAGAATTACTATTTCTAATTTGTTGACCAGCTTCACAGGTGAAAGTCATGAGTTCAGCTTGATAAACCCTGCAAAGTCACATAGCTGGCTCTACCCTTGCTGCGGTCCACGTACATTCAATGCGTTTCACGTATGGATCCCTGGGATGCCTCAGCTGGCACAGCGTTTAGCCTCTTGTCTTCACAGTGCTGATATTCATAAAGGCACGCTATACCATCACTTCAAAGATTACACTCATTTTCATGTTTTCCTTATGACACCTTTAAAAATAGGTAAAATAAAACAGCAGCCGGTTCGTGTTCTCTCTACCTGAGACTGCCTTTCTGAGGTAGTGTGCTGCGGCACCAACGGAGATGCGCTGATAGAAGCTGGGGCTGCAAAGCTTTCCTAAGAGCAGTGGTGTAGTGTTCTTGATGAGGAGCTCTTGAATTTGCTGTTCTTTGTTACAAGACTATTTGACCTTTCCCAGTCACTGCATTAAGAACGGGGTGCCGTGCCCTGAACTTGGGAGAAGGATTCTTCTTTCGGCAAAAGCATTTATTCTCGTCTTAAAAATTCTCGTTGTGATACTCAGATGCACTCTAATGAGTAGCGATTTTTTTTTTTAGTTGCATCTCCGATTGGCTTAAAACAGTGAGATAACCTAGTAATCGAACTGCGTGTCTGTTTTCTTTCCTCTCTGATGCCTGTTTGATGTACAGCAAAGCATCTACAAGGCTATGATTTTGCTTCTTCTAAGAAATGACTTTCAGAGGATCAGCGTGAGTGTAATCGGCTGGCAGTTCAGGAGACCAGCCAAGAGAGACCAGTCTGTAAGCATTTTGGGGCAGTGACCTCCTCTCCCCATTTACAGCAAAACTGAGGGCCATCGATTTTTTTTGTATGGATCTCTGGAAGGCAGCCGCCGTGCTCCACATGCCATCGCTCAACTGTATTCCACTTTTGCCCATTCTGTCCCTTAAACAGTGGTTCAGGGGTTTGAACTGTTATTTAAATGCTCTCTGCTATTGCGTTCAAAGTTATATATAATTAATGGATACCACTGGACTCCTTTTCCCAAACTATCTGTTGGCTAAAATTGGGATTAGAGAATAGGGCAGAGATTTTGTATCATTATTATTATTTTCTGTGACAAACTAGTAACTGTCTGACCTTGTGCAGCTTATTTAAGGTCAGATTTTTCAGCAGGTCCTTAGACTGAAGGATGCAATGAGAGATGCTGGTACTGAAGTCTCTATAAATCTGATTGCTTCATTCATGTGCCTAAGAACAGAAATCTTAAAAAATGAAACTCTTACTGCAAAAATATATGGGCCAAAGCTCCCTGTAACTCTGGTCCCGTACCTTTGAGGGCTTCAGTCTTTCCATCTCTAGAATCTGGAGTGCTCATATGTTTTATAGATAGTGCAAATTAGTCCAAACACACAACTTTAGGTATACTTGCCATTGCACATAGGCTGTTTGTTTAAATTTTTGAATGCATTGCGTATGTTGGGCAAAAGTGACTCTTTAACAGGACTGTTTTAATTTTTCATTTTAATTTTTCAATCATATTCCTTTTCAGCAAAGAGACCGGGTAAATGAGGTGGAACTCAGATCAGTGGAAGTTTCTGCTCTCAAGTTTATTTAATATTGTTTTCAGCTTGCTGTGGACTCGCCAGATTATGTCATCCTGTCTCTGCAGTTGCCTTTATAATGAACTGGGTGTGTGTGGGAGGGGAGAGGTGGAGGAAGAGAAGACTGTGAGGCTCATTCTGGAGAGTGTCTATTTTCACCCTTCTCTCCTCTTGCTGTGTTTCAGGTATACAAATGCTCTCAGTCCAGCCAGACACCAAGCCGAAAGGTTGTGCTGGCTGCAACCGTAAGATTAAAGACCGGTATCTTCTAAAGGCCCTGGACAAATATTGGCATGAAGACTGCTTGAAATGTGCCTGCTGTGACTGCCGCCTGGGGGAGGTGGGCTCCACTCTGTACACCAAAGCCAACCTTATCCTTTGTCGCAGAGACTACCTGAGGTAGGTCGCGCCTGTGTCGTGTTCCCTGAGAAACGCGGTGAGCCTGCTCAGTACTTCCTGTGTAGGTAGTGGTGCTTACGCAGTGCTTGGAGCCTGCAGGACAAAGCATTTGTGGAGCATGAGGCAACCAGCTGCAGCAGAGAGGTGAAGCTAAATTCAAAGGTAGTATCGCATGCTCTTGAGTTTTGTGATGCTTATAGTGAGGTGCTGTGCTGGGAGGGAGGTGAGAACAGAGTAACCCCGGGCCCAGCACAGTGCTCCTGGAGAGCTGATCCTCCTAAAAGCAGCGCAATGTTCAGCCTGAAAGAGCAGGGCCGCCTAAGTGGCCTGCAGCTGCTCAAGTGTGGGTTGGAACGCTGTGAGCGCTTGCTCCATTTGGCTGTGCATATCCGTTTCTGCCCTTTGAGTTCACCAGGGGAATTGTGGTGGTGGTCGGAGCTTTAAGGAACATTGCCATTTATCTGCTAGGAGCTGCACTGAGACAATCCACTCACCTTCCCTGTGCTAAATAACCCCGTAGCCAATGGGCTCCAACCAGCCTACTGACCCGTGTGGGACCTGGGTGACCTAGCACTGCTTCTCAGAGGTGGCAGACCATCCCCTGGGCAACACTTCTTGGATACAGCAAACCATCACCTGATTCTCTGCTTTCCTGTTTGCTTGTCAACCTTCTCAAAAACAGTTGGGGTATAAGTCGGCACAATACCAGACCAGAGCGTGCGTGTATAAATAGAGCTACTTGCAGAAGCTGAGTTTAATCGAGACGTTTGGTCTCTCTGGGCTGTCAATAGTAAATAGAGAGACAGAGGCTCCTCTGGGGTGATTCAAGCACCTATTTCATAGAGGAGCACCTTCTGCCATTCCCTGCAGAGGGGGTCTAGTGAGACTGGCTGCCCGAGGCAGGTGTGAACTTCTGGGAGTATTTCCCCTGCTCCTGTAGCAAAGTCTTTTCCTTTTAAAGGGACATTCAAGTCTGTAATACACTGGGGAAAAATTAAAATTCTCTTTACATGCGTTAACTTAAAAGTTCAGTGTAGGCACAGGTAGCAAATACGAAGTTTCCAGGTTGTATGGCGTGAGTAGGTTGGTACAGAAAACAGGATTGAAGTGTTAACAGCTCTTGGTACTCTGGCTCTCCACATTACAACCTGTTTTTTCTAGAGTAGAGCAGAATTGTTTGCAAGTGTCTTAGGCATTTGCTGAGCTGGAGCTGCAAAGCAGCTTAGGGTTCTTCAGACGGGGCCTTGAATCTCTTAGTGGTAAAAGTGCTCTACTCTCATTAAAGCTCCATGAGCTGAGCACAAGACAGAGTCTGCATCTTAAAGCCATTGTGTTAAAGCTGCCAAAAAAGTAGCTAAGAAAACCTTACTTTTAAAAATGAAGAGGAAAATGTTTCATGCAAGAAACAGAAGGGGATCATTGTACAGAAACCTAGGTTGCTTGTGATCTTAAATTGTGTGTATAGAGAGAGTGGTATGAACAGCTTCTGGGGGGAAGTTGGTGCTGAGCCTAATATTTAAAACCTGTTTCAAGAATCTTTCTGCAAGTGCCCACAGGAGTAAGAAAACTCTACTGTGGCAATTTGATCCCCAGATTTACTGGTGGCTTTGAACTTACTCAGTCTCCCAAAGACTCACGCAACAGATCGAGTGTTTTAAAATCAAAACCAAAAGTGATTGAGTAGTAGGGATATGAACAAAACATTTCCACATTACACATGTGTGCACGCATCCTATTGCTCTCTGGTATTTAAAGGTCTATCAGGAATAAATATTAAGCAATCAGATTGTTAAAATTCATAGTATGTAACTCAGAGAAAGGCGACTGTGATTTTTACACCGTGATTTATCTGTCACGAATGCTTTCAAAACTGATTTTTTTGTTATTTATTCATCTGCAATATTTACATTTGCACCAGTGAAATCGGCATACATGACAGATCCTGTAATCAGTCTAAAGATGTTTTGGATTTTGTTTCTGGATTTATCAAGTCTTTGTGAAGTCTTAATGAAAGTCATAAGCCTTTCCTTAGTGATTCTTGTGAATGCACGGATTTAAAGTTGGTATTTACTCTAAACTTCATACTGATGCACTTAAGGTAATTGCAGATAGTCATTTGCCTCATTGCGTCTTATATACTTGGTTATGCAGTGAACCTATAAAAGTGATCTTTTTAATGCTAATGTAGAAACTAGTTAAATGTTCTCTAGCTTTGTAGTCAAATAAGCTTTCATATTTAGCAACTCACTTGATATCAATTTAAAGAACAAATTACTTAGCAATAATGATCAGATTAGGGTTCGATTGCAGTTTCAAGCTAGCCTTTTTTTTTTTTTTTTTTTGTTCTTTTTAACTGTAAAGGGAGTGTTTGCTACATACAAAACTGTTCCAGCTTCCTATTAATTTATGTGGTGCCCTCTAGAGGATATGTGGCTTGTATGATATTATAAAGAGTAAAATTGCTTATTAACTTGTCTCTCTGTGTTCATTATGTATTTCAATAAGACAGCCATTCTACAGATACTACAGGCAATAATGTAGCCAGTTTGTGTGCTTTGACATCCATGGTTGAATTCAGAAACTATGTGATTGTGTCTTTGGCTATTTGCAAAAATGCTTCTAGTATCTCTCATTTAGAAATGCCTGTCAAAAAAATATTAAAGATTCCCTCCACTCTAATGCATGCTCTTGTTTGGCATTTGAGCCTTGAGATACCTACTCTGAGTCTTTTATAAGTACTCTCTATTGCCAAGACTTCAAATCTTGCTTTGTTTTAGCTCTCCCTTTTGTTAAAATAAGTTAATTTTACTATATTAAGACCTTACTCTCTAGGATAGTGGGGGTCATGGAGATGGAGGTAATGAGCTTGGAAGACGTTCTGGGTGTGAGAGGCTTTCCCCTGCAATCTGATTCAACTAAGTCACTCCAGTTATTTCAGAGGTGGCATGTGGCACCCAGGGTATTGGAGTGGTCACAGCAGGAATGAGCTCTGTTTTGTTAACGAAGATGAGAACTGACTTGAGTAAAGAATGGGCTCAATGTTAGGAATAACATACATAGTGAAAATGATATGCAGAGTATAATTCCCCTGCAGGCTTCTGTCTCCTGCTTATACACTTCTGGGTTAGAAAGTGAAGACTTAATTTAAAGAACTTAGGTTTATGCCAGTATTTCAAGTCCATTTACAGTAAGTGAAATATGCGAGAAGTTGGCTTTTTTTTTTTCTTTTTTTTTTCCCTTTCCTCTGGAGCTGTGCAGTGACATCTTAATGTATCAACCTATCCTGCTCAGTCCTCTGTTCTGACTGGCAGCATGTCCATTTACAAGCAAAATATTCCCTTTGAAATCTGTCATTACTGCCATTAATGACCAGTCGTTATGTTAACAGCCCAGGGGCTGTTAACATATCAAACTGGTTGTTAACTGGAAGGTTATTACTTATTCAAACCGCAGGTATGGGTTGTGTGAAATGTGCTTTGGTTATGCATTCTGGGCTAGTTCTGCTCAAAACAATGGGAAAAAACAGCATAGCATTTGCCTTTGGGGTGCCATGGGATTTGCTTTCTGTTCCATCTGCTCATTTGATTTCTGCATATTTGTGAGGTCCTCCTGCCCCTGGGCAGCCTCTTAATTTCAGGTGCAACTGTGTGCAGTCCCATCTTTTTAGCTTTGCGTGCAAATGGGCAGTCACAGATACTTCCAGATGCACAGTAATGCAAGCCGCACATCTGAGATTAATATCTGGCCCCTAAAAGTGTGAAATGAAAGACCGACAATTACACGTAACTCAGTTGTATTAAATAATGAGCTTCCTCGGATGCAGCGAAAATATGAAAGTACAGCTGTGCTAAGCTAGTAGCAATGTAGGTCAATCACCCTTTTCACTTAGGTTTTTAACTACGCAAACCCTGCTGAGCGACCAATGACTACAAAGTGCTGTTTCATTCCTATTTAATTTTGGCAGCATTTTACTGAAGAGCAGGCATTCATGCAGCTAAATTATCTTCACCGTTTCTGGTTTTAACTCCAGCTCCATGACACTAAGTGTTGGAGTGCATATCTCTTAGTAAACACAAAGAATATGGTTTCTGATTTTTTTTTTCTCTTTTTTTTCAAATCCATCACTTAACATGGAAATTGAATTAGAACTTTTATTTCTTTATGCATAATTTCCCTAGCCAGGCAAACAGATCATAAGAAAAGGATTAACAAAACGGTGTGCTGGGGAGAATTTTTACCCTTAAACAGATCTAGAGCCTTTCCGAGGATGAGGGGCACGATGGCACAGAGTTGTGCCCCCCGCACTGCCCAAGCTTGGTAACTATTTGGCTTGTAAATGTACTGCAGGCTTTAGAAGTACCACAGAATAGCTCTGAAGATGGGTTGACTGCTATCCCTGAAGAAAAGGACAAATCATGTTTTTTCTTGTTTTCTCTCCTATTTGCTGATCTGAGCACTTGAGACAAACCTAGATTTTAGATTATATATTGGACAGGATCTTGTAAATAATGAGAAGTGACTACAGAGAGTAAAGTGCTCAACCACAAACATCATAAAGATGCTGCCTCTGTAAAATATTTAGTCTGTGAAAGGGTGCAGGCTGAAAAGAATAGAGTTTAGGAAGCAGTCTTTTCCTATAAAAAAGCAATTATTATTCAAATATATATATATTACGTAGTAGTACTTAGAAATTCAGGGAAGACTTAAAATGTCCTATGGTCTAGTATTGTTTAGTAGTTCCTGTTTCTCTTATGTTGCAGAAAGCGCACGTTAAATATTGCAAACATATGAAGTATTGGCTCTCGTAAATGCTTGTACAAATACTCTACATAGATATTTTCATGGATGGAAGGATGTCAGATGTTTTTAGACTGACACCTCAGTATGCTTCTTGCCCAGCTTTATAAAATAATGGTAAAGTTTTAAGGATTTAAACACTCTGAGCTTTCAGGAATATTGAGGTAATTACAGAAGTAAGGTTTAAGAGAGCTCTACTTTCTTTACTAAAACGATCCTTTATTTATTCATAAATACCCTGATGCAGTAAGTGTTAAAGTATTCAAGGGAGTACTAGTTTGGAGGAATGGGTCCTAAAATATTTTACTATATATATGGATTTTGTAGGTGTAATGGTCTCCGTGTTGAATTTTTGCTGTGTATGGGAGATTCATATTCCACTAAATTTACATTAATTGTAGCATTTAGCATGTCTTTAAAAAAAAAAAAAAGGCACAATAACACTCTCCCTCTAATTGACAGCTGTTTTAAAATTCTTAAAACACTGTACCAGTTCTTGAAGGGATAAGGGTATACAGCAAGGGGACTAATGCACGTACACGCAGTTAATCCACCGCAATTGCAAGGAATAATGGGTTTGATTTAGTTACACTCTAGCTAGTTTAGCTCCTTATTTTAGTTCATCTGTGATAGCTTTTAATAAGAAACATTCAATTAAGCTGTTAAAATTGGTGTTTAAGTCATGTTGAAAGGCTGTAAAATATGTGTACTCAAGTTTGACGCTCTTCAGTAGTTCCATGTGTTTGCTAGTATCTTCTGGTATTTTTCTTCAGAGCTGCCAAATTTTTAATAATTGTGTTATTTTTAGTGGCTTAAAATACACAGTTTAATTTCCAAGGATGTGAATGTTCCCTCTTATATGGCTTCTTGAAAACCAGACACTTCTTGTGTGTTGTCAAAATACCTCATTAATCCCCTGGAAACGTTCAAAGAATTTCAGGAGACTTTTCAGATGAAAGTACATTGCATCTTAAAGCCTGTCCTATATCTCTTCATTATCTTGCTGCAGTACTGCGTATTTTATGGAAAATTATTTTACTGTAAATATTTTGTCAATTTATAGTGGTTCAGTAAAGCTAGTAATTTTGGGGCAGCCTTGGTTAGTCTAGAGCGTCAGAGGATGGGTTAATGTTCTTGTAAAAAATACTAAGCAGACCTGTAGAATTCAGAAATTGCTTTTAAAATACATGGAACTTGCTCCATTTTTTCCTTGTTGAATTTTTCCTTAGAAGAGACTTTGTGACTAGTGCTCCTATGGAATATGTTTAAAATAATACCCCAATTAAAATGCTTTCCTTCAGGAGCGAGTATTATCAACTATATTATGGCATGTGATTTGACATCCAAGGCTTAATTGCAAACTTTCTGCATTTTTTGGCAAGAAGCATACACAAAACAATGTGTCTCTGTACAGTGTAGTAGAGCAATATTTAGCTGTTATTGCCTAACATAGAGATGTTATTAAGAGGTCCTAAATTCTGCTCCATGCCTGTTCCCTACAAAAAATAAAAAAATAAAAAAATAAAATTGAAGCTTCCCTTATTTTTATTTTGTCATAATTTTACCCAAAACTGAAAAAAAAAATCTATGTATGTGATTTTTAAAAATAATAAAATATAAAATTATTTTGAATTTCATCACATTAGACTTGCTGTACCATTCAAATGTTTTCGATATCATAAATAATATTCCTCCATAGTGTGAATTTCTGAATAATAGGTAACAAACATAGTTCTTCTTTCTAAAAATAGAGTTGTGAGCAAATTGAAAATTGCAGAAACCTCTCAACTGGAAATAGAAATTTCGCGTAAAACTTCATAATAGGTAATTGAGAATCGGCCTTGAGAACGTTCAATGCTGTTACACACTTTCAGCCCTCCTGACTTTCAGAATTGCTTTTTCTTTTCTCTGAAGTTAAATATGTTCATGAAGAGTTTGGAAGCCAAAATGCTCAGTATGTAGTACTAATTTCTAAATTAAATTGGTCTTGACATTTAATGTATTAAGGAATGTAAATTTTGGATATACCTTACCAGATGTGTTGTGTTTTGGTTGCTAACTTCCCATTGGATATCTTAGGATGATGGATGGCTTTTTAAATAAACTTAGAGAAGAGACACAAGCTTAAATTTTTTTCCAGCCTAAATGTTCTTGAATTTATTAAATTTTTCAGACTTGCTATCTGAAACATGTAGTCTACATTGCCAAAAAGGTTTGCATATTTTACACCTGTAGAATTCTAATACTGGTGTTTTTGCACCCTCCTGAAGCTGTTGCTTCCATATTCTAAATCTTAGCCTTTGCTCAACTGAGTCTCTCTGTATATGTCCCATGTATTTTAAGATAGCTATTACGTATCAGTAGATATGCATTTTAAAAGAGAAAGAGCTATTTAAGTCATCTCTCTTTTTGGTGTGTGTATGAGTCTATCGAGCCATACTTTCCTGAGAAAGGACAAATCAATGGGATAGTTGTATGTGATTAGGCCAAAGAGAAACCTAAACCCAACAGTAGTTTAATTAGAAATTACTAAAGTTTGGATTTGCAGAAACTGCTGGTTCTGCCCTTTTTTAATATTTAGACTAAACTGAACAAGCCTTAAACATACATTGGATATGTATACCTGCCTCAAAAATTCACAAAAGTATTATCAGAACTTAGAATCATAGCATCATAGAATGGCTTGGGTTGGAAGGCACTGTTAAGATCATCTGGTTTCAACCCCCTGTTATAGGCAAGGACACCTCTCTCTAGACCAGGTTGCTCAAAGCTCAATCCAGCCTGGCCTTGAATGCTTTCAGGGAGGGGGCATCCATAACCTCTGGGCAACCTGTTCCAGTGTGTCACCACTCTCGCAGTAAAGAATTTCTTCCTAATATCTAGTCTAAATCTACTTGACCATATACAAGTGGGAATATAAATTGTTTAAACAACAGGATAAATAGTTTTGCCAAATTTGATCATTAGCAAGCCGTGTATCAAAATGAAACCGTTTATGGTTAAAATACCTTACAAGCTCTCCAGGGTCATGTCCTCTCTGCATATCTGCTTGATATTGTATTTACGCATATATTTATGAAGAAATTGTTGTAGAATTCTCTCTCACTTATACTGCAAGTACCTGAATAGGAATCTAAGCATGGTTTTGTGTTCCCTAAAGCTGTTTAAGACAGACTTTAAGTGCATGCTAACAATTAAAAATCTCGATAGTCCCATGGCAATCAGTGAAGTTAGTGGCAGTGTGCTGAAATGTCACGCTAGAGTGCGGGCGTAGAGTATTCATAATTCAATCTGTGTTCCAGCTTTGAATCAGACTGCAGCTACTAGCAGCTGCAAAGTATTTAGCACCTCATTTTCTAAGAGTACAATAGCCCCAATTATTAACTAAAAAATATTTTCGTTCAGGATGAGAATGAACTCTGTTTATCTATTTTATCACAAAATGTAACACAACACAAGGGAACTCTTTGTGAGCAGAAAATCGCTACTTTTGTAAAATAGATTTTCAGATCTGGATTGATGTTCCATGGGAAATTCTCCTGCAGTTCTTGTGTTAAGTGGCATTCTGCAGAACTGTAATTTAAGCTTTTCATCTTTTCTTTGCAAAAATGATAATGTCTTGTGTTGGCACATAGTGGATGAAAGTGAGAATTGCGCAACATGCAAAGATAAAATTATTTCTGGAGAGTAGAGCAGAGCAGATAAAACATGTTACCGCATCTTTTCTGTGTTTTTGGAGAGATCAGAGTAAGTGTACTCAAGTTATATATTTGGATATAATGCAAGTGATGATATATAGGAGTAATTAGCAACATACTACATTATACCAAGTAGCAAATGCCATCTTGCTCTTGTATCATTGTTTTCAGTAGTGCTTGTTTGAGTTTGATTCTTTGGACTTCATATACAGGAGTGATCACTTTGACATTGACTAAAATGTAGAAAATGCTTGTGCGTTCAACTTGATTTTTTTCATTTAGAGACATACTTTCAATCTGTAAATATCAGCATAGATAGAGCCTCGTGTTATCACTTAGCGAATGGATATTTATTAGATTGTAGCTCTGCACTGAGCAGAATTGTTCAGCTATCAGAGTAAACAAATATATTAATCTTATCCTATATTATTATTTTGCAGCTATCTTAAACAACAGATATTAGTTTGAGAAAACTTGATTCAAATATAGATTAAATAAATAACCTTCCGTGAAATTTCATGTGTTCTAACAAACAGATGAATGTAATTTCTAAAAATTGTCCAAATGATTATTGAACTTAGCTTTGTCTTTTAGATCTGTTTTTGGGAAGGATTTCTGGGCAACAGTAGCTTAAGCAAGTTGGCTGGTGGTAAAAAATTGCAGTGATTGCAAATTACTGATTTAGGTTTCCTGTCACTATGACTCTACTACACAAATCTTATTTTTCTGTAGTGAGGACTGTTGCTTCCATAGCTACTACTCTTTCCCAGAATTTGCATTGATGAAGTACATTTTTTTATTTTTAGAGTGTAGAAAACCAAAAAATTCATCTTCTCCTGAAGAAACACATTGCAATTTTCCACTTTCTAATTCATGTTAAATACATTTTGCACAGAACTCAAAAGTTCTAGGATGTAAGATCTGGGTTTACAAAAAAACAGAAACAAAACACAAAAAAAACCCTCACAAAAAAAGCAACTTTTTGAAGAGTCCTTTGTAAGGCTCATGTGCTCACCTTACACAAAGTGTCAAGAAGGGCGAGGGCAGCCTCAATAAGAAGGTGTTCTGCACTAGCTTTTATTGGCTTCCTTATTTAATTTGTAATCTGATACATTTAAGAACACTTTATGCTAAAACAAAATTAATCCTAATCTTACAAATGTATACTACATGCTTGACTTGATGTACCTTGAATAATCCTATTGAAAGCTATGGGACCTATTAATTTAGAAACATGCCTCAGCAAAGCCAAATATTTAAAACTGGAATGGTGCTGCCTGAAAAATCTATCTCCAGTTGCTGTGCCTTCCTTTTTAGCGTACTGCACACTGTACACCGATTATCCCTAGCCACAGCATGACATTCCCTTTGTTCAGAAGTCTAGACCTGCAGTCTGGCTCCTAGCTGGGCACGTGGCTGCAGGCCGCAATGTCGGCCACAACCACAACTCGTCCTGTGCCAGTGTGTCTCTGGGATGTCAAAGTGCTGACATCCGTAGCGGTCTTTCCCTGTCCCTCTCTGACTGAAAAGATGTAGATCTGTATGTTAATCCTGCTCCATCACCTCTCCCAAACTGAACTTCTGGCAGGTGATATAAGGGTCTGCCTTGAAGTTTGTATGACCTGTTGGTAGCTCCTGGGCTCTACTCTCTGCGATTTTTATGGGGAAGATAGCAAGCAGTAGGAGGTGGAACAAAATTGTATTTAAAAGCCCCAGGATTTTCTGTTGATGTCTGTGAATGTTGGGTTCTCAATTCATTTCCTCCTCATGTTCCAAAATTGTGCTAACGAACCTGTCCTGTGTAATTAGCAGCTTCTGGCTACTGTAAGAATGTGTTCATTTTCATTAAGATGTTAAATTCATGCATTTTTATGTTCCATGTAGTATTAAAAAGAATGCAACATGACGTTGAATGCTTAGGGAGCACTGGAAAGTAAATTAAAATATACTCTTTCTGCTCAGAATTTAACTTATTAAAACAATCTTAAGATCTGCAGGAAATGTTGAAAACATTACTGTAAACGTGCTGTTTTTAATGGGCCTCACTGTTGCATGAAGTCAGTCAGGAAAGCTTCCTGCAACACCTCCTTACCTAACTTAGTTGTAATGCGGAGTGAATCACTGTTAAGATTCATTGAGTAAAACAGAAATGACGACTTCATGAGTATGTAGCCAATCATTGTCCTCCTCTGTGCTTTTCTGAGGCATTTTCACAGACTCATGAAATCTCTGATGTTGGAAAAGACCTCTAACATCATCTAGTCCTCCTACCACCAATATTGCCTCCTAAACCATGCCCCTCAGTACCACATCTATGCATTTCTTGAACACCTCCCAGGACGGTGACTTCACCACTCCCTGGGCAACCTGTGCCATTGCCCAGCCTCTCTTTTGGAGAAGTTTTTCCTAATATCCAACCTGTGAACCATTCCTGGTGTTCCCTTGTCTGAGTCCCAATTTCTCCCAGACTCCAGGTACAACAAAGCTTGATTGTTTTCCTGTAATGTCCATAACAGCATCCTCCTCCCTGTTTCTTGCGTGTCTTTTGAATAGATTCTCAGCTGCTAATTACAAGTTTAACAAAAAAGCAACACAAGATTCTACATCTGAAATGTGTGCAGCAGGTATACTGTTCTTGATGAGTTCTTAATTTGGCCAAGGAATAGTTAAGATGATCACAAGAAGTACAGCTTCTTGCTATGGTAAGCAGCTGATTGCTTTCACTCACTTCTTTTTTCTCCTTTTACAAATATATCTTCTCTACTAACAGACCCCTGAGGTTTACTCTGATGCTAGTATATATTTGCAACATTTACTGTAATTTGTCAGATTATCTGTCTCAACTGGAGTTTACTGAGTCTGAGCAAATAATTCTAGAACCAAATATTCTAAACAATCTTATTATTAAGCAGGTAGCCTTACTGTGTTGGCAGGTAAACATTTTCCTTATGATTTGTTAAAAGAAAGTAATTTTTATCGTATATACATGCATATGTATAAGACATATATGCTGACTATTCTAGCAGACATTCAGCCTCTATATTTTGTCTGATGCTTTCATTTAAACCACCTCAACTCCATTTCTCTGTGCTTCTTCCTCAAAAGCTGATTCTTCATTTTTTAATGTGTGCTTTTTGGAAAAAAGTTCTTGCCACCACCTCCTACATGTTTCACGCTTGGCTTAGTATCAATATTATTTAAGCAGTACAGTGAGAGGTGGTATTGCAGAGTATCAAAAAACTGATGTAAGAAAAAGTATTCCTTTTCCATTTCCTTCAAAAAGAGAAAATTCAGGTGGGGAGGAAATAAAATGCAGAAGACAATTGCAAGCACATTTTGTTTCCCAGACAATCTTTCCAAAGTAGAGAGAAGTGTTTTTGTCAATGTAAGCCTGAACATTGCTACCCCTGCAAGGCATTTGAAAACCAACCTTGTTACCTTCCAAACTTCGAAAAAGCTCTTTTGCACTTGCTTTAAGCACCACATCTTTACATCTCTAAGCTCTACTTGACCTCTTGTGAAACCAAATCTGACCTGGGCCCAGTGTTTCTCTGTTAAGAAATAACAATGAAGAGCAGTTCCACAGCCCATATGATTCCAGCAGTGCATTGCCTTCCAGATTGTGTGGGGGGTGACGTTCAAAGGTGTCCCAATAGGAGAAATATATCAGATATTACCAGTGTTTGCTGTCTGCTTCTTGGTTTACTCAGGAAAAGGTTACAATGGTAATTTCTGCTAATTCAGCCTCACTGCAGTATTGCTTCTTGAAGGCATTGCTGCTGATGGTGGAGGATGTGCTGCAAAGTACTTTGTCTGTCTCTGCCTCACTCACCTCCGCCTGGTGAAAATTGCAGTCCTCTTCCTTCTGCTGTGCATAAGCAGTGGAAGTAGTTACAGTTCTACTTTTTGTATGAAGAAGTTAGAAAAGCAAAAGAGTTAATGGCTGCACCTTTATCTCTGCTTTCCCTGAAATTTCAGAATCCCAAAGATGACAGAAATGTGACACTGATGTAGGCAATTGTCCTTCATCATCAGTAACATTTTGGGAAGAATAATTATTAAATCGCAAATGTAAGAAAACTTGTCATGAGAAGACAACATCAGTTGTCATTAGATCAGACCTCTGCTTTCTTTTCCTAAATCTAAATGCAGTCACCAAGACAGCTGCATCTGGGCAGATCACTCGTCTGTGGATTTGCAGTTTTGCTGTCAGTTTTCCATTCTCCCTGTGCTCAGAGGGACCAGCAGCGAACTGGACATCTCCCCAGTTCCTACTGATTGAGAAAGAATTTTGTTGTGCCAAACTGACTGATTTTGCTGCAAGATTAAACCTGGAGATCCACTGTCATTGTGAATATGGGTGTGGGTGAACCAAGTTTGTCCGTCATGCACAGAAGTTTTGATAAGGAAGAAATCCATTTTGGGAGTAACCCAACCGTTCTGATATGTTCCGTATCACTCTTGTCAAACCAAAAAAAGAAAAATGGAAAGAAAAGTCCTTCCAGGTTCTAGCAGCTCCTACATCATAAGAATATGGAAAATATAATAGACACTCATTAAAGGCCAAATGAAAGCAACATATGCAGCAAATATGAAAGTGACTGAATTACAGCACCTGATGTTAGTGTCTGTCGGATTTAAAAGGTCAGCACCAAAAAGCAGGTCAGATAAAAATTTCCAGCTAACAGTCAAGAAACATTGAATGCTTGAATGTTAGTATTGTGAGAGTGTGTTGGAACAAGAAAAAAAGTAGAAGCAGGTTGCTGTATTTGTCCCAACATA
Organism: Tragopan temminckii; assembly: GCA_028571105.1. Classification (NCBI taxonomy): domain Eukaryota; kingdom Metazoa; phylum Chordata; class Aves; order Galliformes; family Phasianidae; genus Tragopan; species Tragopan temminckii. Next base: position 52,019,468 of record JAOWBP010000001.1, on the reverse strand, counting down.
AATGATGGCTAGTCACACACATGATATTTATATCAAATATTTCTTCTCATGCCCGTAACTACATTGAGCATGCTGTTGTTGCTGCCATAATGCAATCTGCAAAGGTCAATCAAGTTAAAGAGTCAGGATGATGAGATTAGGTATTACTTTAAAAAATGAGACAAAAAGTGCGTTTGGAGAGAGGCCTGAACATGTCACCAGTATAATTCTGTCTGGTTTGCTCCCGGTCCCTGTATCCTTTCCTAGAAATGCTGTGTGAACTGAGCTGATCCACTTTAGCTCCAAGAGTACTTCCTTGTTCTCTGATGGTAGCTGAGGTGTCTGCATGTTCTTGGAGAAGAGATGAGGGAGTCTTCTGGGCACAGGACAAAAATAAAATGACATGTTTAAGTGCTTTTTTTTTATGCTCCAGGGAGATTTTACTATCTGAATTGTGTGCAGTGAGCAGGGATTTTTCATTTCATACATCATTCACGACTTGCTGCAGTGATTCCAAAAAGTCACAGAAGCTGAGTCTCTCCTTGCACCAAAGCACAGAATTTTAAGTTTGTGAGTTTTAACAATGGATGTTGGAGCTTTATTAAGGCTTAACACAAAAATTGCAGTGCGGAGGAACAGTGTCAGGTGTTGGAAAAAAGGAGCAGTGTTGTCTGAGGACACTGGAGGATATGCAGTAATGACTATGGCAAGATCCAGAATGTTTTATCCTCCCACCCTTGTTCTCACATTGCACATGAGGGATGCTTAATGCACAAGGAAGGTAGCAGGTCCCCAGATTTGTTGTCAGTCTATATACCAAAGTTTTTTGATAGTATTAGCTGAGACTTTGTGTTACATTAGGCTGTGGTGTTGATGGAGAGCTGTGAGCAGCACATGAATTTTGACTCTTTTTTACCCTCGTGTGCATTTATTTAGGATTAGTCAACAGTTTTTCTAGAAGTTGTGATATGTTTGGAATGATGTATTGGAGGTGAAGTGATTTAAATGTAGCTCTATGAGTATTTTACCCTTGCTTCAGAGAGCTTTGTAGGAAACACATGAATCTTTAATTGCTATAGTAAAAACTACTGGCAGGGGGAAATTTTGTCTGAGTAACCTATGGATGCTGTAGCTAGCCTGGTCTGTTCTGTCTGTCAGCGGAGTTGGAGAGAACGGATACAAAATAATCTGGACAGGTGCGTGAGCATCTTGGTTGATGAAGTTACATGGCATTTAGTGTCCACATGCCCATAGTGGGCCTTCTGGCTTTTTCTGTAGTTAGTCTCAAGGAAGAAAGCAACCTAATTACCTGGCAGTTCTTGGAGACTGTTTACATTAGTAAAGACAGTTGCTGCTGCTGTCTTGACATTGCATTCTTCAGAAATAAAGGAATGTTAATGGATTGGATAAATTATTTTCTGTTTATTCTTAAATGATGGTGGGCAGTACATCCCAGTTTCGAGGGAGACTTCCTGGATAGAGCAACAGCTGCCTTCCAACATCAGCCTGTGTGTAAGCAGGCAGGCCTTCAACCCCAGCTCAGAGAGATGCCGTTTCATGGCAAAGGAAGCAGCTAGACAGTCTCTGGGCCTCTGGTAGGAATGCTCTCAGTAAATAAATTATGCTGTCATTCAAGTTTCTTTGTGCAGAGGGGAGAGCAGCTGAAACTCCCCCCTCACGTTGTGAGGAGGTGATAGAGGTCAGATTGCAGTGCAAAGGCGTAGTGGTCATGATGGGCAAAGATGAGCTCTGTACCTGGAAGGCTCTGGACAACAGTTCTGTGAGCAATGTTTACTGATCTCATGGTCTCCTTAGGACTCTAGCGCTTTCTTCTGATGGCTTCCTATCACCCAGTAACATTCAGCTCCTTGTCCTTTCTGTTCATTCGTAGGCTTTGTTTTTTCATTATGTGACCCATTTCTGTCAGGATGAGGGAAAGCTTGTAGGAACTTCCCCAGATAACTCTTGGAGCACAGACAAACTTTTCAGGAAACAGTAAAAGGCCTGCAATTGCCATTCCACGGTGTGCCAAAATTTCAGCCCAAGGTTCTTGAAGGTATTTTTGTCCCCTTACAGCCCTTCAGGTGCCAGAGGAGCTTGTTCTCAGAGAAATTCTCCCCCGGCTGGATGCAGGACCTGTAGAGCCTATTTATCCTGTTCCATTCCCTTCATCTGGCACACAGTACCTACAGGAGGGCAGGAATCTGAAAACAGGCTTTGTTATGACAGAGATCTTCAGATCTTGTAGCAGATGTTGCTGGTGAGAAGCAATCTTGTTCCAGCCAAACCTTCTTCAGCTCCGCTGAGGAGATGCATAGAGAATCTCATAAGGCTACAGGCTTTGGCAAGCAATCTCAGCATTTACCAGTGCCAGCTACTCTCTATATTTCTTTTCTGAAGGCTATATAGAGCAAATGATCTCTTCTCTGTCTCTGTGAAACAGCTGTAAATTTCTCTTGCTTTAAAACCCCCACCTATTAAACAACTCTGACAAGAGCCAGCAGTTATCAGATGCAAAATGAACTATGTGCCTCAGATAAGAAGTTGTGTATCTGCCTCTCCCAGCATCCACTGGACATTTTATATGCAAGTGCCTTAATTTAAAATATTATTGGAAAGTGGAAATCCCTGGTAATTTCTGTGACAGCCTTTTAGGAAATCTTGTCACTTCTTAAAAACCTATATGCTTCCTGGTTCCTCTCTGTCCCTCCCCAGCTCCATCATTGGGAACATTATCCTCTGCACAGACTTCACCCTTTGTTGAGGTCCTCTCTGCTTTGGGCCCAGAAGGTCTAACTAATCTATTTTCAGTTTACATCAAACCAGTGTTTGTGATAATCCTTTTCCAATAATTCTCAGGAGCCAAAAAGCCTTTCTTCATTTTGAGAGAGGAAGTTTTGCCTTGCATTTGGACCTAGTGCTGCATTATTTCTATCTTACTGCCTCAGGTGTTGGTTCCCCGGCGGCTGAGAAAATGTCTTGTTCCTTTTCTTGTTTCTTCCTGAGAGAAAACTCAGATCTTGGGAGCGATTTGCCTACCACAGATGATGCTTTTATGGAGCAGTGTGTTTACCCAAACCCTCCAAAAAAAAGATTTTCTTATTAGGAAGATTCTATCCTAAAGAGAAAAAACTCATATTTCTTTGAAGGAACAATTATCATGTAAACAGTGCGATATTGCAGTAATGCAACAATAATGTATCTGAGTAATTTTTATACTTGCATTGATACTTGCAAATAATTCTCTGCACATTACCCATTTACAGTGTTTGTGGTATAGGGTTCTGGATGAAAGTCACTTCAGAGTTCAGCAAAGCCGACAAGGTTTCTGAGAGCGCTCTGCACTCCTGCTGGTTTTTGAATCAGAGAAGAATTGTGCCAGTGTTGAGCTGTTTATAAATCCCCTCCCAACCTACTGATTCACAAAAAGAGATTCTGACCCCACTGCAGATGGCTCTCATGAGGTCATATACACCCACGCGATGTATGGCAAAGATGTCACAGCAGAGAGATCCTCTGGTGTGGTCCCTCACAGCTAAAGGGCACTTCATGTGCATCAGCATCAGAAACTCGTTTTTCTGAGTAACTGTAATGGTCTGATTAACTACCAAACTGCAGCCCACATGTAAATTTATGGAGAATTTCGGAACTGCTGCCATTGCAGTCCTCATGCTGTAAAATTGCAGGGCTGAGTGCATTTCACACAGAAAAATTGCCATTTTTATTCTGCTCTTGCCAGGACCCCATTATTTTAAGTGCAAAACATCTTTATTTCATAAAGTTCTTGTTCCTACTTGTTTGGGGGAAGGGGGCATGTTTTAAGGAAAAAAAAAATTGGTTTCAAGATTGTTAGTTAAGCAGCCCATTGAAAAGCTTGTAATTTTGTTTTTACTATTAAAATATCCCCTAATCCACCTTGCTGGCTTTCCAGCATTCTTGTAATATTCAATCAAGCCCTTGTTTAGTGAGAAATGTGACAATGCATTGTTGGCACTTTGCAAACCTACAGCCTTTGGCAATAGTTAATGAGAGGCAGGGTTTTTTTCCCCTTGCAGGACACAATGAAATTTTAGACAGATGAATGCTAAGAGAACCCTATGTACCAAAGGCAATGTTTACTGCATGTAATACATATCATTGTTTGTCTCCCGTAGTGAAAAATACTTGTGTCATGCTGTTAAAATGTACTCCTGACAGAACAGAGCTTGCTATTATAGGGTCCATTGCTTAAAAAAATGATATACTGACAGAAATACAATTTAAGAAAATTTAACACCAAGGGTAGTCGACCATGTAGGCTACTATTAAGGGGCAAAAACTCAAGGCCATGGTTTTATTAAAAAAGAGAGATAGTTTATTTGCTAGTAGTAGGCAAAGTTTATAAAAAAATAGAAGGGAGCAAAGAGAAGAGAAAAAATCTAACTTGCATCCCTTAGTCTCTAGTGTGTAAAAAAAAAATTAATAAAAGCAACAGTTCAATAAGATTTTACTGCAGAAACGTTTAAGTGAAACATTTTAGGAATGCCTTGGATTTTTAAACAGTTACTTATGATGTGAAGCGCTGTAACACTACGGTGCATAACAAATCGTTGCTTTCGGATGCAAGGCACGCCCAGTGCTTTTCAGAAAATGAATAGTGAGACCTGGTTAATTTGAATCAGTTTGTGAATTCCTCCATATTTTTCTTTAGTTTTAGAAGCATATTAGCAGTTTACTGATGTGAGCAAATCATATTCGACTGGCTAGTTGGATACGGTAAATTGTCAAATGCTTGCTTTAAGTTAATGATGGTTAAATTATAACACACTAATTTTGATCTAGAATTTATTTGCTCCTTCCCGTTTCTTCAATGCAAATTTCTAATTGCAAATTGCTAATTCATGATGTGTTCCAGTCTCCGGGGCACTAACAAAACTTTTTTTTTTTTTTTTTTTTTTTTGGCATAGTGCAATTAATTACCAAAATTGCAACTTGTTTTCCTTTGGGGGAGAACTTTTCACACAGCAAAAGGTAAAGAGAAATTATTAGGCTTGCGCAGAAAATCCTGGTAGACAAGCAGTTTTCTATTGCTAACATATTCCATAAAGTGTACAGCTGAGCCTGTCTGAGCCCTTCAAACTTGGAAGACCACTCCAAAGCACAGTTTTGGTTTGGGTTATGAGTGGAGATGAAGTACATGGACTGTCTTGTAGTACCAGCACTTGTATCATGGCTACACAGATGTGATTTTCAGACCAAGCAAATGCCATTAACACACATTTCAGATTTAACAGGCAGCGCGCTCTGGAACTGGCTTCTTATTTGGAGACTTTTTGAAAATACATCTATCTCTTTTGAAGATATGGACACATATTTTTACCCTTAAAATAGGAGATGATTGGATCTTTGGGGGGCTGCTCCTTATTCCTGCTGAATGTCACACTGTTTATGTGTTCAAATCAAAACCTTTCCGGGGGATGAGAGGAATGAAAGAGTTTAAATGAAAGAGCTATTGAATGTTATGTTCATACATAACATACATAATGCTGAATTGTATGTTACACCTTTTTTTTTTTTTTTTTAAGTGAACAGTTACTCAGATGCTTCTTACTTTATGTGGATGAGGGAAGTACTCTGAAATCACCTGAGACAATACTGTCTCTTACATTCACTATGTTTGATCATCAGGTATGAGTAAAGTATGAGTAAATCATAACCAATAAATGGTCATAATGGTGTAAGAAGAATATCAGTTTTTCACATCAAATTAATGAATCATAGAATGGCCTGGGTTGAAAAGGACCATAATGATCATCTCATTTCAACCTCCCTGCTATGTGCAGGGTCGCCAACCACTAGACTAGGCTGCCCAGAGTCACATCCAGCCTGGCCTTGAATGTCTCCAGGGATGGGAAGTTTTTTGTTTTGTTTTGTTGTTCCTCACTTATTCTCTCTCCTTCCTGCAATAGCCTCATCTTAAGAGAGTTTTACTGTGCTGGCAGTAAGATCAATGTATTCCTTACAGTACAAAAAATAGCTGGAGTAATTATCCCAACAACACAGTCATATTCCTGGAGGTTGCCAATAACACTTATTGTCAGTAAGAATTAATTGCAGACCTCCCACTCAAAAGATCCAAGCCTGTATGTACCCTTCAAGCTATAGGAGTTCTCCTCTGAAGACTTCTGAATTCTGGTCTCTGAGCTTGGAGATGGCTCTACGTATATAATTTAGTAAGTGGTGGCAGTGAATGAACATCACATGCATTTTTGCAGTATCAAGGCCTAAAGACTTGTTAAACTTTCAAGTTAATAAATTATTGTTGAAGCTAAACAGTCATCTTACATGAGATTTGAGCAGGGTTGGAAAGAGGTGGTGCCAAATTTCAGTTGTAGCGCACACAGTAAAGAAATATTTCTGCTGCAAGCAATTTGTTTATTACAAGCATAAGTCTCAAATCCAGTTTTCTTTTGCTATTAATACTTTTCCTCTGTTTTCTTTTTACATTTCTCACAGATGAGAGAAACATCAACAAAGCCTATTTTCGTTTTGTAGTCAATTTTTTTTTCACATTCTGAAATCTGCAATGTGTGGGTATTCCATTCTGCATTATACTTACTAAGTATTTCAATATAATTTTAACCATAGCTTGTTTTTATTATTATCATTATTTATTCTCTCACACATCATACATGTGCATTGTGAAAACAGTACATTTTCAGACTTTTGGAAAAAAAAATTCAGTGAGAAAATGCACATTTTTGGATAACTAGTGGTTTCTGTCTCTTTATAAAGAGATTCATTTTTAGTGGTGATCCTTACAGGTGAAGTATTGATTAAAGTATAATCAGAAAATATTCATCTTTTTTGGATAAAGCCTCCAAGAATAGGAATGTATATAGGATTGTTGATTTGAACATGCATAATCCTTTTAAACCTAGGAAGGACTGGTTTTGAGTTCAGCTTACAATAACATAGAACCTTTGTGATCCAGATAAAATACCTACATTACACTGAAAAGAAAACATTGTGACGTTCCATTGGATTGGCCTTCTGGTTTTCAAAACCAATGTTCAGTTTCAGAATAAACTTGGTCTGGGCTGAAATCATCTTTAAAAGAACACACAACTTTCTGATAGCCACCTCTTCTGACTGAGCTGAGAAGGCTGCATGTCTAAGTTAAAGTAACTGCCTCATTCCTAAAAGTAGCAGTTAAACTTTCTAGCAGTCTCACATCTGGCTAGCTGTTGAACCACTCTAAATAGGGAAAATTTGCCAGAGATCACTGGAATACAGCCCATGCAAGTACTAAGGAAAAAGGGGGAAAAAAAGGATAGTAAATGGATTCATTGTGAAATTGGACATGAACTTGAAACCAGCAGCCAAGGGGAACATGTGAACATGCATTCTTGACATATTTTAACATCTTTAACTTCCAGAGACTGCATTGCTGCTGGGAAGGAGAAAATGCAAATATTAGTTGAGATCTACCATGGATGATAGCTGTAGAAATCTTCCTAAAAATTACGTATGATTAAACCGCTGGTGCATAGCACACAAGACTTACCAACCCAATCAGAAGAATTCTTTCTTTAATCATGTTCTCATCTTTTCCCTATTTTTTGTTGATTTTCTCTATTGATAGTCCTGTCCTTTGATATCAAATTCTCAGCAACAGTGCCAGACACATTACTGAGACCTGTTTGAAGCCCTCTTAGTGCCTTCACAGTTTAGGTAGCAAATTATGGTGGAGGCTTAAGTAGCGTAGGAGCTGCAAAAACCTGTGGGAGTGGTTCAGTAATGCCAGACAAGTTGCCATAGGAGAACCATGGTTATAATAACAATAACCAAACAGGTGGAAGATTATGATCTGTTGTAAGTTAGAAAAAATTTGTAACTATTTTAGATGTATTTTTGTTTTCTCCTCGTCAGCTTCTTTCCTACTACGTAGAATACGCACATGTGCAAACAAGAAAGAGGATTATGACTATTGTTCATTTGGTGCCAGTCTTGCAAATCTTCCTAAGACAAGTGAACCTACCAGGCTCAATAAGAGTATTTGCTTGATTAAAAATTTATACAACTTATTGGAGAAATGCTTATGATATAGTGATATGGTATTCCTATACCATATACAAGGGTTTTTTTTCCCTGATAAAACAGGGAGCTCTCACTGTGAACCTGTTTTATATACTAGACAGTACTTGTGCAGAGGTGGTATTCCCAAGTCCGTGATGTGTTTCCATGAATGCTATAATTGTGGCTCCCTGGAAAACTGTGCCACCAGCTCTCATCAATGCACAAGCCCCGTACAGCGCTTCTGAGTGGCTGCTCCTGCCATAGCTTAAAAAAGAAAGGACTTGCAGAATGACTTGTGTCTATTTATTTAGCGCTCTAAGTGATCAGTTAGAGGATTATTGCCGTGTCTCATTCCGTTCTGGAAGATGCCTATCCTACTCTTTCTAATCCCTTCTGAAAGAATGAGCACGTTCAGGGGTAGAGGTCAGGCACAAAGAGCCAAAATTTTGCCTAATTTTAGATGCTTTGCTGTCTCATGAAACATAGTGAAACATAGTGATGTTGCCAATGCTGTGATAGGAAAAAAAAAAAAAACAACAACACCTTAGGAGGAAGGCAGTGTTTTTATCCCTGCTATTTGCTTCAGTGGGTGTTAGATCACCATCTGTAAGAGCAAAAAGTATGCCGATCAGATTTGCAACTTGATCTCCTCCTTCCCTTTCTTTTTCCAGTCTTTTTAGTAGATGATGAATTTGACAGGTAACTTAAATGTGTTCCAATTCATTTTTTGCTTACAGTTAGTTAGTTAAATATGAGAAATTGCAAAATGTTGAATGGAATTATTTGTTTAGTAAATAATTACATATAAATATATATATATATATTTAACTTAAGACAATCTGATAATGGTATCTGTAGGTTTCCAAGCACAATCTTAGTACTTGGTAGAAAAAAACATCATTCTAAGGATACTATCCAATATTTAATTAAGAATGGCTGTTTTCAATGAGTGTCTCTGCCAGAAAGCATTTTAGTTGAGCTGTCTGGAAGCATTCAGTGATTGTGAAATGGCTATTTACACCATTGAAACAAATTCAGCTGCAAATGTGAATTTCTATCCTGCACTTTCTGAAGTATTCACTAATTCTTGAATTCCAAGTCTGCTCATAGATGTCATGATTATGTAAATAAAAATATTGTGTGGTCTCATATGAAACACTTTCTTTGTTCAACAACCGTTTCCAATCAAAAGCTGAAAAGAAGCATCTGTTTTTTGAAATAAAAGAAAATACAGAAGACTATGGAACTACGGAGCAACGATCTGCAGGAAATATCTATAACTACAGCATGCAACATATTATTAATCCAGACTGTCTTTTTTTTTATCTTCCTTCATTTTATAATTTCTGAATTGAGATTTCTTACACAATTACCACACACTTTAATTATTTTAAGAGTAGGAGTATTCTATATGCCTATGGGAACAATCTAAATAAAAAAAAATATATATATATATATAAAGATATTTGCTAAGTAAAGGCTGGTTAGCAAACATGTTTCTTCATTGGGAAAAAGCACATTTCCCTGGTTTCAGACATCAGTTAAATTTTTGCAGTTTTTTTTTTTTTTAGGCAGACTCTTACAGAGCTGTAACACATCGTCTGATCCAGGAAATCAATGTGGGTATGATTCATCCCTCTGAAGTCTGCAGTCTTTTTTTCATAAAACTGAGGAATATTCAACACTATGAAAACTTGCACATCTAGGAGTATTGACATACAATATTGGCAAAATACTCCTAATAGGAATATACTGTATCAGTGTAATAAAACAGTCTTCCTTGAATGGAAAATCCATGTTTGTACAAACAAGTGTTGTAAAAGTATTGGTCTCTTACTACCAGCAGCCTTTTTGGTTAGCTCAGTCGGTCAGAAATAGTACCTCTTACTCATACTGGTTTTCTAGTAGATATGTGGGATATATGTTACAGGATTTGTGGCTGTTACCTATATGAGTAATCCCTCAATAATTTCAGGTCAGTTTAATACTTCTGAATGAATAATGGAAAATCCTTAATGGAACTTGGGGGCTGTGTCATGGTCTTTGCTTGCGTGGGGCAGCAGGTGACCAAATCCCTGGTGGTTGCACTCTGTGTCTATATCCAGCCTATGAGTAGACTACCAGGTCTGGTAGGGTAGACTGGATTTGTGCATGCTACTGCCACAGCAATTATTTGCACAGCTTGCTGCCTGTCCAGTCTTGCAGAACTGGCCTTGGGTGTACTTCTATCTTCCGTGCTGTAGCTGATTGTGCTGAAATGTCTCCCTGTCCTCTGATTAACACTTCTCCAGCTTCAATTAAAATGTAGCATGAAGGGCTTTGGTCTTATTATTTTTCCCTTTACGTGCATGTCTATAAGGAGGATAATTTTCGGGTTTCTTTAATCAAAATCAATTCAAGTTATCCTCTCATACTAAAATGAACCGCATCAAACTGAAGAGCCTGGGGCTAGATTCCCCAAGAATTTGGACATAGGAAGCCTCTGAGAATTGTGGCTGTCTGTTTTTCAGAATCCTGAATAATACCCCAGAATCATAAATGTCAATGTATAGAACAAGTTTAATTCAAGAGATGAGGGATAACCAACTCTGTGACGGGGAAAGTACTGCTGTGGCTCGGACAACCCTTGCATACTGCTTGGATCTGTGTGTACACTGGGTCTGGTAGGGTAGACAGTTACAACAGTAATTACAAACAATTACAATTCCTTGTAACCATTAACTGTACTCACAAATAAGCTTTTTTGAGGCTGCTTTCTGAGGAGTCCTGTCCTCATCCCCCCCTAACAGTCAGCTGTAGCTACCTACAGAGAGGGAAGGACTCCTCCATTTCTTTATTTATTACTGCATGGTCCTTAGAATGAGCTTTGAACACTCCTCCTAAACTACCAAGAAACAAGCTACAGGGATAGTCGTAGAGCTTCCTGTTGTCTTTCTGTAGGCAGCAGATGGATATATTTAAGAGAAAACACTATCTAACTCCACAGATAATGGGAAAAGCAGGATACATCATGTGTCAATGGAAAATACCTTAAAGTTACATGGTACTCACACCAAATATTTCTTTAAATCATCAGTAATTGTAGTGACTAGCTGACTGGAAGCTTTAGAAACCCCTCCCCACAGTTAGCTAGAAGTTTAATTTCTGAAATGTAATTGGAGTTAGAAGAAAAATGAACTCTAGTCAAAGACGAGACCTGAAACCTGGGAGGAATGATGAGTTGGATCAGGATCTACGCAATAATATAATCTGTCAAGTGAGAGTGAGCAAGGCTGTACAGCCAGGAAGTGGGCCTAGTGGAAGAAGAAAGGCCTGAGGTAGTTGAGAAAGGTAACAATAAAAGAAATGGCAGTAAGAATGACGTGAGATGAATAAAACAAGTTGAAGGTAAAAATGGAGGAAGATGAAAGGATGAACACCCGTAACAAAGGAGAAACAGAAGATCTGTACTTGTAGGTTAGCATTTTATCTAATGGCTTATTGGTAGAAACAAGATGGAAAAGACTGAAGAGGACATATCTCGTTTTTACTATTTCTTATTTATCTAGTTGCTTTATTTTGGAACGTGTAGTTTACAATATCGGAGCAAGGATACAGGAGATGTGATCGTCTCCCTACCTGAGCTTCAGTGTAATTGCCAGTGGTACAAGGAGCAATAGTTAACTTTTGTTTGGTTTGACAGCACCCAAACTCTTCTCTGCACCAATGCTAAGAGCTCCAAGTGTAAGGTCCTACACCCAAGTCAAAGCAATCTCAAGCTCAAATCGTCAAGAGAGCGTCTTGAGAGCAGCCCTGAGGAGAAGGATTTGGGGATGTCAGTTGATGAAAGACTCAATATGAGTCAGCAGTGTGCAGTTGCAGCTTGGAAGGGAAACCTTATCCTGGGTTACATCAAGAGAAGTGTGGCTGTCAGGTCAAAGGAGGTGATTCTGCCCCTCTACTTTGCCCTCATGAGACCCCACCTGGAGTACTGCATCCAGTTCCAGACCCACCCAACACAAGAAGGACAACAAGCTGTTGGAGTGGGTCCAGCGCCCATCCTGGTCACAGGTCACACACATCACCTGCAGGTACAGGCTGAGAGAGTTGGAGCTCTTCAGCATGTAGAGGAGAAGGCTCTAGAGGGACCTTATAGAAGCCTTCCTGTACCTGAAGGGGGCCTACAAGAAAGCTGGGAAGGGGCTTTTTATAAGGGCATGTAGTGACAGGATGAGGGGAAATGTTTCTAAACTGGATGAGGGTAGATTTAGACTAGCTATTAGGAAGAAATTCTTTACTTTGAGGGTGGTGAGACACTGAAACAGGTTACTTGGAAAGGCTGTGGATGCCCCCTCCCTGGAAGCATCCAAAGCCAGGCTGGATGGGGCTTTGAGCAACCTGTTCTAAAGAGAGATGTCCTTGCCTATAGTAGGGGGGTTGGAACTAGTTCATCTTAAAGGTCCCTTCCAACCCAAACTATTCTATGATTCTGTGAAAAGGGACAGGAAAATAGAGGATACTGCCACTTCTCTCAGTCTGAGGCTATGAATGTGAATGAGAGTATCTGTCAAATGTTTTTCAGATAGCTTTTGGAGCAACAGCAGCAGGTAGAGGCACCAAGACATGGTTGATTGGGTTCTGCTGCAGCAAAGGGTGCTTCCCCGAGGACAGGGAGATGCACTCACAAACTCTAAGTGACCTCACTTCAGAAGGAAGGGAATGAAATTGCCTACAGCCAGTCATGACTCTCCTCCCAAGGGTGTCCTCTCCCATGTTGTGCACATCTTTGTTTATGTTTGAGCAGCACTTTAGTTTTAAAAAATGAAGTCCCTGCTGTTAGAATGGCAGAATACTTCCTTTCAGAAACCCACGCAGAGATGAGTGCACTAGTCACATATATGTGGTGCAACAGGGACAGCAAAGAGGCTGCTGTGCATTAAATACAGGGCCAATGCAGAGCCACCTCTTCCCTTTCTCTCAGGCTGTTGTAGTAGCGTACATCTTTTGACTTCATCAGTCACTCATTACCTTGCCTCACCCCTAAAAGAATATCAAATAAATAGTCCAGAGGAGGATGAATTTACCTCCTGCCATGCCTAGGTGGAACGGGATAGCTTCATTCATACTTTCCTGCACTTTTATCGCTCCCCATCACTTAAGCCTGTCTGTGCTTGCAGCGGTGCCTGCCACGCTGTCTGCTGCTGACCGCTACGGCAGGAAGGGAAGGGATAAGCTGCAATATCAGCTCATCTTCAGGGGCTCGAAGCTGTAACTGCGGTAGAAACCAGACCAAATTTCTATTTCCCCTTCTCTAGAATGATACCTGGGAACACTGTGTTTGCCGTACTCTTTTAATCTGACATATCTGGTATCCAGCAGGGGGGAAACAATCTGTCTGCTGTTTCCAAGGGACAGCAGCAAAACAGAGCGAGCCAACTTTTGCCAAGCTTTTCAGGATTTGCCAGAGCTGGAGATATTGCAAGTAGGAAAGGATTTCATCCCGATCAATGTGGTTATCTGTTGTTGTAAGAGAGACGTAATTTGATGGTTCTCATTTACGTAAAAATGTAATTCACGCGTAATACAACGCGTACAGTGTACGTGACTACAGCTAGATGCCATTTCTCGTAGGGTAGTTTTTGTTGGTACTTTTGAGATTTTTTTCTCTACTACTCTCTCTTCACAGTTCTATTAAAAAAAAAAAAAAAAAAAAAAAAAAAAAAAACCAGATTACAGCCTTGATAAAGCGATAGTGAGGTGAGGTGTTTTTCACAGATTTCATAAGTTAAAGAGGAGAAGAGGATAAGAGGGTTTTATTTAGAGAATTGGCAAGTATGGACAATTTTTTCCAAAAAACAAAAGCTATCTCAGTTTTTTTTAATTGAAATTTTGAGGTAAATATAAAAATATTCTCCATATAATGCCTTGCAGTCTCTTTCCAATTGTTTTTTTTCCTCTAAATCATATTGTAGTACTACCCCCGACTTCCTGTCATTGCTTTTTTAGATCTAAATAAGCTGTATATGAAGATATGTAAAGTCTGAATTTGAAGCTCTTACTGTAGAGCATGCTTTTGTATCACCGTATAACAATGGATGCTGTTTGCAAAAGAAATTGCTCCTGCTTTTAAAAGTACCCTGAGAATGTGACAGTGACCATCTTCAGTGAATTTCAGAGCCTGGCTGCCTCACATCCTGATGTATTTCCTCCTTGGCTTAAAATTTACCTCGGAACAGTTCAGGAGGCCCTCTGTTCTACATAAATAACAGGGAAATTGACAAGGCAACCTTGACCACGTCATGGCTGCGTCTCCTGATGGTACACGGAAATAAGAGCTGACCCCTTTTAAAGTCGAGGCAAGCTGAGGACTGCGGGGCAGGAACCGCTGGGTGTTAATCCTAGCTGGGATTAAATCCCAGGCTCTCTCCGTCACCTTGATCAAACTGCTGATGAGGGGGATTTGCAGAGGAGTAAGAGACTGTTAGGCATCCACCTGTGATTGAAAAGCCTGGCAGTTCAGCAGTTTATGGTCCTTTGTGCTCCGAGTCCCCTGCCTCAGTTTCTCCAGCTGCCCTCCCTCTCTGACAGGACTTCTGAGAGCCTGTGGGAGTTGGAGCCAAGGTGCCCTCCCAGTGCTTTGTGTCATGGTGGCTTTGAGCAACAGCCTGCATCCTTTGGATGCTCTCTCTTCCAGGGCAGCTTTCTGCCCAACCAGAACAAAGAATTCATTCTCCTTATCGCTTCACTCACATGGAGAGGGCCTTTCTGGTTTTTTGGAGGGGAGGTGAAGGTGGGCCCTGTAACTGAAGCTGGTAGCGCATGGTTTTGGCACCTGAGCACATTGGCTCTGCCTGGGAAGCTGCGGCGCAGCAATTAGCTGGCGCAGGCAGCACTCTTCAGGGGCAGAGGCTCCCCTCCTGTAATACATCCCTTTCTTAATGCGACTTGATGTAGATAGAGTGAGGGCCTATCAGGTGTGAAAAGCCCTGCTGCTCCTGGCTTGGAGTGGCCTCCAGACAGTGATTTGGCGACGTCAATCCAGTCATGCTTGATTTCGGCACTTAACGCGGTAAAGCAGGATCCCTCTACCCCCGATCAACTTCTCAATTAGCGAGCTGCCTCGTGTAACGGCCTTGTTTCACAATCCCTGTGGGCCGCTTCAGGGGTCATTAGGGTGAGAAAACTCCAGCGCTGGCTTCGGCTCCAGCAAGCGCGAGGGGAGCCGAGAGATTTCCTAAATACATATAACCCTTTTTCAAGTTGTTTGCTTTCATGGGATTGATTCTTGGCACATTAAGGAGCTTAAGGCGTCAGTATCTTCTTTAAACTGCCCACCTTATCGCCTTTACAGCTGACAGTTTCCTGACAGCCAGAGTGTAAGCAGAGATAACTAGTAGGTTAGTACACATATATATTATATACAAATATTATATACGCGGCTCGGTATTTTCTGCTGAAGAAGGTGACGGGAAGCTTTTCTGTTTGTAGTCTGCAGTTCTGGTTAAAGAGCAGCTCTGTAAGCAGTGCCGTAATCGTAACGGCACGTCTGGAGGGCTGCGCGGAGGGTGCCGATACCCAGCTGTAGTCAGGGCACAAGAATAAATAGGCAAATTTATGTCCTAGTCTCCCAAATTTCTTTCCTTTCTTTATTAGAGAGCAAACTATTGTTACATTAAATATTCAAACTACACAAAATCTCAAGGGCTTTCCTTTCCCACGACGTGTTACCAGTATTCATGCATATGAAGAACAGTAACCCATATACAAACGGCACCTTTTTTAATGAGCAATATATGTCAACATGACACCTTCTTATGAAATGCAGCTTTTTAGGTTCTGCCTTTGTGGATGTAATAATTGAGATGTTTCTAATATATGCAGTTACATTACCTGCTTATTGTTTGAGGTTTTGTTCGTCTCCTAACTTTATACTGTTTGTAGTGCTTTTAGCA
Source organism: Tragopan temminckii (assembly GCA_028571105.1). NCBI lineage: Eukaryota > Metazoa > Chordata > Aves > Galliformes > Phasianidae > Tragopan > Tragopan temminckii. The sequence goes on along the minus strand of JAOWBP010000001.1, from coordinate 52,003,500 downwards.
TTTGCCTCAATTCATGCTCAGTTTTATTTAATTAGAAATATAATTTTCTGCTACATTAATTATAAATTTGAGTGAGACATTGGTGCAGAATTTCATCAAGCGTTCTTTTCAGAAGAGAAACAAAAATCATACGGAGCATGGAAGAAGCTGTAATAGCAGATGCAAGTGTAAATATCGATACCTTAAAACCTGAACAATTTAATAAATACATGGGAGAAAAAAAAAAAAAACATATATTATTTGCAATTATTTGGTCAGTACATTTTACTCCAGTGGATCATTCAACTTATTTTTAGTGCAGTATTAACTGAAACAACTGGGTTAATGCCAGAAAATTGTTGTGGATATTTATCTCAGAATGTGACATGTTTTGAAAGCATACTTCTAGAACCAGCCCTAAATATGCTGAAATCTGAGTTTTGAAAATGATATTATTTTAAAATAACTATTTTAATGTTTATATTTTGCTCAAAATATTTTTCCCAAAGCTGTAATATTTTTGCAATTGTGTTGATGATATATAGATAGCAGCAATGCATATGCATGCAGTATATGATGTGTATCGTGTCTGTGCTTCTTCAAAGTACTGTGATGCTTTGATTTGTAACTGTTTAAGGTTTTACTTAAAATTCTGAACACTGAGCAGAGCATAGCCATTTCAATGGAATACTTCAAATAGTAAGTCCTAAAGGTGACACAACAAAGGAAATACCTTGGATACTGCAGCTTTTATTTATAAAAGAAATGTTCACATAGTCCAACGAAGGAAAACTTCACCTGTTTCCATTTCTATAGGAAGAGCAGTTCTATTAAACCATCGCTTTGTTGCATGATTTTGCAAGCGCATCATATGCTTTACATGAACAGAATGAACTATTTGCATGCCATCTAATGGATTGACGCACATCCTTTTTCCTAATTTCTAAGCATTTGCTTATTGCAAACATTAAAAAAGAAGCATCTCACTCACCATGCTGCACTCGTCTTACAGTAGTTTTCAGAATGGAGTAATTCCAACTGTGGGAGAAGAAATTATTTTGTTGTAAAGCAGTGAAATCACAACTTTGTCCCATATTATTATCTCCTGTGCAACTGTTTTGGTATTTTTATTTTACACACATGCACATCTAGTTTAGCTTTACAAGCAGTTTTCCAGAAAGTGGATGTCTTGTAGTATGAGTACCATTGTTCTTGGGCTTTGAGGTTTTGAGGTTTCTGGGCTGGAGACCACTACTTTACAAAGAGCGATTCTTTCTGCTTATATCAGTGAGTAGCTGCTGCAAGTACATATTTTTCATCATAGTTATCATTCAGGGCTCTTAAGGGACTTCTGCACACCAAGATTCTTGTTGTCCTTTTAATGTAAAGTAAAGACGGGAAAATTGAGGTGCAAAGAGAGACTATTTGAGCAAGGCCACTTAGCAAGGTAGTGCAGGGACTGGGCACGGAGACTTCTTTTCCCCAGTCTAAACATTGACTCACATTCCCTACCGACTTTCATCATTAACCTGTTAACGTAAAAAAATGACTCTGCTTCAGCATTGCTAATGGCCCCTCTCACAACTGCAGGGCACTGAACACCTTTTCAGCTTGACAGAGCCAGGCCGGCACTAAGGTCAGGAATCTGCCTAACTACAGCAATATACCTGCTTGGGAAGAATTGCTGGCATGGAGTTCATGTTGCCACATTAGCATCCTCAGTCTGCTTTATGGGTGTTTTTTTATGGCTCACATCACAGCTCGTTCTCTGCCAAAATGTCTAGGGTGATTCCCATGAGGTTTTGAGGTTTCTGGGCTGGGGGTCACCACCTTATAAAGAGAAATTCTTTCTGCACGTTTTTGGTGTTCCTGGATATGTATCTCCTGGCCAAACAAGATGTAGAAACACGATGAGAACCTTGTGGCTGCACTTCCTACCTAAGCACATCTTTGCCTACAGCATCATGGCATGAAAGAGCCTGCTAATGATTCTTAAATGTTCATTACTGTAGTTCTTCTCTCAGAATATACTTCTCACCTTGAATGACCCATGTGTTGAATTTTAACTAAGGGAATCCATGATAGTAAGTCTGTCATGATGCTTCCTTTTTTTTTTCCTCTCCAACTCTTAAAAGCCTTTTATTAGAAGACTGCTTAAGGCATTCTTCAATTAGCATGTGCTGTATTGTGGCTGGAACAGCTGTTTACCATTTAATAAAGCATGGCATAATTTATTTTCAGAGTCTAGCAACCGTCTTTGCTGTTACACCAGGGGAGAAACACAGTGACTGCATTGTTCACTTCGCTGATGAAAGAACTACAGACTTTATTATATGACTTCATAGAACTATTAACTTACCCCCCACTTCTATTTCAGCATGTATTTACCTGACAGTCTGCGCATTGATTTCTTACCCAGAGGTTCTGCATTCTCAGTCACCTCTGGGGCAAAATGAAAAATGTCTAGGTTTGTCCCTCACATTAAGCAGCTAATTATATATTTGTACCTTAATTTCCTTCCCTCCCCTCCCCTCCAGGGGCTAGCTCTGTATGCACCACTTAGACCTTTTCTCCTTAGTCACTGGAGAAATAATGGAGGTGTTGGGAAATGATAGGAGCTTGGCCACTGCTCATCAGGGTGCTTTTTCATTCAGTTCCTTTTCTTCTGTTTAGCTCTGTATATGGGGGATGAATCTGAAATGCATCTTGAAAGCATCTCTCGAGTTCTCCTTCCTCAGCAGCAGCATGGAACTATATGCAGTTGTAGGCAAGTTGGAATTCCCCATGCCCATGTTGCAGTGGTTTGCTCCTGGAGGGGATTGCAGGTCACCTGCATCTCCTAATGCCATCAGTTTCATGGCCTTGCCATGAGGACAGATGCTGGCTGCATGAGCAGTATCCATGTGGCAAGTGAACGTGGTCCTGTAGGCACCATAGCTGAGGTCATCCTTGCAGATCCCCCGCTTCCAGCCTGTCCTTTTCAATCTTGTTGAGTTGTCACTGAACCATCTTCAAGATCTTTTGTTTGGGTACGTAGAAGGGAGAGCATGTGGCAAAATGAGCCCACTGACTCTCTCTTACAGCCAAAAGGTATAGTCACAGCACGGGACAACACCAGGTCGAACGGTACGTGGTACAAGGCCTCAGGTGAGCCTTCAAATCCAGGAACTGTGCAGAAGCATCTAAGTGGCAATGTAAGTAGCAAGTTAGCTGGGATATTGACTAATTAGTACTGGTGAAGCGCCACGCAGATGTGGTTGCAGCACTTTGCTGGCCTGGAACCACACAACTGTTTGGTGCCGGTTAGAATTAGGATAAGAACCATTTTGGACAGTGCATTCTTCTTATTATTTCAGATGGGGCATTAAATTTGTTTTTGAGTTGCTAGAGTTTGACAATGAAAATATGTCAGCTGAGTATCTGCAAATTTTTAGGTTCAGCCTGTGCATGCGGATGGATTTATATGCGTGATTTAAAGTAAAGCGTGTGTAGAAAGATGAAGTTTATATGGTTGCTTTGTAAAAATGGATGTAATATTGATGTTGACTTACTGGTAGAAGTTTAAGGATGTCACAATGCATGAGTGGTGGTGCAAAGCAGAGCCCTGAGTGCATTGGGAGGTCATTTTTAACTTGAATTTATTTCCACAATATCAGGCATAGATCATTGTGCACTGCGCAAAATCATCCTTGCTTTTCATCTGAGTCAATGTGAGTGGCTAAAGAAAATTTAAAATGAAACAAAATTATAACTTTATTAAAAACAGACAGTAAATTAGGCTGGAATACTTCTTAAAATTGCATTTTAGCTTTAGACTGAAAATTTGATGATCTGGCTGCATGAGTGAAGGGACAAGGTAGCAGACTGTGACATAAACGATGTGGCTATATTTGCAGCTAAGATGAACAAGGGCTTTTTAAAGTTCTGTGATTTAGGCTTTGGAGTTAACACTCCGTTGACCAAACAACAAAATGCCCACCTTTGATAGCTTTCTCAAACTATAGTTTATAGAGAAGTGGCATTACATCAATTATGACTGGTCATGCTTCAGATTTTTTGAGCCAAAATTAAGGCTTGCTTGAAATGAAAGCTTAAATTGTTTCACAGAACGCAAATAACCTAATTAGGGAAGGATATAGAAACAAATCTATATTTTGTTTTGAATGTCTGGTTTTGAGGTGTTTGAAAATGAAATTCATCCATGTTAGCTTTACATAAAGAATTCTTTCACACAGCCTGCACAGAAAAAAAATAAAATGCTTGGTTTCAAGAACTTCAACAGGCGCGGGCCAGGGTTTGGCAAATAGCTTGTTCTACACAGATGGAGCAGACTGGAAGCCTGTGCTAAGAGGAATGTCTCAGCTACATTAAATTAAGATCCACGGTGATGAGGACACTACATAAAACTTGGGTGCAAGAAGACAAAAAAAAAAAAAAATTAATTATTGTAGTTCATAGTGAACACAACTGTTTTCTTCTTCATATATGGTAGGATGGATGAGAAACAGCAGCTTCACATTAGAATGGTTTGCACTTCCAGTTTTGAGTATTGTGCTGCAGATGGACAAGTACTACACGTTTAATTCAGTGTAACCAAGGTCGTATGGGATTACTCACACACCCAGGTTAGCTAAACATGAAAGCAGAATACAAGTGGCATGTCACAGTGCTGTGAGGCTGCAGTCATGCCCTACTATGGCATCTCCATCTACCCACAATTCAGCTACCAACCAATGCAAATTTTCAGAAGCAGGGGCTCTGGAGAGGTACCCCAACTTGCCCTCAGCGAAGGGGAGCTGTATTTTCAGGTGGCACATGCTGGGGATCTTTGCAAACAGACAGTGTTATGAACGTCAGCATACTTCCAATGTCAAGTTAATTCTACAGTGTGCGAGTTTGCTTTTGAAATAAAACAAAGGGTACCTAGGTGGAAAAAGCTTCTCTGCTCTAATTTGGCAAAGCAGCCCTCTTTTCACAGCATTACCAAACAAGGCAAACACTGAATCAGCCTTTGATTTTAGTAGATGTTTAAGCACACTTTAACAATTGTGTATGAATGCCTTTCTTAATACACTTATACTTGGTTGACCATTTTGACTTTATTTTCTTTTCTTCTTTTTCTTTTTTTTTTTTTTTCAGTATATAACATCAAGGACAAGGTTTTTAGATAGTTTGGATAGACATCTAAATAAGGACTGTGTTATCTAACTGCTCCCACATTATAACACTTGCGATTTTACATTTTCTAAAATAATTTGGCACACAGAATGCTGAGCTCTATGAAAATCTGGCCACTGTTCCTGCAGCTGGAGAGTGCTGGAAATCTAGCTGGAGGCTCCCTGCTCAGATCTACTGTGTGTCCTGGCTTGCAACTTTGTAGTGTTTCCCTCTTTTGACACCCCGGTTTTGTCAAGCAATTACTTAAAATGATAGGGATGTTAAGGGTATATAAGCAGTTATGAGGATACAGGTGAGAATGGAAAGTTGTTTCAGAAGTGGTTATTTTCTCCAGTGTCCCCTTTTTCGTTCCTTTTGAAGGAGTCTCCAGCTTCCTGTCTGCTGTTAATTAGTGGAACGGAGTTAATTCAAGCAAAGTCACCTAAACTCTTTACTGGCTGTTTGGGGAGCCAGGAGGTCTACAAATGAGCAGGCCAGATAGGAGCTCTGTTCTCTCGTTCCGTCTGCTCTTGCCTGGTTTAATTGTAGTAGGCAAAGCAAGGCTCTGTCTCCTTTTCCTTTGGCTGGAAGCATGTCTCATTTTCAGTGAGCTTTTAGAAAGTTTTTCCAGAGAAAACTGAGGATGAGTGGGAGTGAAATAAGTTTGCCAGGCATTCATAAAAATGCGTGTGGGACAAATTTACCCGCTTGCCTTTCTCTGCAGTTTGATAGGGAGGATTTTCAAAAATATCTTGTGGGAAGTAAGAGAATAAAGTCTATTTAAAGCCAATAGTACTTGTGTCCCTACGTCACTTAGTTCTAAAAAAATCTCCACCTAATAATCTAAATAATATTCAGCATGTAGATATTACAAATTCTCTAAATCTAAGCTTTTCAGTATGCGTTGTAATCTAGATACTTAGATAACTTTCTCTCTCACACTCATTAACTTTTAGGTTCTTTTATATGGTTTTATATTTCTCCAAATAGAATCTCACGCTGTCTGAAATTTTTGCTAAGGGCCAAGTTCCTTCTTTCGGTACAGGCATCTTGAATTGAAATCCTGAATAATACACATGCCTACTGATTGTCTATTTCACTACATGTCTGATTACATTTAAAACAGTGTGTGTATTATTTTGATTCCTCCCTGCACTGTGAAGAACAGAGATTTGAAAGTATCATTTCAATTTTTATAGAAATTGTATCTAGCAGGGATATTTCAATGTGAAGATTAGGTCTCACCTCCTTGTAGGGAATAAATTGAGACCAGAATTAAGTGAGTTTCCAGGTCACCCAATCAGTTAGTGGCAAAGACAGGCTTAGAACTCAGTTACCATATATATTTTTCCCTAAGAACTTAGTTAACCTGGTAGTGGAAATGAGAAGAAAAATAATTTGAAGCCATGTGAAACTATTCATAATTACTGTGCCACAGGATAAATTCCATTTAATGTTGGCTTTGTCATTCCTGAATCTCAAGATGTTTTTTCTCTCTCATTTTCCATTGTGCAAACAGATGACTTTTACTCCTACTGCAAACTGGCTATCCTGGCTACATGGCATTTCTAAACTAATAGTGAGAACCAGGTCCGCCCTTCATGCTTGG
>JAOWBP010000001.1:51966755-51994255 GCA_028571105.1 Tragopan temminckii | reverse complement strand
GCAGCCTTGGCAAAACCCATACACGATGGAAATAGAACTGAAACAGTGTTTGTAGGTGTCCCTGTTCATTGCAGGGGAGTTGTACTAGATGACCTTCATTGGTCCCTTCCAACTCAAACAATTCTGTGATTTTACAGTGGGAATATTTATAATCTGTTTAAGTAATCTATAATTTTAGTGACCGGCCTTATGGAACTAGAAGTTGAACTGAGCCATTCTAACAAGAGCTGGTGGTGGTGGCCTGGTTGTAGATCTTCTTTCTGGGGATGATGGTGACCAGCAAGTCAGACAGGAGAGAAGGCTGTGGCTCTAAAAATAAGCACCACATATTATGCAGAAAGCACATCCTGAGTAGAAGCAGAAGGTGAAAGGATTTGGAATTAAGTAGGCTTGTTGATAACCCATGAAATTCAGTAAAATGGAGGGATGTGATTAAAAACTGCATTCATTTTTATGTTACCAAACTGAATTTTCTACAGAGCACCTTTGAATTCATTAGTTTAGAACTGCTTTTAATTTGGTGTTTCCCTTGAGAGCCATTATATTTTTCTGCTGTCAGCCTGATGTTGAGGAAAAAAAGAAAACTGGCAGATGTGGCGTTTTCATCTAGTGTGCTTCATAGTTAAAAACAGCATTAACTGCTATGCACAAGCAGAGCATTACTTTTAATAATCCATCACAACTATTAAGTAGTTTAAATAAACTTAGTTTCAAAGATTGCTGCCATGTAGAGCTAACATATTTTTTCTTGTTCATTATAATCCTTCTATGTTACAAAAGGATGCATACGTGCAACTTTTTTGTAATACACCCACTTGAAAAGTATTGAAAATCTTTAACAAAGAGAATTGTAAAAAAATTCTATAGATGTCTGGCAAAAAACAGCATTTCATATTGTTCTTACAGTATTTTATACTTCTACTCCTGATGTGACTATATATAGTTTACAGCCTCATTTACTTTAATGTGCTACCTGAATAACATAATCATAGCAATAACTATGGTGTAAGGTTGTAAGGTGCATGAACCGCTAATGCTTTCTGACGATTTAAATGACTTGTTCATAAAATGTTCTTTTAATAATAGTGGTAAAGCTTTTAGCACTAGATGTCAAAAATGCGAAGAATATTGGCTTTTTCAAGTGTTATTTCTTTTCTAGCTAAAGTGTGTTTTAATAATAAATAACACCAAAAGCCAAGGTTATGTGGCTCTTGTCTGAATGGCGCGATCCAAGCTGAAGACTCTTCCCGCGTATGCAAACAGCTTGACCCCTGTCCGCACAGTTATGTAACATCCCTAATGTGTTTACTATTTCTTTGTTGAGTTTAACGAGATGTTCCTTTTACCCGAAAAGGTCAGCATAACCTGTAGAAGAATAACGTCACATTAGGTGGGATATTAGGCTGTCACTACTCCATTATGCTCTCTTCCGACAAAGGGACTGCGCCTTTGTATTGGAAACTAGGCAGACTTGGACCACCAACACCAGTTTTTCCAAAGAGAGCTGTGCTGGGAAGTCAGTCAAAGGCCAGGCAACTACTGAGGGGAAACAAAGATTAAAACATGAAAATCTGTTTTTCTTTTCAGTTAAGCATCTTCAGGAATATTTGTCTTTCTGTGTCTTCAGGTTATTTGGCGTTACAGGAAACTGCGCTGCCTGCAGTAAGCTCATACCTGCTTTTGAGATGGTGATGAGAGCTAAGGACAATGTTTATCATCTGGACTGTTTTGCGTGTCAACTTTGTAATCAGAGGTAAGAGAATGTATTGGGTCTGTTCCATAAACAAGGCATTTATTTGGCTCCATGGTGTGTATGCATTCAGGTGAAGAGGAAGCATCTACCAGTAGTGGAAGCCCAAAATTAAAACCAGGATACTTTCCCTGGGTCTGAAGTAGACCATCTTTTATGACCTTGGCCAGAACACTTTTTGTGCCTCAAATCCCACACCAATAAACAAGAATAACGTTGCTTCCTCTTGCTTCAAAAGGCTGTCTGTCAAGTTTAATTAATTAATACTTATAAAGGACTTTGAGATCCTTTGCTGTAGAAGAGAGAGCTATATCATTTGTCACTATTGCATTAATTTCATATGAATTCTTCATTTTTGTCACATGTATTTCTTTGAAATTACATTATGTCTCTTCCTGTTGACCGAACTGTGGTCAGTTAAATTTACAAGATGTTCCCACCATTTTCTCTGTAGCAGCATTATGCTTCCTATGCCCTGTTTTCACTTCCAGCTCTTAACTATAGCTTATAGAAGGATCCAAACCAGACATTTTGTTCTGAAGAGTCATGTATACAGTTGCAGAACAAAGGTCAAAAATGGTAAAATTATAAAAACTGCATTTTTTAGAGGCATTTATGGACAACTCACTGTAACAGCATTCAGAGTGATGGCCAAATCCTATTAGAGAAGTTGCTAGCAGTTTTCCCATTGACTTCTATGAAGTCTAGGCAATGATAGAACCAATTATGTCCACTCCTTAATGTACCCATTATGTTTTTTCAATTATTACATAATCCAATTTAGAATTTTATAGCAATCTTTTTTTTTTTTTCATTATTATTTTTTTTCCTCCAGTGGGAAGAAAAATGAGATGTACATTCCTAGGAAGTAACAAAAAATTAGGAAGATAATAGTCTAACACAACAACGTTAGATACAGCTCTAAACAAGCTTTGCTAACTCACCTTGTCCTACAGTATGTTATTTTGTAACACTGTAGTCATTTAAAAATCAAACATCCCTAAAGAACTATAAAATGTACAGCTGCTAATAATTGTAACACACTACAATTACACTCTTTAAAAAAAGCCAAATTGACCTTTTTCATCTTGTTGCATGGGAAATTAAAATACCAGGCAAGTAATAACCACTGCTTAAACTATATAATAATGCAAAGTAATTATAGGTTCTAATGCTGTTTAAAGTCCTATATCAATTTTGCCTTGCCACAAAACTAAAAGACTGTATTCCAAGTAAGGCAGGCAGAGCCTCCCAGTAGTACCCACTCAAGACTCACACATATGACTAGATTTCATTTCTTAAACCCTTCACATCCCTGTTTCTGCAAACCGCTATTCTAGTATCATTATTAAAGTGCCTAATATATTTCTGTTGTTCGCTTCATTTATTACATGCCATAATGGGGCTGCATATCTTTAGTGTTGGTTATGCACAATTAGCACTTAGTTATTGTCTTGTCACTTCAGCCCATACAAGACAAACTTCTTTAATGTAAGAAGTCAGCTAATCTTCATCAGTCAAGCAAAACAGACAATGTTTGGTACTCTGAGTACAAAAGATTTTCATTATAGTTAGCACTCTTGGATCTGAAGAAGTGAACTTTCTTTTTCTTTCCCTGAAAAACCGAAGCTGTCACGATTATTTTTAATATTCCTCCTTTACCAAAACAAGTGTGAACTAATGCACAATTTCACTTTGCAGCTCGTATGCGTCACACTCTGCCCTAACGCCACTTACTCCCACTGGAGAAGTGCTGTAAGGTGTTTCTGAAGTGGAGCATGTCAGGGACATTTTATAATTCTTAGCCATATCATCCCTGAGCCTTCAATCTAGTCTCTTGTTTTTTATTTTGCTTGTAATTTGGACAAATGGATATTTTTATGAGAGCCTTAGACTGGGAATGTAGGAATTGATTTACCTGAAATACAATCAAATTCACCTACTCAAATCAGGGAGCAGCTCTAGAACTTTCAATGAATTTCAGAAAATCTCAAAAGTAGCCCTAATCCTGAATATAATGCAATAGCTCTCAAGGATCCTAATAAAACATGCTGCCTGTAGGGTACCTTTTTTTCCTCACAGTTTGGGGCTAGTGGCACTCTGAAGAATTAATTTTGTTTTTATGTAATAAATCTTATTTTGTGGATGCTCCAGCTTAGCTCTTCTGTGGTTCCTATGGCAAGGCATTCCACTGACTACACTCTCTCATTAATAAATGGCTTTAAATCTTTTGTTTTTCATTACTTGCATAATAAAAATAGAAACTATCAGTGCTAGACACTGGCCCATCACCACTAATTTTTATATATTTATTTCTACTATGAAACATCTTTCTTTTCTTTTAAATTTATTAATCAACATGCCATTAATAATTTCCCTTGTGCTTCTCAGCAGCCTTTCTTCTTCCTCTAGTTAAGACAGAGGAATTAAAACCAAATAGCAGACTTCAGGTGAGGACGGGTTTACAAGATAGCAGTTTTGTTTTGTTCCTTTATTCCATGCTGCTCCTTGCACTCAAAATAATCTTCTTGAGAATCTGCTCTTCACTTTCATTCCAGCCACTATCCATAGCATGGTATTTATTGAAGAGAAATATTTTTATTTACAGGCACATCAGCAGTATAGAAAAATCACCAACCAAACTAGGAAGGCTCACCAGCTATTGCCAGATGTACATGTTTAACTTTATTCACCATCTTTACTTTCTAACCTTAATTCCTTTGGGATGTTCCTTATACTGATAAAAGCACACCACATCTGGAGTACTACTGCAAAGCCTATAGTGCTCTGTGTTGAGCTCCGTGTTTGAGATTTTTGAGATTTACAGTTCCTGTCTACTATTTTCTGAATAGAACATATGTAATGTTCATAAGCAAACTGAATAATTTCTTCAGTCTTCATTACTTTGTGTTTACCAGTGGTGAATGTCTCCTGTCAAGTTGTCCCTGGTTGTATTCCTTCCAGTGCTCTCTGCTTTCCAAAGTAACTACTAGTTATATTAGCTCACCTCACACTGATCCTCAGAATGGCCAGGTTTTCAGGCTTACTATGGCATGACGCTTGTATTCCCACCGTTCAGACAGTTGATTCTGGCCTGGTGAGAGTGAAATCTGCCCATCATCAGTGCTTTTTGAGAAAGAGTCGGTCATTTTTCTGCTTTTCTGCACAGCTTTTCTGTTTGCTTTACTGTTTTTGAGCATTTTACCATCCCACTCAAGTTTCAGTGTGGATGACAGTTAGACCCTCATTTTCAAGGGACCCTTTTTGGGCCATAAACTCCATGTCTGAACTAAGCCATAATGTACCTGTCCCATTTTATTGGCCTCTTGAAGACTAGATTCAGAGAAGAAAACATTGTTGTCTCATATGATGTACTCTGAGAACATCATGTGGCAGAACTCCACATGCAAGGGATCTCCTGAGCCACCAAGTCCTGTCCCATGGTATCCAATAGACACCGTGGCATATTTTCTATTTCATAAAGCTATTCAGCTCTATCATCTAAATGCTCTGTCCAGACAGTTTTTGACGTTTTCCTCTTTTTTTTTCTTGCTACTGATGTTTAAAGCAGTAGAGATTTTGTTCTCCTCCCAGCCTAAAGGTTTTAGCACCCCCCTTATCTTTCTTGTCTCTGTCCTGTTTACTAATTTGAACTTCTTTCATCTCCTGAATATTTGCAAAGCTTAGTGACAATCATCTTAATGGTGTGAATGCTCCCCTTCCTGCTCTGTAACCATATTAAACCTCTCCACAGAAGCACTTCCCCTCACTTTGGCAGTAGTCCCCATATCGTTGATTTCTGCAGAAAATTTTAAAAAAAAGAATGAAAGAAGATGGGAACCACTGGAAAAATAAACTTGTAAACAGACACTGCCTTTCACACTTTGTCAGCTTGCATGTGTGTGACTGGCAAAATAGAGTGGAAAATCTTGCAAGTGGGCTCAGCTGCATCTTTGCTTGACACTTCTGACTGCAGCAATGATCTCAGCCTGCCTTTGGCTTTTCCACTTTCCAGAGTTTCGACGTCCTTCCTTTCAATTTCTGCAGCTGCTTTAGCAGCTTGTTTCATACTGCTGCCATAATTTTTGTCTGCCTCTGAAGTCAACTTGGGGTATGGTTTAAAACTCCCATCTGCTATCACCAAGGGGCATTTAAATCAACTGCTCTCCCCTTCTATCTGAAGCAACCTTTATTTTAATGGACACTGGGCTGAAAATGGTTATATACGCATTCAAATCACTGTCCTGATGTAGCTGTAGACACTTCTTTCTGGTATCAAATGTAAAATGCCTACACAGTGCTGTCTTTGTTCTCTGTCAAGGTGGGGGAGAATGTGATGCTAGGAACGTGCTTATTTAAACACCAGTGTTAGATTTTTGTTTGTGCGTTCAGCTTACAAATTCTGAAAACCTCAGTACTGTTTATTTTCATTTATTATCTTTAAATTTAGGATAAAAATTAATGCATTCTTCATGTTTGCTTTTTAAAAAATAATAAATAAAAAGCAGACCACATTGAGGTTAGTCACTATAAATTGAACTATTCAGTTCTATGCATTACACTATGTATTCTGTGTATATGTAGTGCATCTTACTGGTAAAAATACACAAATCCAGCCGCAGCTTACACTTTCCAGCCTTTGATAATAAATGGACTCTTTGACAGAGTACTAAAATTAGTAAACCATAGGTGCAGACTGATGAACTGAGTGATATACAAGAGTAGTTTAGTTCTACTAGTGCTACGTACAGATTAACATTGACTTGAGTTATATTGGAAACTCAGATTAGCTTTTAAAAAAAGAAAAGGAAGACAAACAGAAGACAATTTACATCCCTGAGTGTAAAAAGCAGAGTGGAAGGATGTGGGTAGAGTAAGTCTGGGCTGAGGAAAAACAAATAAATGTTTCCAGATTTTATTTCTGTCTACCACGAAGATGCAGCATTACCGAGGAACACTTCACACACAGCCATCTTTGTTCACAGCAGTATTTCTCTCACTTTCTTAAGTTTTCAGTACCTTGACATGCACCCCGTACATCAGAAAAGATGACAGACAGTAGTGAGATCTCCTTAAATGTCTTTTCTGAACAGTGAAATTGCTATTTCTCAAAATTGAAGTTTTATATTACTTTTGATTAGTCTAGGAACACCTTCCCCCTCCAAACAAGGTGATAACAGAGGTCGTTTTGTAATATAAATAGCCCTCCTTCTGCCTTTGTGAAATATGACAGTAGTTCTAGAATGTAGCTTAATTATAATGGTCATTCTACTAATGTCACAGTCATGTCAAAAGTAGCATTATCAATGTATGGGGGTAAGTCCAATCTGGCATGTTAATGCAGCCTATTGTATATTTTTCCCGTTCATCCTGCATGCCTATTAAATAAATTGGGTGAGGGTTTTAGGAAAGGCTGAAGACTACCATCTGCCTGCTGGAAGAGTAATAGTCTTGCCTCATTATATACTCCTAACCCAGTTGCATCTCAATATGCTCCTTGACTCTGTTTGATATGTGTGCCCAAATTGTGTCCTGATTTACATCCCATGTCAATTCCGTGACGAAAACATTTACCAGAGGTGGAAGGCAAGGCTTGAATTTGCCCTTCCATTTTAAACCTGATCCACGTTTAAATCCTGGCATGTGCAGGAGCAGTCTGAAGGAGTTACAAGATTTAGCTCTTTGTCTTCAGAAGAAGGTAAATCTGGTTTTCGGAGTCAGATACGGTTGAAAGTGTGGAACACGTTGGACAGAATTTGTTGCATTTTGTCTGTATCCTTGCCTTTTCTCATTGTACTCAGGAGCTAGCATGCCACATTTAGATGTTTTTCACCTGGTTCTTACCTCTTCATCACCTAATGAATGCATAAATCATACATTTAGTACTCAGGGATACACAGAAGTCTCACCATGGTCTTGGACGATGTGCTCCGGTCACTGAGCTTGCACAGTAAGAAAGTGGGTGCAGAATTTGAACTACAGGTATGGCAAGAAGCAGTTTTCCCCCCAGGCACAGTGGCTTTTCTCTCAGTGTGCAAACCTAGCCCCAGATGAACACGAGAGCATCTTCCCATGCAGACAGACTCTCACCCCACAGGTTATCACACAGCCCATCCTGTCTGGGCAAGCCACAGGCAGCCTCTCTGCAAGACAGCTGCACACTCAGAAGGTAAATGATTTGTGGAACTGTGTGTGTTTAAAGCCACTCATGCATAGAGCTGTCAAATGCCATGTAGACATAGGTAGAGCATTTCTGGCTCGAGATATTAACATAGCAAAAGCAAAACACATTGACACTTTTTATTGGGAAAGGCAACCTGACTCCCTCATGTAGATAGTGTACTTTAGTACAAACTGTGGCTGAGAAACAAAATCCTTCAGCCTGGATTTTGATGCAAGTGATACAGTAAGAAGCTGTCCGTAAAAGTACTGCCATGCAAGTGAACTTCATTTAGCAATGTATTTTTCCATTGGTTAAATACTTTAAACAAATTATCCCGATAAGTTCTATGTTACGCTGGATTGCAAAGGAGCATATAGGTAAATAAAATCCCTGGTTTAGAGTTGGTGCCTTTTCTGGGTGGGCATCTCAGCTTTGAGCTTCATCAGTAGTTGTTGCGGTAATTGCAGTGGAGTTGCTGATTTGCCACGACACCTCATTTCCTCTGCTTTATACTCATCTATAGGTTCATTTAAGAGAAACTAAGATGGATTTTTTGTATTGAATTTTTATTTTTATGTGACTTCTTTGGGGGGGAAAAAAGGTCTTCAGGTATTAGCACTAGTTAAGACTCACTGACCTAATATAAGAAAATGCACAAAAAAAATTCTGTCTGGAATACTTTTCGTGGACAAGGACACATGAGATGGAAACTAGAGAAACCCCGAAGAACTTGTTTGTTTCAAGGATTTTACCACATTTCACCACATATACCCAAAATACTTTTCTGTTGTTGGATGCCCAGTGTACCAGGATTGGGGTGGAAAGGACAGAAGGAACCTGTAAATTCTGTAAAACTGTCTTGACCATAAATAACTTAAAGATTTTGGGATCATTCCATAATCTCGATTTTCAATCATCATCAGCAGCAGGCAGTAATCCTAGAGAAAAAAAGTCCACAAATAAACAAACCAATTTTCCTTTAAGAGCAGAGCTAATTCTTTTCAATCCACTTTTTTATTACACTGTTTTCCCTCTATCTATTTAGCTAGCATAAGGATAAATTTCCAAAGCTACCCAGTTGGAAAATAAATGGGTTCACTGTTTGTCTAGCATTCCAATCTTCACAAATGTAAATCAGTCCAACTGCTACTCATTTAAACCTCCAACTTCACAAAACATTAAAGGACTGCTTTCAATACACAATTTAATCTGTGACAATTCACCAAGATTTCTGCTTGAACATCATTAGGAATTGACTATCTGATAAAGAGAGACCACTATCAGAGGTCGTGCAGGTCAACTTGTGTAATTTACGTAGTTTTACTGGGTCAACTATGGCAGACACCACCATGTGAAGGTTAAATTGTTACAATTAAATACATATACAGCTATTCCCATAGCTACTCTGTTGTTAAATCTACCGTAAACAACACAAGCATTTATATCTGACCCTAATTGTGTCCAAGATGTCACCATTTGAAAATTATACAAAAAAGGACATTATAATCTGTTACACATTAAACAATACTTTATGTAGTGAGATCCATAATTAGCGGGTAGAAACTGGTTTCATTTATTCACATCAATGTTAAGGGGTTCATTTAGGTTACTTTCTTTCATTTTAATTGGAATAATGTGAGCAGTGCCTCCCCATATATTTTATAGCTGAAGAGTTCACCATAAACAAAAGAATATAACCCTGCCAAGGCAGTCACTAGGGAAACTGTTTTTCTATACATTGGCCCTATTCACTTGTTCCCCAAGCATCTTCAAGAACACCAGCTTTGCTGGGGGGAAGGGTTGAGGAGGTGTTGGTGAAGAGCCTCCTCACGCTCAAGAGTGTTGCTTAGGTGGGAAATACCACTTTGCTCCAAGTTTGAAGCCAGACAGCCAGCAGTGCTAACGTTATGTGATTTTCCTACCCATCAGAGAAAATCAAATGAAATAATTCATAGCATTTTGTAGCAATCGGATCATTCTGATGCACATAATAGCGTAAAAAGCTATGTATACTGATACCACAAGAGAGAAAGTAGTTAGCTGACTGACTAAATTTATAATCAATTGCTGCAGGAGAGAAGAAGGAAAAAAAGGTTTCTCTGCATACCTGCGTATGTGTCTCTAGTTTGCATCACAATACGTAGAAAGCTTTTTTTATACTAGGAAAGGTTCTCAGAAACACCGGTTTAAATCAATTCTAGTAAAATATTCAGCTGGAATATAAAGCAAGAAATTCTTATTGCTGTGTCTGTACAACATAAATATAATGCATCTCAGATGGGCATTCTCCTGTATATGATCACTTTGTTTTCCTTCTGATTTGTGTGGAAGCAGCACATTTACTTTTCACTCAACTCAGTAGCCTTAGCTATTTATTCTGTTTTATCTGCCTGCTGATGGCCTGATCCAAGACTCCCACAGTCTTCGGTGGGCACTGAATGAAGCTTTTGGCTGGGGAAGCAAAAGCACTGATATGCACCACGCTTTTTGAAAGCGTGGAATGGATTCTGCTACCAGGGCAATTCCTCTGCTGAGCTCTCGCAGACACGCGTGGTCCGTCTGTCTGTGCTGCAGCAGACGGCGGAGGTGTGAGCCTGTGGTGGGTACAGTAAAATCGTGAACACTTGTTGTGCATTCCTTATGTTTAAGGCTTTGGCATATCATTCGCTCTCAAACTACCTTTATTTTTTGCTTTTATTGTAATTTCAGGTTTTGCGTTGGAGACAAATTTTTCCTGAAGAACAACATGATTCTGTGCCAGACAGACTATGAGGAGGGTTTGATGAAAGAAGGTTATGCACCCCAGGTTCGCTGATCTGATGCCGCACCGTTAAGAATACAAAGCACTATGTTCTTTTATCTTTTTTGCTCAACATGTATATAAGAAATGACACAGGAACCTACTGAATAGCGTAGATATAGGGAGACAGAATGGTTGCGTGAAATAAAAGGCGGACTGCATCTGTATGTAGTGAAAATTGCTCCAGTTCAGAGTTGAATGTTAATTAAAAAGGTACTGTACATACAGCTGGATTCTTTTGCTTGCTATTGGGGTTTTTGGTTTATTTGTTTGGGGTTTTTTTTGTTTGTTTGTTTGTTTCTTTTTGTGTCACTTGGCATGAGATGTTTATTTTGGACTATTGTATATAATGTATTGTAATATTTGAAGCACAAATGTAATACAGTTTTATTGTGTTACCATTTGTGTTCCTGTTTGCTTCTTTGTATTGTTGCATTTAGTACAATCAGTGTCTAAACTTACTGTATATTTATGCTTTCTGTATCTATCAGCTATTTTAAATGAGCTGTATCTTTCTAGTAAAAGGAATTAAAGAGCAAATCCCAACCATTATGCTACACGTAGAGCTTAAGAATACTGTTTACATTAAAACTATTTAGAAAGCTAATAACTCTAGCAGCACCTGCTGCTATTGATGCTATGGTTAAGGGTCTATCAGCACTTCTGTTATAAGCCTCTATTTTTCAGGGGTTAAGCATCTGCTGTTTAATTGCAAAGATTTTCCTCAAAGAGCACTTTTATTTTACTACAAAATTTTGAAAAGAAAATCTGACTGTTTTGGGATATATTATAAAAGGTACAAAAGTTAATGATCTTGGGTGCTGCTTTTGTGCCCCTCGGGCATTCAGAATGCCTGGATTTGGTTTTTAATTTTGCTGTAAATTAAGTCCTAATGCAAGCCAGTGCCTCTGGGTATCTTATTTTATATATATATATCTATAAATATATATATGTTATTTTTCTGAGCACATTTAATTTGAAGGCAGGGAGAAAAGGGAGAGTACTTTGGTTATGTGCATTTCAATTTATTATTTTTTTTTTAATACAATCGGGTTCCACTTTCTTTCCTCTCTCTTTTTTTATTATTATTTTTCTTTTTTAAAATTGGGGTTTAACCCTGAAGTTTTCAAGGTCTGTGTCCTCAGCAGACCCTGGAAAATACTTAAACTAGAAGGCACTGTAAGCAGCCCTCTCTAAGGGTCTATTTGCATCAAGGAAAGGACCCTGAGCTGGCACTAGGAGAGTGGCTGCTCTCTGGGACCTGCCTCAGTGCGTGCTGAAGGTAATTTAAATGCTGATATAGATGGGACAAAACTTTGAAGTACCAGTATGGAAGGTGACGGCTACCACAGTCAACTCCACAAGTACTTAGTTCCTGACAACATCCCACAGCTTTGTCCCGTCAATATTGGCAATTAAAATCTTTTTGACCAAGGTAGAGTCATTGCTGACACCTACTGTCACCAGTCGGCCCATTTTCTAGGAGAGGTGGACCTGTGTGTTTTTAAAGCCATGAAACTATTGCATCAGCAGGATGTCCTTAAGTGCTCATACCCCTGACAGAGCTTACAGGTGTTTGGCATTGGAAAGCAAGATGAATGTTTAAAAAGCTGTTACACGCCTATTTAATTCCTTTCTCTTTGCCACTGTAATCTAGCTCACCAGGAAACAGCTTGCATTTGAAAAAACAACACACACACACAAAAAAAAAAAAAGAAAACCAAAACATCCTATATCCTGAGTTGCATGAAGCTGAGCTCTTGTTTTTGTTTAGCCTGAGAACCCTCAACTCTGCTGAAGTTCACTGTTGTCCTTCCCAGCTCTCCCTGTCCCATTGTTTCAACTTATTTTTCCAAGGGATGGGGAAAAAAACCCTGTAATGCAGTGGGGTAACTTCTTCAGTGTGTGGTTTTGAGTACGCTGCACAGTGGATTGAGTTAGAAATGGATATTTAGTTATAATGACTATTGTTACTGTGTGGTTTTGTTTCTGGCTGTAAACCCTTTTAAAAATAAGCATGACTCACATAACTTGGCTTTACCAGTACAGGACCAGCAAGAAATGAAAAGACTCATCAGGCTGTTCTTGCTAATTGGAAGAAATAGTTTCAGACAGCTTTTTAAATGAAATTTAGCCCTAATTTGAGAACTCTCTTCCTCCCCACCACAAGTCTCTCTTCTACTCCCTTCCAGTCTCTTAATGTCTTTAAGGCACCAATGCAGCAGAGGTACTATTGGGCTCTTCCAAGTAATCTTCAAGTGCAATAAACATCTTGTCCTCTCCATGAAGGTAAGGATGTCCAAAAGGGGAAAAGTATTATTTTTATTCCAATTTCAATTTTCTCCTCTGGCCACTGTTTTTTATTCCAGTTAGGAGCCAGAAGGAGTTCATCTGAGCTTTCCTCTGGTAGATTACAGACTAGGTAGAAGTCCCTGGTTCAGAAATAGGGCTGGGGAATAGGAAGTAAAGGACCTCGGTTCTATCTTTGACTTGCTATAAGCTTGGGCAAGTCACTCAACTTCTCTGTGCCTCAGTTGCCCCCATCTGCCAAGTGGGGCTAAATACATACACTGCTTTTGTAAAGCAGTTCGGCTCTACAGAAAATCAAGAGCTATGCATGTAAATGTTACTAGCAGCATTAGGAAATTCTGGGAAATTCAGAGCATTCGTATGTGCAGTAAGTAACCATGGATCTGAGGTAGGAGAGCACCAAGACCCTCTGATCTGCAAGAGGTTTGTTGGGGATGAAGGTAAATACATACTAGCAGAGCTGTAAATGCTGTAGCACTTGACCACAAAGTGCAACTGCTCAGCTCTGCGTGGGGTAAATGAAGAGAGTGAAATGGGAAAATAGCAGCTCACTGGTACATGCAGCGTTACTCGTATGTACATGTGTGCATTTTGAGATATGTTGCTCAATACGGAGAAGAGAATGGTGGTCCTGCTACAGAGGAAAAAGAATTAGTCTCAGAGTTCTATCAGTCCTAGCTGATATGCGGATCAAAAAACATTGATATGCATGTTTGAAGTGCTGCAATGTGATCATATGGCATTGCTCTGAGCACTATGATCATCTGTATCTTAATCACTTACATATCTAGAATTAGTATGCAGAGGTATAATATAAATGTAGATTTGAGGTAGGTCAAAGATTGATTACACTTTTTCCGGTATTTCAAACTTACATCTTGCCTGGCTGTTGAAATAATAGCTGGGAGTTGATATATTTAATGGAAACATTTACAGCACCACAGTATAATATCATAAGACAATATTAAAAGAGACTATCTGCCAGACCGCCTTATTGATCTTTTTGATTGAAGCCCAGACCACTCCTTTGGGTTTTTTCTTAGCTTTTCTTCTCCGTCACTGTCCATGTCAACATGTTCCATTGGTATATAGTAAAACATTCTGCTACTGACCATTGTTCAGTGTATGCTTATTTGCCAGACAAGATTGCTTCCACTTGCATCTCCTGTCTTTAGGGTATTTTTAACTCTGTCTCTACAGATCTCTAAGTTTAGCCAGTCCAACAACAGAAACAACAACAAAAAACACAACACTATTATTCTTGTGCTGCTGTTTTTTAAGCCACGTGGAGAATTATTATAACCTTGATTTTCAACTGTAAAAAGCTCCTCTGCTGATCACAACATGCTGTGTCTTATTGTGCCACAAGTAGCAATGCATCAAGATGGCCTGGATTCTGCAGGAGCTGTGACCAAGGCTGAGTCGATCTGTTTCTCAACTGTATTTTTATCTTGCTTAACTTTTTTTTTTAAATATAAGCATATCTTCATGCCTCTTCCTGCCATCCCCCCTCCCCCCCCCCAAATGCTCAAATTTATGCTCATGTAATGTAAATAAAGAAAATTCATCCTCCACCCCCTCAAGTGTTCCTAATTGCCTACATGTAGAATGAGGAAAATCGATTGAAAAGTGGTCAGTGAGAAGGGAGTATGTGGGGAAAAGAAACAAACAAACAGGGACTCTGGTAGGATTTAGCCTGCATAAAGTACTTTAAAGGCTTTTTTCTACATAATATACAGCAGCTTCTTATAATTTTCTCAGCAGTAGGTAGTTTACAGTCATCTGTACCTAGAACAAATCTTGTCAAAAATGAAGGTCTGTAGTGATTGCTGGGTATAATTTTATACATTTAGCTGATTCTTCTGAAAGCTTCCACTGTGATGCTGTTGTCAGACTAAATTATCAATTTAGCCATTTGTTGTTTAATGAATAAAAAACTCCTATGGCATTGAAGATGTTGTGGTTTCAATAAAGCAAAAGCTTTAACAATTCAAGGTACAGAAAGCAAAGTACGTACTGTATATAAGAACAGTGTTTTTATTCTTTTAAATACCACTTTAGATAAAAAAAAAAGCCAATTACATATTCACTTAATACATTTCTCCTACTTCAGTCCAATGATGCAGACCAAACCTGTTTACTGTTCACTTCAGTACCTTGCAAAAGGAAACCAAAATACAATATGTGCAACGTAATAGCCCATTAGCACAAACATGCTCCCAGTAAAAATCTTTTGTGTAGGCACCCTTTCTAGAAGCTGCCAATTGTGGGTGATAGAAGTATTATAAAGAAAGTGATTTTAATACTATTTAAGGCATTAAAAGCTTCAGAGTATCTGTTTAAAGCCTTAAAGTAATGGTTGCATGTATCTAATACCTTTTAAAATGCCCTTCTGCTGATTTATATTCATCCTCAACCTGCTAATAATGAGTATACATAAGCAAATACCATCTTCCACCTATTCAGCGTGTCATTGGTATGAAAGCCCCAGAAAATATCTCACGTAATCAGCGTGTTCAGAGAGTTATCTAGCACAAATTACTCATTAACTCAATAGCACATAATAAAAAAGAACATCAATTAATTAATGAGTCACCCTCAGATCACTTTGATTACAACACAGCTCTGTTGAAACAGCAGTTATAAATGGAGCTGCCTCTCTTTATTCATTGTTTGCAATTGGCCCATTATTTTCCGGAGACCAGTGTCATATTTAACACATGCCTGCAGGTAATTGTGTGATTAGTTTCATAAACGGAGATGCAGAGGGAGAACACGGAGCAGTCACTGCAGGGGAGTGGAAGAGGTGGGAATGCGGAGCGTTTCCTGGTAGTGGAAGCGGGCCAGAAGGCCTCCATGGCGCAGAGGAGGCCAACCTCCTGTCTGCAAGCTGCTAGCCACAGGTCAGCACTTAGAGCTGCTATGTCCAGCCCGTACTGTAATGTAAAGATCACAAAGCGCTGCGCTCATGCCTCTGACTTGGGCCTCTGAACACACCATGACTCGGGTATTACCAGTGTTTCGTGAATGAGAGCACAGAGGCATGGAGGTTCAGTGGGCTTCCCAACACCACGCAGCCAGCCTGTGCTCCTCGAACCCCACCGTTAGCAGGACTTGTAAGGTCTCTCACACCACTGCCTGAACCTTTCCAGTGCTACGCCTGTAACAGTGCACGCGTACTCCTCCTTGATGCTCATGGATGGATCAAAGAGAGAGGAAAAACCGAAGCTCCAAAGTTTATTTCTAGTTAATTGCATTTGGTGAAAATGGGTTGGGGAGGAGACTCAGGAGAGATGACTTTTTTTGTTGTTTTTAATTAATTAAAAAAATAAAAGCTCATCACTTAAAGTTTTTTTATAGGAAAGATTAATAAAAGAACACAAAGTCACCACCTAAAGTTCCTAAACTATCTTGGTTAAATGCCATTCCAATAAGCTTATAGTGTAATTATAACAGTTCCCTTAGGTAAGTAAGAAACATCTGTTAGTAACACATAGCAGGTGTTAGCAATTACACATACTGATTTTTTTAAAGTGTTTTTAATTAAAAAGAATTCTGTTTTCTGAAAAGGAAAGCACAGTAAGTCCAAACAAGCTTTTGTTTGTGTGGCTCAAGATCATGTAATATGCAAAATGATAAAGGTAAAATCAACTTAAATTAGCAAAGGTTTGCACATTTGACTCCAGATTATTGCAATCAAAATGAAATTGGGATTCACTGCATTATTGTAAAGCAGATAACATTAGTATTCTAAGCTGCGTCTCATCTAATGTATGAAATCCATACAGTTCATGTAATCACTGAACACATCTAAGTGGAGTGTTTGAAGCTAGTAAGATTGCTACTGTTGAGCAAAACATTATAGGTGTTGTAAGAAAGCAGCAAATTGCAAGGAATTCTACATAATAGTTTCTTCAGATTCCCTTTCGTCCCACTACTGGGAAACAGCTTCTAGATCACGTTAGAGCAAAATCAAACTATGTTGTCAAATTACTTTGAAAAACTAGCCAAGAGCAATTTATTCTTAACAATGCGCTATGCTCCCCCGTTGAGAACTAACTAGGAAGGGCCACTATGGAAGGCCAACTATTTGGAGGTGTTTCTAATACAAATTAAAAGATAATGAGACAACAAATTTGTGTCCCCGTCCTGCCACCATCACTCCCCATAGATGCCAAGTTGATGATACCAGGCACGTCGGGATTTAAATCTCAACATTAACATTCACTTTTCCTCTCCCATAAACCACCTAAGCAAACTAGTTGGCAACAAGAGCGGGAAGCACAAGCATTAGTACAATATGAATCTGCCATTGTGACCACCTGGGATCAAGGATGTGTGTGTTTGTCATTTTCCAAGTGTTGTTTTTCTTGAAAGTGTCTCTACATTCCAATGCAGGAAAGTAGTCTTTCTACCTACAGTCTACAGCACTGTATATGGCATTATTTTTTTTCATGTTCTTCACAGCAATTTGGTTTCTCTGAGGAAACACATACACAAAATAACAGACAGGAAAAACCCTATCAGAAGATTTGTCAAAGAAAAAATGCTTACATATATCTACTCACTCTTCTTTAAAAGATCATATTTTTAACATTTTTCTGCTGATGAGAACCTTTGTTTATATCCTGTGTTCTGTGGTTATTACTAAGCATCCTAATCAGTTATTCAACATCTATAACATTTATTTGAGCTCTTCTTGATATCAAGGTCATTAAACCTGCTGTCAGATGTATCCAACCAAGACACTGCTGGTATAGTAGCAACTTTCTGGATGAACAGAATAAGAAAAGTATTATGGGCCTTTTAACTTTTACATTAGTAGGAACTTCAAGGTACTTAAAAATGGTTACTTCATAGCTTATTAGCCATGTATGATTGCAGTAAAATATCCAGGTATCCAAACCAGATATCTTACAGTTAGCCAAACATGAGAGCTGAGAACAACAACAATAATAATTTACCAAAGTATTTTTATATTTTCTGTTGAAGAAGAGCATTTTAGCACATGCTGTACAGTAGCCTTGTGAAAATAAGTGCATATTCATTAAAAAAGAAAAAAAAAAGAGAAGATAAAGCAAGGTGGGATGGTGTTAATAAATGCTGGACTAACAAATGTATTTAATTTAGAATGACAACCTCACATTTAGTCCTACAATCTCATAGTCATCATGTAAATGATAAAGTAGCATCAATATCACTCAGTCCGACCACTCACCAAGGGAGGCACATAATAGCACTGAAGCCAAGCACTTGACGATGAGACAATAAGGCAACAGCAGCACAAACTTGGGTCCCAGTGTGGATTTTACTCTCTATATCTTTTACACCAAGGCGATGGAGTGCAAATGATAAAACAATCCTCCTTGTGTCCTGCCTACTGCCAGCTTAGACCTCCTGGTATACATCTTCCCATCTAACATAGGAGTTATCTATTTTAGTACTATGTTCTTATAGTGTCATGAACTATTGACATTTTCAACAAAATGCAAATCCCTTCAAACAATCTGCACATTTCTGATCAGCATCCCGCATGTCTGTACCCCTTTCCTTCTTTAATTGAGGGTACCTGCTCTTGGAGTCTGAAAGTCATCTTGAAGCAACTCTGCATAATTGAAGTCATACTATAGGATCATAGTGCTGGCATTTACTGGGAAAGTGAAGAAACACGGAACTATCATAAAATTTCAGGGCTGCAGTCACCCTTGTCTCATTGTGTAGCATCGTAATAGGAAGTTTATAGAGAGGTTGGGTTTTTAAGGACAGGATGGGTATCAATTTGTTCCAAAGTTTTTATTGTGCTAATGAACTGTAACAGCTCTAATCTATTTTTAGATGGTGGCATTTCAAGTCTCTCTGCTCCTCAGTTCAAAATCCATAATGTGGAGATAATATACCACTTTTCTACCTCACAGGATCTGTGAGGGTAGTAATTGTGGGATTTTGCAACACAGCCAGCTAAGCACATAAAATACCTAAACACAAGAACTGCAATATATGTACAAATTCTGGCTTAGGAATTCTTCAAAACACTAATTGCTTGATACTCAAGAAGAACTGGGAAAAGGATTGTTCCCTCTTTTCCTTAGCAGAGTTCCAAACCACCTTTTAATAGTCCCTGTGAAAGACAGATGCTTGGCTAGATGAGAACTTTGGCCTGACCCAGAATGGCCATCTTACATTATATTCTTCCCCGAGGTGCTACAAGGACTAATGTGGTGCAAAAGAATGAGAGGCAAGGAAAACAATTACAATCCATACAATTTATTTTCACGTTCACGATTATTCTTTTACAAAGTGGATGCCAATTATCCCTGCCTGCTTCTCAAGCCATTATTAATTGGTTGATTACACAAAGTAGAGGCAGATGAGATGTGAACTGAAAGATCTGAAAGGGAGAGTGAATAAGATCCTTGAGGCTAAACTCACAGAAGAAGAAAATGCTGCATCTGACGTATGAAGAGTTGGTACCTTCAGACCTGCTATTGCTGTCTTTTCTTACCCTCCCAAGGCAAAGATAAAACCAAGCAGATCTGCAAGTGTATGAGCCCACATGACATCCTTGGTGGGTTATTTCTACCCTACCTGCAATGCACAGAGAGCACTGGGAACAAGTATATTTGGGCTCTTTTGGAAGACATAACAACAGCCAGTACAGTGAGTATTTCTACTTCAGCTGCTCTCTTGCCCAGCTGTGTATTTCACAAGCAAACCATTCAGTTCTGTTAACACAGTACTGCCCAATGCATAGCAGAAGAGATTGCTTCTATGGGTGATGCTATCTCCCTGAAAACACAAAAGCCTGTGTAAAATCCACACCTTACCCACACCTCATTCTCTTCCCAGCTCCAAACTGATGTTCCGAAATTTGATGTTTGCTTCTTCTTTTGTTGTTGTTCACAATTAGTTAATTAATTCATTGGAAGATAGGAATAGACCAAAAATCTATTACAGACTCTTGCTTTGGACACACCACTGATCATACACAAGGCCCATATAAATCAGATTCATCTTCACTAAAATCAAAAGGAGCGCTGCTGCTGACAGCAGCAGAGATATGATTTTACCTCTGGGAAGAATAATGGATGGCAGAAGGCAGCCCTCTGCCATCCTACATCAATTGCTTGCCACGGTCCCGGCTCAGCTTTCTGGCTGGTCCAAGCACTCAGCGTGCTGCAGAAGGGCTCAGAAAAAAACTCAACTGGAAGCTAGTTCAAGCGTCAGCAAACTGACTTTCCCTCTGCCAAAATTTGAATGTAGATTTTTGGAGCTGAAAACTTACTGTGATAAGTTATCGTGACCGCTTATCTCTGTTAAAGACATTGAAAAATAGTCTTCCTTGAGGCTTCTCTTCTCTACGCACATCTCTCTCCCCCCAATTAGACTTCAGTCCATTAGGTATTACTAATCCACACACATCTGTGAACTGCAACATGGTCTATTTCTACAAGCAGCAAAGCAGCCCAGCAAGAACTCACATACAAAGATTGAGCACAATCAGATAAAAATAGGAAATCTGACTTTTAGAAGTCTTAGAGCCTCTTGTGCTTTAAACAAGCAAGTCAGTGAAAATAAGCACTTTCAAAATGAAGCTGTGAGACTGTGCTGTAGCATTTCTGGATGTTTCTGTCCCTAGCAATCCCCCCTGCTTTTGTCTTGCAGTCCTCTACCCCCAGGACAACACAGACAGCCCATTAGTTTAAGACATCAGCAAAACGATGTGTACAGTAAGGCACTTTAGTCAGAAAGGGGCTGCAGAGGAGTTGGCACCTTGTTCGCCCCACATGAGCCCTCAGGAGCAGTTTTGGCTCCGTCAGCCCATGCAGGAACATTGCCACCAAGGTGCTTTGGGATTTGACTCCAAAGAATAAAAAATGCTGGGAAACAGAGGTTTGTTAATGGTGCACTCTGTGGCTTGTAATTGTTCTGTTTTTGACCTCTGGATATCCATTCAGACCTATTTTCTCAAAAATGGAGCTGTGCACCTCTGCGTCCTTCCACCCTTTATCACCCTTCCTGGTGCCTGGTCCCAGCCAACCCACCAGCATGCAACTGAAATTCTTAGTCAATGCCTGCGGCTGTTTAGAATGCAAAGGCACAGAAATGATCAGCACTATCGAACTTTTTATTTTAATATAAGCTAGACAAGCCCCAGGCATATTTGCACCTGCGATTGCTTACCCTATCCATTGCTATGCCCCATAGATCTGCTTGTTTCAATTGACCCTCAGGCAGTAGCCCTCCAAATATATCCAAATTGTTCTCTGCTTTGTGTTAACACATTCTCAAATGACAGATTTAAGGTCCTAATTTTCACATTTAAAAACTCAGACTGTGCAGTCCAGTCTTGTTTCTGGACAGAAAAATCAGTCTTGTGTTGTACAGATTACGTAAGCTAAATGAGGTTGGAATTTACATATGCAGAAGATCCATGCGAAACAAGGATTTCTTAGTATTACTCAGCCCCTTGCCAGAAAAGTTCAGATGCAGAGGGTTAGCAAAGCAAAGAGCAAGGAGGAAAGTTTAGGGAGGAATCGCCATCTGACAAGTGAATGGGTTTTCCCAAAATCACATCAGTCAATATCCGTGAAAACCAAACTCTTGAGAATCCTCTTTTGCAGACAGTGGTTAGATTCCAGGGTTAGATCATTCAGAATTGTCCTCAAGTGTATGGGGTTATCCCGCAATTTCTTTATCATCTTTATCTTTACCAAAATAACTTCACCAAAAACAGCAAAATGTACAAAAAAATATTTTCAAAGAAAATCATAGAATCCTTAGAGTTGAAATAGACCATTAAAGGCCATCTAGTCCAACTCCCCTGTGATGAACAGAAACACCACAGCTAGATCAGGTTGCCCAGGGCCTGATCCAGCCTCACCATGAAAGTCTGCAAGAATGGGTCATCAATCACATCTCTGGGCAAACTATTCCACTGCCTCACCACCCTCACTGTAAAAGATTTTTTCCTTATATCTAACCTAAATCTACCCTCTTTAAGCTTGAAACCATTTCTCCTTGTTCTATCACCACAGACTCTGCTAAAGGGCCTGTCCCCTTCTCTCCTGTAGTTCCCCATTAGATATTGAAAGGCCACTATCAGGTCACCTAGCAGCCTTCACTTCTCCAGGCTGAACAGCCCCAGCTCTCTCAGTCTATCCTCATAGGAGAGGTGTTCCACACCTGGGATCATAATGCATCCTCTGGATGCACTCTAACAGGTCCATTGCTCTCCCATACTGAGGACTCCACATCTGCATGCAGTACTCCAAGTACTCCAGCACAGAGTAGAGGGATAGGATCACCTCCTTGACCTGCTGGCCATGCTTCTTTTGATGCAACCTGGGATACAGTTGGCTTCCTGGGCTGTGAGGGCACACTGCTGGCCTGTGCCCAGCTGGCCATACACCAGTACCCCCAGGTCCTTTTCGGCAGTGCTGTGCTCAATCCTTTCATCCCCCAGCTTGAACTAGTAGTGGATGTTGCCTAGTATCGAAATCAGTTCTACTCTGTCAAAAATACAAGTTCCTGACTGATCACTTTATGCCTGACCCAAAGGAGTCTGTTGTATAGATGTTTCAACCTTGAAATCCCCTTTCCACTCCTTTTTTTCCGGCTTTGCTTTACTACCATATATGAGGCCTCACCTCCTGGTCAGAGCTGAAGCAGACAAGGGATGACTGCCCCTCTGGAGCCAGTTAAGAGATATTTTAACTGGAGCATCTTGTAGTATCTTTTTTTTTCTTTTTTCTTTTTTTTTTTTCCTCCTTTTTTTAAGTAGCGGCTCTGCATTATTGACTTTTTCTTTTATGTTACAATATAGAAAGATATTTTTTAAATGCCAAAGAGATCGTGTTTTTTAGTTTGTTTTTCCCTTTGCCAGAGGGACTAAGCGTACGTTCACTTCTTTGTTTCCTTGTGTTGCAATCTGTTATGTTGTTATTGAAGGCTCAGAAGAAGTTCCTGTTTGCATTTCCTTAATTGGGTTTTATGTTTTTGTAAAGGCAGAGAGAAAAGATTTCAGCGAGTTTTTAAGACAGCAACCTCTGTAGCAAAAGTCACAAACAGTGATAACATAGTGAGACCATCTGAATAGATGTGTCCTCTGGGAAAATAAATGATGGTTGTAGTACCAGAAACCAGTTCCTGCAGATCTGGGGACTGGGGTCTTTCTGCTGCAGAATGAAAAATCCTTCTGCTGCAGCTACTCTGCCCTTTACACATACCTTCAAAGGGGATTATATTTTAATGCAATTGATTAATAGATAAGCATTTTATGGAACTGGCACATCTTGCTTTTTCAGAGCAGGCAGCCGCAGATTCTAACGATAGGAACATCCTAATTTGCTTTATAATCAAATAACCGGCTCTTATTGTGCATACCATGAATATGCTCATTTAGGCCATCAAGCAGCAGAGTATATAAGCTCGTAATTGACTTTAATATGTGAAGAGTAACATTAGCTGTAGCTTCACAGGTTTGATAACATCAAAGTAATGTATGAATTGATATGACTGGCACAAATTGGAATATGGAAAGTCACCATATTGGGTCAGACTTCATCATTACCCAGCATTCTGCCCTTTCTGACTCCTATCAGATCCTTTACAGCCTTCTTGCTCATACCACAGGTCACAGTGAATCAAAGAAGGACAAGAAGGATTAGAAAAATCTTATTTTAAAAAAAAAAAGTTTTAGGGATTTTTAAATAATTGTAAAACTGAATTCCAGAAAGCATAAAACTTTAGGAAAAAAATTAAAAAAAAACACCACTAAGTTTATTGCTGGCAGTAGGTCAGTCCTCAGGGGTGGTGGAATGAAATGTGGTAGTAATTATCAGCACCGCATGTTTGTAGTCATTAGGGATAGCTAACTACCTTTAATCATGGCCAAGGCTCAGTTCCCTCAGGCCAAGGGAGCCAGCATTTACACCTGCAGCCAGTAATTACAGCTGCTTGCACTGCTGCAGTGAAGGGATGAACTGCTGCTAGTAGGGCCTTCAAGCCTGGCCCGAAAGATGCCTGCTTTGCAAAGCATCCAAGATGCAGTGCTCCAAAATATGGCAATGTTGCAAACACCAGGAAGCAAGGTAACACATGCCTTGCTGTAGCTCTAAAAGCTTAAGACCTGCTAAACCCATGATGTTTGATGTGATCTGAAGCCACCATATGCCGATTTTGATACACTATGTAAATTCTTGGCCTGTAACATCTCATCTCCTACATGGCTCACATGAATTGGCTGAAATGTTTTCAACTCAGAGTTTGAGCAGTGTGAGCTGGGGTTTTCACTTTTCAAAGGAGATTATCACAAGTAGTCTTCTGCCCAAAAGATGAAAACTTGTTGAAGTAATATGAATTAAAATGGGCAGGAGAAAACAGCTAGAACAGACAGGACAGAAAACTTTAGTATGTGTAAGATACAGGAATCTATTATGAATATGCATAATGAGTATTTATATACATACATTATTACTCATACATACGCTCACATGTTGCTATGTGTGCAAATGCCTACCAATAGATCTTTTGGGTCCCTTCGGTACCTTTTAATAACAGAAGTGGGAGTTAAACCCACATTTCTTCCAAGTCAGTTGTGGCTTACCTTAGCGGAGCCATGAACAATATTTAGCATACATGCCAGTCAGGCCTATCCATGAGCTCTGCCTTCCATAGGACAGCTCTGAAATGCAAGACTCATCAATCAATTCTTACATACCTTTACAGTATGTTTACATTTTATCAGCCAGGCTGCCACAGATCACAGAAGAGGGTTGCGGTGGTGTGTTGCCTTGGCAGAACACAGCAGGCTGAAATGTTACACCTTTTTCCAGGGAATTTGGGCAGAAATGAGAATTAGAATGAGTCAACCCTTTGCATCCTACAAAAACCATTGGAGTACTGTGAATGTGGTAAACACTATGTGCATACAGGGTAGGAATGAAAATACTAGTTGTGCTGAGCTTGTGAACTGTTGGAAAGCTCTGCTGGAAAGACTGTATTGTCTCCCTGAACTGTTATATAGTGCACAGCCTCAACATTCTGGCATCGAGTCCAAGTTAATGACAATATAGAATAAAAATCTCTTCTATAAATATGAATGGGCAATTCGAAGTCAGTGTGATATACAATATTTTAGCGTCTCCACGTGAAAAGATACTTTATTGCTTCCGGCCAGCTTTTACTGGTCACCACAGTATACGAATATTTATAACTTTATGCACACATGTTGAGTCATTACATATTTATAATTGCAGAGATATTTCATAGATTGTTCAGAGCTGGGCCAAGGTTAGAACATTCCTCATGAAATGTAAAGCAATAATGTATAACCCTTTAACAAAGGTTAAGTAAAGCCCATTTTCGTTTGAGTGAAAGCATTTTATTTATGATTAGCAATATATTTGGCAAAATGTTCACTTTGCTACTAAAACAAAACAAGGAAAAGAAAAAAATCTCTCTGAGAAGAAGAAAGCTTTCAGGGTGAGTCCAGTGTGCTGTTATTGTAAGCTGCTCCAAAAGCTAAATTCATAGATCGTGACTTATTGAGGAAGGGAACAAAAAAGGAAACATCCTGAGCAATGAAGGGGTTAATTATTAGACCTGAGTTAAAGGTGTCCTCACAAGTAGGCACTTCATCAAGCAATGGAGTCAGGAAACAAGGGAGAATAGATGAAGGTGCTAGGGATAATAATGATGGCAAGTAATGATTTCCCTAGAGATGATCTGATCTATGGCCACAAGCAAAGAAAAAAGGCTAGAAAGTACTATAACATTACCTTGGAGTACTTAACAGACTCGAAAGCAGTAACCTGGTGTCAAAAAAGGCCCATCACCCTGCTCATTTTAGGTAAAAGAGTTATGCCAAAGTACAAGAGGGGAATGCAAAATTCACATCTGAAATTAAACAGCTGAAAGGTATGATTTAACAATGCTCGAAACTCAATAAGCCAAAGATAAACAGCAAATTAGATGACTCAATGTCAGGAGGAAAAAACATCTTCCATCGATCCCATCGTCAAAAATTAATCTGCCTGAGAATGCCCTCTGCTCCAATCCCAGAACTGATGAAGAGTGGAGGAATAGAGTAAAACCTATGTACTAGTGCTTCACCTTCAGGCTAGACCCTGATTACAATCTCCTGTGAGACATTTCAGCATGAAGCGCCTCTCATGTTGGGACTGCAAAATTAAATTGCGATCAATACTTTACAAAAATAATTGGGGAAAAATGTTCAGAAGTCGGAGCTGTGCTGTGTGGCCAACAAACATATGAAAGTTCTTTTTTTTCCTCCTGTTTTTTTTTTTTTTCCCCCCTTCCCTTCCTCCTCACCTTATCTTTCTGGAGGTTATTCTTCAGGATAGATCAGTTCAAAGGTGTCTCCTGGTAATAGTGTTCTTAGAATAGTTTCACTCACCTTGTTAGGGAATTTCAGAAGCAGCAAGGCATTTACAGTGTCCTAAGTGCATTATACTAATGCCATGTTTTGAATCACTTCTGCATCCTTTATTTGCTCATTGTTTCAGCCTAAATTTGTGTGGCTTTGATTAATTTCATAATGACTGATTCCGTTTTTGTGGCAAAACATTTCTTATTTTTAAGTGGTGGCATTAAAACACTCAAGTAACTTGTATTTTAGTAAAACCTTTCTGGAGATGTTAACACTTTCATAAACCCAAGTAATGAGATCCAGAGTTAAATTTAGAGTAAAATATGTGTAAATAAAACCATCCAAGTCTTCAGCAGTTCCTACAGCAGATTCTGCTACTTTCCCTGCTTGATGCGTTGCTTATCATTGGCTATCATGATTCTTAAAATCCATACATATATACAAACAGGAAAAAATAAGTCATTTTTAATTATTGACTCTCATGATTAATAGAAATGCAGAGAAAGTATGGGCAGAATAAGATACTCTTTAAATTATTCTATGATTTTGTCTGTATGCACAGTTGGCAACAGTCATTTTAGAGTTTATTGGCAGGTTTAGATGTGTATTTAGGATAAGCCAAGCAATTTAAGTGTTAAGATGTGGTACAGGTTGTATTAAAAAAAAAAAAAAAAAGGAAGTGCTTTTAATATGCTTCAATAATGTTACTGTACAACAAAACACAGAGGAAAGGGAAAGGAAGGGAAGGCATGGCAAAAGGCATGGCAAGGCATGGCAAGGCATGGCAAGGCAAGGAAAAGCAAGGCAAGGCAAGGCAAGGAAAAGAAAGGCAAGGCGAGGCAAGGCAAGGAAAAGAAAGGCAAGGCAAGGCAAGGCAAGGCAAGGCAAGGCAAAGAAAGGCAAGGCAAGGCAAGGCAAGGCAAGGCAAGGAAAAAGGCAAGGAAAAAGGCAAGGAAAAAGGCAAGGAAAAAGGCAAGGCAAGGCAAGGCAGGGCAAGGCAAGGCAAGGCAAGGCAAGGCAAGGCAAGGCAAGGAAAGGCAAGGCAAGGCAAGGCAAGGCAAGGCAAGGCAAGGCAAGGCAAGGCAAG
>JAOWBP010000001.1:51945734-51962619 GCA_028571105.1 Tragopan temminckii | reverse complement strand
TCCAGGCTGAACAAGCCCAGCTCCCTCAGCCTGTCTTTGTAGGGGAGGTGCTCCAGCCCCCTGATCATCTTCGTGGCTATCCTCTGGACCCAATCCAACAGCTCTCTGCCTTTCTTGTACTGGAGGCTCCAGACCTGGAAAACCAAAGCAAATTCAGACAAATGTTTTAGATGCCAGCCAATGACAGGGACTTAGCAAAGCCGCCTCTTTGACTTCAGAGAATGTGTATACAGAGAAGAAATGACACTGGTACAGACATGGCAGTTTGTATTTTCTAATAAGTTTGGTTCCAATCTAGTTCTGTCCACAATGCAGTCCACTGATTCACTGTACAAAGGAAGACCATTGCATTATTTGGAGACCAGCCTGATGGACTAAGCTGAAAACAGGATGTATTTGACCTAGGTGAAAAACAATCCCTGGAGAATGATTTCTCCTTCACTGTGCCTCATTTTACAATGTAAAATGGAACTTAGCTACCCTGAGAGGGTTTCAAGCATGGCTTGCCATTTCTGATCTATAGCATTATGCCACTAGATGTTGTTTAACTAAACCCTTGTTTGCGTGAGATGGGAGATTGTGCTACTAAACTTCCATGGTTAGTACAAATCCTACTGAGTGCTCTGTTTCTTCTGCACTTAATCACTCCCTTACTGATCTACAATTCTGTTTTCTGCAGGGACAGACTTCTCTTGTTCTGCTTACTGAATTCAGCAGTATGGGTTCATAATCCCTCACCATTCCCATTTTAACATGAGAAAGAGTAGAAGTTTGTATGAAGCTTCTCACTTTCAAGTTAGAAGCTTTCATTTTTATTCAAAAATGCTCTTGGAACAGAAATGCATATGTTAATATTATTAATTGTATCTGCCCATCAGATGAACCAAAGCAAACTTTCTATGCATGCACTAAATTTGGGCATTCTAAATCCATATCTGGAAACTGAACACTGTCTGTGCAAAACTGCAGCTATTAGATGCTATTTGAATGCCAAGGTCAACTATTAAAATTATTCTCTCCTTCATATCATTACAATATTGTACTACAAATGTCATCAGATTGTGACATAGACTGTATAACATTGTATCTATAATATTAATTTTCATCTGGCCTGCAATTATATTTCTTTCAATGCAACAGTGTAAGTTTTGACTCGATAAAGAATAATGCTGTGTCAGTACCTGAGCAGGAGACTTGTACAGGAAAGATCCCAGGTTCTTCAAATTCATAAAGAGAAGCTTGACACTTGAAAAAAAGTGATCTGGGTGCAGATCAAGTACTGACATGTACTTGCTGAGGTATAAAACTTAAGTGTTCATGATTAAACAGCCCATGGCCTGTTTCACAAAAGGTACCTTCAGTGCAATTCTGACTCTACAGATATTTCTTCTATATCTAGCTGGACATAATACTCATTCTTTCCATACCCACTCCATGTCCTGCTGCTTACCGTACAGCTATTTCTTCTTTCCTCCTCTCTTGCATTTGTACCGTAGGTTTTATTGCTTTTCTATTTAGGTTTACTAGCTGATCACCGAGTGTAACCTTGGCTGCTAGGTTTTCTTCACCTAAGTTAGGAATGCAAGAAATATATGAAACACTTCAACTAAGCTAAAAATTCCAAGAGTGCTTCCCACCAAGTCAGTCCAGCATATTACTGTTGTGCAAGGGCAACATTTCCTAATTCTCATCATTCCAGATTTTTCCTTTGGTCCTGTCTTGACATGGCTGAGGACACAGAAACCATAACAGAAACACATGCATTTCCCATTGAACTTCTGTCACTTTTACTCTTCCAAAAGCTTCTTCAGAGTTCACTCTTACCATGATCCATCCTTTCAGTAGACTGCTGACAGAGTTGACCGAGAGTAGTCAAAACTCCTAGAGGGGAAAAGAGAAGAGGTTTTGAAGCTTTAAGCAGCATCTAAGACAGGAGGCTTTAATCTTGTTAGAACTTACTAATTCTGCCTGCTGTTAAAGAACCTTTTTTTCCCCTAATCCTATACTCATAAAATAGTAACTTGTGTAGTAACTTATGTCTCTGTTGAGGTCAAGACGAGTCCTTAATTCAACAAATAACCTTGAGGAGTTCAGTGTGGAGGGTGAATACTTCACACACAGTGAACTGAAGTGTTTTTGCAATCTTCTGTACTAACAGTTGGGTGAGAATCACTTCTTTCAAGGAGAAAAAAATATATTTTTTTGTTTACAGAACTCATAGTGATGTTACTACTCTCATGTTTCTCAATGCTTGTGCTAACCCAAGACTGCAAGGCAACCCCAAAATACACTTCCTATCTTTGTATCTGGAGAGATCTTTGGGATATGAACAATGTCCCACTATTACTATTCACTTACACGTTATTATCCTGAAATGATTTACAGCATTAGCTCTCAAAAAATACCAGATTTGATTGTGTAATAGTTAGGAGATGCAAAGACAAATATCTTAACTACTACATACTTGCACTTCCCACACCTTGGGGGAAGGCCGGGGAGTCCTTTTTTATTCACTGACTTCTTGGTTATTGTTTCATTTTCTCGCTTATGACAGGACAGGTGAGGAGATGTCACAAAGGAGAAGCTACACTAAGCTAGAACTTCAGTGTTAGCCTATGAAAATCTTGGCAAGTAGATATTAATAATATGTTGTCAACTTCAGCACAACAAAACTGAATACAGAAAGAAAGAAAGCACATTGAAAAGCAAAATAAAATGTATTGTGAAGCATACAGCTTTAAAAATAAAAAAAAAAGAAAAACTGTGATATAATAAATCTTTTGATACTTACTTTTATTTTGTACATTCAAACTTACTATCTAAAAAGCACATTTTTTTCTCCAGTACTTTAGCATGAAAGTTCATAACGAACGAGGCCCAGGCAC
Source organism: Tragopan temminckii (assembly GCA_028571105.1). Classification (NCBI taxonomy): domain Eukaryota; kingdom Metazoa; phylum Chordata; class Aves; order Galliformes; family Phasianidae; genus Tragopan; species Tragopan temminckii. The sequence continues at coordinate 51,959,734 of JAOWBP010000001.1, read as the reverse complement.
AAAACAGGTTCAGAATCCAAGCCAGATTTCTGCTTGCTTTGGTAGGACTGTATCAGGAAAGAGTCACAAATGCACCAAAGGGGCAAGGTGAAAGTAACCCTAACTCCAGGGTTGGGAAAAAGGGGAAAAAAGAGTTGGTGGTGACCCTGGAGAGTAGATAATGATCCCTGGATGCTCCCGGGCAGGATTTAGATAGCCAAGAGATGAAGCAGCAGCACATATTCAGGGAGAAGTCAAAAGGTAAGAACGAAGTGAGGGGAGTAAGAACTGACATCAAAAGATAGGAAAACACTGACCTGACACAGGAGTGTCTTTCAGAAATTATTTCTCACTTAGTGGATCTGTGATTTGCAGCTAGCTCTAGCTTTTTAGCTCCAAATATTCAAGGTCCTTGTTTAACAACAGGCAGAATAGACAAGCCCATATTTAAAAAGATTAAGGACTCCTGTCCTTAGGTACTGCTGAAAACAAGTCTTCAAAGTACAAAATCTCTTCCTTCTCTTCAAAGTATTAAGTATGGAAGGCATTATGCCTTCACTTTAAGCCTAAATCATTCATTTAGCTGAGATACTGTTCTCTGCAGTTCTGAAAGAAAATTAAAGAAATTTTTAAGAAAAATTAAATACAAACAGCCTCATGAGGACCATTCTTTCCCTTTCTGCTCTCCAACCTAACCCTCCTGGTAGACCCTTGTTGGTCAAGCTGTCACTGTAGAAGATTTCTTGCTCATTGTAGAGCTCCTTCCATCTTTACTTCAAAATGTGCAAATACCAAAGCCTGACAGCAGCAGGCACATCTCTCACAGCTCAGGGTTGGAGAGGAAACGCATCCAGTCCTTCCAAACCTGTCAGCTAACACAAAGGTGGCTGTAATCTCCTCACAGTCCCTGCACTTTAATTCGCTCAACTCCTCAAAGATGACACGGGGTAATCCTCTCGACAGATTTTTCAATTGCAGACTTCATATACTGCTTCACAAAGAGCTGCTGGGTGTGTCCAATAAGTATCTATACCTATTTCTGAAAACAGGGGAGTCCTTCAAGATAAAGTATTCAATCTTATAGGCTCTGCGAATGCAGAGATGAACAGAATATTCTGATTGAATTTGGCACTTCCTCATCTCTTCTCTCACTTCGTACACAGTAAGTGGCTTTTAAATATATACCCATTTATAGCTTATGTATTTTCTGTTATATATACCTAAAATGCACATAAATTATGTTATAGTTGCAGGTGCTGGACAGAGAGATCACTGATCATTGATCGTAGATCATTACGGCTGATGAAGTTTGCATCACATAGATCAGCAATCTCTAGACCCAGTACCAAGTGACTGAGCATGAGTGCAAACCTTTACTGGCTCCTTGACTCTGGAGGATGGGTAGGGAGAAAAGTCATTGAGAAAACTGATAACAGAAAAAGCATCCAACAGCAATGAATTAGCTGTTGAAGTATATCAATATATCAAACACGATCCCCATAATTTCATAAACTTAATTAGCTCATGGACAAACTACACCACCTTCACCTTAGTTTCCGTAACTTTGCCCTCACTCAGTTTCTTCTAAACATACAGGTCAGACAACAAATATGAGAGCTATGTGAAACTGATTTGGGGTAAATTTACTGGAGACTGATGTGGTTCATATATGGTCTTTACTCTCATAGCATTCCAGGCCTCTTTCATTCAAGCAAATGACCACACTGAGAACGTCATCATAACACATCAGGTAGAAGGGCATGATGAAAGCAAGAGCTGCACATAAATATGAGGTTTTTGAAAAAGCGATAGGAAGCATTTACTATTGGAAAGGGACTTTACATCTTTTTCTTCCCCCAGTCATCTCATTTTTAAACAGGAAGGAACATCTGTCCACTTACTCCATACTAATTCTGAAAATGCATTAATACGCTGTTTACCCTCCTCCCTTTGCTGTGGGCTGCTGAAAATGGTTCACTGACATTTTCAGATGAAAATCTGTAACCATTTGGCTTTACTGCCTTTACATAAAACCCACCTTGCTTTCTGTGCTGAGCTCAATACAGCAGCCATCTCTCTGTGAGCCACAGCTTTCTGAAAAAATTGGAGAACAGCTTGTACGTCAAAAGTCAAGTATGAAAAAAATTAGCAAGCAAGAAATTAAATCATTAAAACTCATCAGTATTTTGCCCAAAATATTTCATCATAATACTTCACTCCAACTCGCAGCTCTAAACCGCAAAGCACATTGCACAGGATGATAAATTATATTATCTTCATTTTACAGATGGGAAACTGAGGCATAGGAAAGCAAATAGACTTTCTCAATGAATTGATGATATAAAACTTATTTTCTGACTCTCAGCCTAGCATTCTATTCAATAGACTATCCTGTCTTTAATTCCTATCTGAAAATGGTGAAAGAAATAAATGTGCTGTTATGTTAGCTTTTGCAAATCCATTTTCCCTTAGCACCAAGACAAAAAAGCAAGAGTCAAATGTTTAAAATAGTTAAAAATATTAAAGCACACAAGAAGACCATTTAGTTGCATTTACAGCTGGCAGGAGACTCTGGCATTCTATTTTTATTTTATATTTTTTATAGCTAAAGATTTCATTGTAGTACCTGGAAACATGGTAGTTTGCTGACAAGCTTGCAGCTTCAAGTACTCATTTCCAAGCCAACTGTATTTGAAAACAATGTTTGGCACTGAAAATAAGCAGAGATATAAGAAAAATATTAAAATAGCTATGGGAGTGACAGGAAAAAATGGAGTGAGACAGATTCCTCCAGTCTGATCCTTTATGACTCTTTTCTAGTTATTGAGTATATAAATTTCAATCCCCTAGTACAGCTGAGGGGGGAGAAAAATACATGATTATCATATCACTCAAAGCCGCACAACTTTAAAATCAGCTCCAATATAAATTCACTCTCTATAAAATGACTTTTAATATTCTTTTCCTTAACATAAGTATTAAATTTTGTATGATTAAAAATTTATTTACTCTCTCTTGCTTAATTTAGATTTTTATTTGCTATTATTGCCATTGCCATCTGATCTCAACAAAATCTCTCTGCACATTACAGCAAGAGTGTACCACTAGCTGTGACACATGGCTGGGCTTTGAAAACTAAACCTTAAAGCAAATTAAAAGTGACCATCCCAACCTGGTGGCTCAGACAACATGCATTATACTGCTCTTTCACAGAGGGGTAAAGGGGAGAAGGCAAGGGGGGTAAGAGTCCCCTTCCTGTGTTTGGGAATGTGTCAAGGGACTATGTGTCTACAGCAAGATCTTGTTATCTAATTTACATTGTGACCCATTGGAATTTTGTTGTATTAATTCACCTGTCTTAGATGATTTGCTATGACTTATTTGAGAAGCTGCTGGTACAGCCCTATTCTTTAATAACTCACTAGGTCTGGAAGTATCCCAAGAAAAGTAAAATAAAGCCAATGCCATCCAAAACTATCTTTTGTCAAGATGACACATCTGAATACTCTCAAGATAAAGCACCATCCTTTAAAATCCATGCTAGCTGCTTAGTAAAATGACCCTAGTTTTGCTAGCACTTGCGGTCTCCCAGTAGTTTCCCTATATAAAAGTATATTTGATTTCTGTGTATTTACAGAAATGTAAATAAACAGGAAAATGAGAGGTTGAGTTGCTTCAACCAGTACCATTCAGTTAAACTAAATGCTGTAAATTCTTGAAATCTAGAGACCTAAGCAAGTCAAGTACTGTGATTTAAGTACAATACAGACTTACATATTAAGCCATATAGCACTACTTGCCTTCTTAGCAAGCTGATGTCAAAGCTGAATCTTACAAGAACAAACCAGAAATGATTTCCCTCTTGCCACTATACTCATTTAATCACATGCCTTCATCCTGACACTACATTTTGTGCTTTCTGAAGTTAACAGAAATTTTCCTGCGAGTCTTTTTTGACACCTTTGTAGTTTCAGTTTGGCACCACAGCTGTGGAGCACAATGGGCAAGAAGTCTCCATGCCTAGTGGTCTGGAGAAGCCCAGTGCCCCACTCATAGGCATAGACAAATGTGTATATAACCATAATTTATAGTGTGCCATGATTCTCTGAAAATGTCTTCAAAATCCACCTGAACTATACCATCTAACTCAGATTTTTCTGTGCATATTTTTCAGTGAAATATAAGGAAATATAAGGAAATATAAGGAAACTTCAGAATTGATTTATTATTTTAATCCAAGATTTATTCTTTATATGAGTTATTCTTTCAAGTGATGTCTGTATGAAATATTTTAATATTTGTGAGCTTCCTGCCCTCCAAGACCTACACACACACACACCCTGGCACATTATAATATCTATTGCAACATTTATGTTTCATAAAAATATAAGAAAGGCCACCCCAGGCCATATTCATCTGATCTAGTATCTCATTCCTACCAGTACTGTATCAAACAGAGGGTTCTGTGATATATCCTAGATATGATGTCCCAGTTCCCACTTCCTATGTGCATGGTGTCTCTGCATTTCATAGTTGTGGGTTTTCTTACCATGGATTGGTCTAATTGATTTTTGAATACACATAAGCTTTTTCTGTCTACCATATACTGCAGTAATTTGACCAATCTTTTTCAGCTACGAAGGTCTGGGCTGCAAAACCTCACCCAGCTGTCTGCTGCAATGCCTACCAGTCAAGACTTTGTGGGCCAGCATGGCTGCTGATGCATAGCTGTCCTTCTGCTCCTTTTCAAACCTTAGATTATAAGGTTTAATCACACTCAATAGAAAAGGCAGTCCCTACATTGCATAGCTTTACTTGTACAGCGGGATGAAAGGTCCACATTAAAAAAAAAAAGCCAATAATGCAGCTGCTGGAACACCATCTCCCTTAAATTCCAATAAAAATCAGCAAGAAAAGCCCAATTTGAAGTTGATGTCCACATTTTCACCTTAATATAAGCAGATTTTGTCTTTTCATCTCTATGTACAAGTAATATCAGATTTGTCATGGAGTCTTTGTAGAAGATATATTTTAAGCCCTCTAAACTGCCTGAAAAACCCAAGGATTATATTTAAGAGCTATGCTCTTTTTCTTACACAGAATGTTGTTAGAGAAAATCATAAAGGCTGAACCATTCTTGCCAGCTTTATTGTTTGCAAACATTTTAAATAAAAATTTTATTCTATTTGGAAACAGTTTGATGATAATTTTTGTGCATCTTTTTCCCTCTAGAAGAGTGTCATAAGAAAACAGACAAATGCACAAGTGGGCGATATAGACATTGTTTTACTATGTCAGAAATGCCTCTGAGCAAATGAAAATGTCAAGTTCCCCTGTAACTCTCAAAATGTTGTTAAAATAGTAACTAAAAATAAATTAATAATAGTCCAAGTACTAATCAGTCCAAGTGTTACGACACACCTAGTCCAACAGTAAATAATCTCACAGTAGTTAGTTTTTCAGGCTAATACAGAGCACAGGTTCTTTTGAGGCAAACATACAATATTAGGTATCATATAGCTAGAAAACAATCCTCCTCCGTTGTTGAGAAGTACTCTGGTTTTCCAGATCGTATGTTTCCTGTATTCAACAAATAATGTATGGTCAAGTCTGTCCACCTTTCAGGGTAAGCAGTTTCCCTCTTGCTTCTGACAGGAGCAGAGAGGGATTTAAGTCTACACAAGGAAAGAATGGAATAAGGAGACTGTAGGAATGAAATGGTGCAGTTTTGCCGAAACACTGAATGATGCTGTTTCTCTAAAATGTTCTCAGAGAGGGCCAAGAGCAGGGCAAGTTCTCTAGGAAGTAACTTGATATGAAAGTGGTGGATTTGAGATTACAAGTAACACTGGATGAGACATGTAAAAGGAAGGGATTGAGACAGAATGAACAATGGCTAAAAATACTGTGAAATCTGTGCATCACCTCCACTCATGCAAACACACACAAAAAAAAGGTAGTCAGCTGTTTGTAAACACTGTCATTACCAGCAGCCAAAATATAATGCAGTCCACAAACATTGCAGCTCCAGCTCCAGTATGTCCAACTTTTGTGTGTGTGTGTGTGTGTGTGTGTGTGTGTGTATATTTGTGTGTGTGTGTGTAGTATTATTTTGTTTTTCTTGTCATCAATGATATACGACTGTATAACATGGCTTGCATCTCATCCTCCAAGTCTGCTCTGGTTTTGCTGTTTTCCCATTACGCTACTGTCAAACATAGAACCAAGATGCTGAGAAGTCATCCAATAGGTCAGTTTTTGATCGTAGAGTGCCTCCCCAGTTCCCAGGGAGGAATGAAGCTCCTTTGATATATGTATGAATGGACGCATTTACATTCAACAAATTAAAAACTGCAATATAATAGCAAAAATGGCTGAGCTGAGGGAATTTAGAAAAGAAGTACAGGATTGATATTAAATATTGCATTCTCTTACTAGTGTAGGGTATAGTGACAGACAGGAGATGATTTTTTAAAGTTCAATGTATCTACCTACCTACAGCAGCTATCTCAACCTTTATACCATGGTCATCATCGCATTTTATCTGAGAAGTTATCAGAGCAGTTGTGGATTTAGGAGTTAAAAGGCCTCATTTTATCTCAAAGGTCATGTGAATGCTATAAAAGTACAGATATGTAGTTCTATAAAATCTCCAGGTTAAAAAGTACATCTATTAAAACAAAACATATGTGAAGATTCATGTTTCTTGCAATATAGATCTGTTCCAGCCTTACTGCAGTGACACAGCTGAACTGTGCTCATACCTTGTCTCATGAAGCTGGTCAAATGTGGAAAGAGAAAGCAAGAGAAAAAATTTTTTAATACAAATATTACCCTCATCTCTAACAATTGTTAGCTAACAGGCTTGATGTTCAATAATCCAATTAGGTAAATGAGAATTTTTCTCAATTACCTGTACAACCAGGTACAAGGAGGAAAACAAATGACAACCCACATGGAGAAGATATCAAGCAGATTCTGCTTCTTCTGTTAGAAGTCTCACAGAGACATTCTGAAAAAGCTTAATTTAATCTGCCCCAATTATTAAAAAATACCTGTATTGAACTTTTCTTGAAACCATTATTTTAGGAATAAAAACAAGCCCACTTTTCAGGAGAGCTAAGCACCCATATTCTCTCTGGCTTCACCTGGAGCTCTGGATGCTCAGCTTTTCTGAAAAAATCAAGCCTTAGAAGTTCATGATACGGGAAAATAAAATGTCCACAAAAAGAGTGGAGAAGTGCTTATGTTATGACATTAAATTCTAGGTCTAAAGTTGTGCTGGGAATAGTTATTTACACTGCTGGTAAATTTCATATTGGAAATCCTAGTCCACTGAGAATACTCTCCCCAACACCCCCTCTCCCAAAAAGCTCCTAAAATACTGTAAACTTAAAATTCCCATGCATATTTCTATTTATGATGTTTCATTAATTGTATTCATAAGCACATACATATATGTAGATATAGAACTGCATACAGAGCAATACATGGCTGTATGTCCTGTGTGAAATCGTACTTTATGTGCATACATAAACCTTATGCTATTGAGACATTCACTTGTATCCACATCCAGCTCCTGTTAGTACCAAAAGTAAAATCTCAGACCACCTGCTTGGATATCTAACTATGGATCTAAGCTTCTTAGTTTTCGTTCTCAGGCTCTGTCTCTCAGATTGGGTAGCTGAGTCACAGAACTGGTTAATTTTCAGTCAGCAAGGCAGCAATATACACTCGCAACAATATCACCAGTGAATTAATTTAGCTGTAGATTAAATATACATGATAGATAGCAATGATATACCCAACTACTGGGTTATACAATAATACTGTATGTAGCTGGGCAACATTTTAAAAATCCATCTAGTTAATTAATTCTGAATAACAGGCTTAAATTTTTTTAAGTAACTTAAACGTTACTGAAATGTTTACTAGCTAAACTTGTCAAAATGCATGCTATTTTAAACTTCAGCCAGCTTAAAATCTGATGTATCTTGCTGATGTTTAAACAGCTGACTGTTTCACTGCTATCTATTTTAATTAAACTGTACACTCTGAAAATAGCGTTGTGACAAAACGTGCTAATTGCTAATGTTTGAGAAACCTCTGGAGACTGGCCATATGTTAGGAACCACTGTTGAGCATTGACTTGATTGCATTCTCTACTTTGCAGGGGCATCATGAAAACGTAAAAGCTAAGCGTTTACTACCTCTGAGGCAGCCCTAACTCTGAAGCATTCAATGCTTTCAAAAATATGGATTCCATTTTCAAAAGCTGTCTAACTCCATTCCCACTGAAATCGGTGACAGTAGGTAAATACTTTAAGCTTGCAAAAGTCTCAGTCTGTTAATCACATAGGATTCCCTTTCTAATGAGAAGTTCCTCTGTGATCTCTCATATAACCAATCTCTAACTCTATGATCGCAGTGGTACTCAGACACTCTTATGGGACTCCAGTTTTTAAATGAGCACTGGCCAAGGTCCTAATAAACTTCCATTATGAAGAGTTTTTGAAATTTGTCAGTTAATTCAGACAAACATGTTAGTAGACTCATTTACTTCTGATATTTAGTTACTTTGAAACTGAATATTGTTCAACTGTTGTAACTATTGGATACACAATGATTATATATAAAGCTCCAAATTCACAGCTTACACTGGTGTAAAATAAATGCAAAGGCCATTTCATGCACTTGCTAAGGTCTGTAAAGCAATTTTAGCTGTTTAATATAGTTAAAAAACAAAAACAAAAACAAAAACAAATACCTACAGCACCCTAGAATTCAGTTACCAATCCCATGGGAATACACTGAAACATCGTCAGTGTTTTGCATTAGACATCTGTATTTCATAGCCGTATCTCCAATAAAACAAGAGACCACATCTTCTAATGTCATAAGAGAGCTCACTGTCAGTGAAACAACCTTGCTAATTTAATGAAATCAGACTACTCATAACATACTGCAAACCTATGGATGATGTTTTTAATGTGGGCTGGGCTTTTTTAAAGGTTACTGTACCTTTGAAAAAGCAGAATAGTGTTTGATCTTTAGCTATATCCAGATTTGCTCCACTTTTTGAAAAGGCCATCCTCTACTGAATCTCCTAAATGCCCTCTCAAGGTATGTTTCACAAAGACTGAGTGCTGCAGGAGTTTCATAATTTACTCTTTACATGGAATTATATTCAGAATAAGTAGGCACATAAGAGAATAATTATTTGCAGAAGCAAGCCAGAAAGTCTAGTCCTCATCAGTGTTACTGCATCTATTCTTACTCAGTGCTAATTTGAGACTGAAAATAAAGAAAGGACTAATTAAGGAGAAGAAAAGATTTGGAGGTACAAAGCAAGGAAAACAGTAAGTCTGATTATATGACATTCATAAAATTATTAAAAGGAAAAGTCAGCAATTGCTCACATTCATCTTTAATATTGTATTTTCACAGAATCATAGTATCACTGAATGGCTTGGGTTGGAAGGGACCTCATGGATCATCAGATTTCAACCCCTCTGATGCAGACAGGGTTGCTAATTGCTAGATCAAGTACTAGATGTCTTTTACCAAAAAGAACTAAAAGACATAAAGTCATGTGTACTTTCTGATTCCTAAGTTATATGCTAAGGAAAGAAGATGAGGAAATAAAGGATAAATATATTTGGAAACTTTTGTTTGAACTTCCTTGGTACGTCTTTGGCATCTTCCAACAACAACAAAATTGCTCCTAGGCAATAACCAAATAGAAATTACTTGAAACCAAACTCACAGTTAGCTATTCACAACTTACACATATGCTGAAACAGACATGTATAAAAGTTATGCGAAGCTATGAGTATATTTGGAGTATGTACAAATAATAATCAGAAGAAAAGGTTAAATTTAAATAACTTTTTCCACTTAAACTCTAACTCACATTAATATTCTTCTGGAAAGGACTTTCAGATGAAGTTATTGAGTTTCTATTTTCATTTTGCATGTATAGTTTAATTTAGTTTTTAATAATCTCAATTGGTCTTTTAAATGCATTTTTGCGTCTGCCACCTGAAAGGAATAATTCCTTTCTCTTCAGTTCATAGAATCATAGAGTCATAGAATTGCTCAGGTTGGAAAAGGCCTTAAAGATCATCGAGTCCAACCACGACCTAACCATACTACCCTAACTCTAACAACCCTCTGCTAAATCACGTCCCTGAGCACCACATCCAAATGGTTTTTAAACACATCCAGGCATGATGACTCAACCACCTCACTGGGGAGCCTATTCCAGTGTTTAACAACCCTTTCTGTAAAGAAGTTTTTCCTGATATCCAACCTAAACTTACCCAACCTAAACTTGAGGCCACTTCTCCTCATCCTGTCACCTGTCACCAGTGAGAAGAGACCAACCCCGTTCTTGCTGTAAGCACCTTTCAGATATTGGAAGAAAGCAATAAAGTCTCCCATCAGCCTCCTTTTCCCCAAAGAATTTTTCATCCTACTGTGGTTTTCAATCTTCCTATCCTTCTTCGCAACCCTCATCCCCCCTCAAAAAAAAAAGACTCTCGGTTTTTATTAATTTCATTTAAGCTTTCAGTTTCAAAGGTGGTTTAGGCAGCCAAACTCTGGAAGAGCAGCTTAAGAGATCACATTCTAAATTAAGATCATTGTTAAAGAATTTAGAGAACTGATTGTCACGATGGTAAGTGACATCTTTTCTGTGTTAAGCTTTCTTTCACTCGATATCCAATATGGTTCGCCTCTTTCTCTAGACTCTGAGTAACCTCCTCTTTAAACAAATGCACTACCCAAGCAGTTCACAAATCCACCAGTTTTCCTGTGTCATGCTCTCCAACCTGAGTGAACATCTGAGCCGGTCTCCTTCTCACAACTCTCACTGTCCATTCACACTCAGCACCCTCCTTTGCAGTTATTCACTGTGATACTCCCATGGTCCTGATCAATAATTTCATTGTCAGTTTCAACTGAGATCTGTACACATTGAAACTTCTTCCAAATCCTCAGATCTACATTTTTATATATTCATGGAACTTGCTTCACAGTTACAAGAACTTCTTTCCCCCCAGCTCTGACAAATGCAAGCTTGTTCTCCTTATATGCATGCAAAACACTGTTGTAAAGATCTTTTACAAAAGTGCAGCGGTTTTGAATGGACACGTGATTTCTCAGGCTGTGTTCCCTGGTTCCTCATTTCTAGTGCCTCAAGTGGAAGATATTTGTTTTCTTCTTCCCTATGATTTCTGTACTATGAGGTCACAATGTCGCTCTTTACAACCCATTTGTCGTATTTCCAGATTGTCAGAGTATGTTTTCTCTCAAAGCATAGCATATTGTTTGAAAGACGTCTCTGCAAATACCCAGAAAGCCATGTCAATTACCTTCCTTCCTTTAAACTCTTCCCAAAGGACCCTTCTATGCTAAGATACCATGCACAAAGACGTTACCTTACCTTTGGTGTCCCCTCTGCCTGGATCTGCTGGTGCACCCAGTCTGGGAGCTCAAGGTTTGTGCAGAAACCAATGCAGTGCTCTCCCCTGGCCACAGCTCCTATGAGCTGTGCTTATACAGAAAAAAAAATCATCAACAAATATAAAACCTATATGACCAATAAGACTAGAGGGCAAGCAGTGCTAGCTGCCTTTCTCACGCAGCTGCGAGATTTGACATTAAGGCAACAAGGAAAACTGCTAACTTATGCTGTCACTTACACAGACACCAGAAAGAATAGTAACCAATCAGCCTCTATCCTATATCCCTCAAAGTCCTGCGCACACTAGGCTTTTCCTGCTTTCTTCTGTGTTCTGTAAGTAGTTGGGACTTGAAATGGTAATTCGTGTTCATCTTTTCAAGCCTCACAGATATCTCATCGCCACAGCGTTACTCCAAGTAATGAAACACAGACATTAATTCAGTGTGTTACTACCTCCCCCAGTCAGTCCAGAGGCAGAAAGCAAAACTGCAAAAGTTCTGAAGCGTACATAATTTACAAGATGTTTTTAAATTAAAAAAATAAAAAGCCCCATCTTAATAACAAGTGCAAGATCTGATATCTGCGAAATACATTCAAGTCTGCTTCAAAATGTTGGCATTTTCAAGACAAGACCATTTAAAGGGCATAACCTAATGAATCATTAGCACCAAAGCCCATCTAAATTAAAAGTATAAGGATATGCTTTTAGAAGCATCACTCTTTTTTTTTTTTTTTCTCTCCACTCTTGTTATTTCGTTTTCAGGAAATATCCAGAAGACCAGTTTCTTAAACACGCTTTTAAAAATGGCTCACTGTGATAGATTTGATGGACTTCCTTTTATTTCTGTCACAGGAAATAAATTCGGCTTGGTGTTTTCAAGAAAGAAAACGTATCAGAGCAGGTTCTTTTTCTCAATGGAAAGGGATTTATCTCATTAGCAAGATCTGCCCTAATTTCAGATTAAATTTTACGTGGTATGCTTGAGTTCACATATATTTACAATTTTCCGACAGGTGTCTATTTAAAGCAATGGTATATTTGTGCACACATTAATATTTCCTGTGAGTTTTTATAAGCATTAAATAATCCAAAGCAGGATTTCCTCATGATTCTATCCAGGTTCTATAATATCCAGAGACATTTAGAAAATTGCTCAGAGAAAGAAAAATAACAAACATAAATATAAATAAACCTGTGCTAGCTGAAACTCAAATATTTGAGCTTTGCACAACACAGCTCATCTCAGCTCGAGCCCAAGCTGCTTGTGAAGGCAAGCAAATGCCACAGTCCCTCAAACTCTCAGAGATTTGCCCACATTTCCACATTGCCCACAAATAAAATTTTGGTTTGTGTGAGTTGAAAAGGCAACATTTTCACTACTGAAGCCTTTCCAAACATGCCCAACAAATCTACAGCAACTAACAAAGGATACAACTGGTCCCCAACATTATATAATACAGTATGGTACGAGGGGACTATAGATTACTCTTCTCTGAATAAGCTTCAACTGTAAGTGATTATTTTTGGATTCTCCTATTCTCCTCCACCACCTCCACTCCAAAATGTGCTCTTTCCTCAAACAGATTCCTAAAACACCAGTATTTCACCTGAGGTACAGAATCTAAGATCATTCCTGGGAATCTTACTCCTCAAATCTTGCCAAGTTATCTGAACAAATTTCCCTACGTGATTTTATGCAAATTAGATTTCTTTGATTAAACTGCCCCATGCCTATTTTTTTGCACACAGATAATTTGTGGGGCTTCCTACATTTGATTTGCAGGTGTCTGCATAGATGGTATGAAGTTAAACCTGGAACAGGATAAGTAGAATCACAAAAGCAGCCTTAAGTGTTTCAGGTCACATACCAAATATGGAAATAATTTTAAAATATATTAAGCTTCTATAATGGTTGAACAGACAAAGCAGGGATCTGACTTTCTCACCTTGCTACTAGTAGTTAAGGGTGTCAACATCTGAAGTTTGGGTTTGGTCTATATTAGGTAAGAAAATAGAAAAGAAAAAAAAAACCAACAACCCAATTTAAGAATTTTAGTTCCTAGGTCAGTTAGTTGCTTCCAGAAAGCTCATCCACATACATAAACATAAAAATGGGGTCCTAAGCCTGGATTCTAGATACAGTCACTTCTTCAAACTGCTGCTAGTCATTTCCAGCGATGCTTTTATTGCACAAGACAGCGTAAGAGGCTGAATGTTAACTTTTATTCTCTTTCTACATTTAGGTATATTACCAACAACTAAAAGGTGAAATCTAAATACGAGTATCAATTAAAGGGAAATATTTTCATATTTGTTTTTATTTAAATGGTTTAAGTGGGATGAGCACAAGTGGAGAAGCTGACAATGGAGGAAGAGGAAAGAGACAATAAGACTTATTAGTGATAGAAGTATCACTGATTCATTAAACTCATTCAGAGCATTGAATCATGCCTAGTAGAAACAGTCTAACTTTGGCAAAGAGAAAGAAAGAAAGAAAGAAAGAAAGAAAGAAAGAAAGAAAGAAAGAAAGAAAGAAAGAAAGAAAGAAAGAAA
>JAOWBP010000001.1:51940121-51945634 GCA_028571105.1 Tragopan temminckii | reverse complement strand
GGACACAGTACTCCAGATGAGGCCTTACCAGGGCAGAGTAGAGGAGAAGGATCACCTCCCTTGACCTGCTGGCCACGCTCCTTTTAATGCACCCCAGAATGCCATTGGCCCTCTTGGCCACAAGGGCACACTTCTGGCTCGTGGCCAACCTGTCGTCCACCAGGACACCCAGGTCCCTCTCTGCAGAGCTCCTCTCCAGCAGGTCGTCCCCTAACCTGTACCGGTGCATGGGATTATTCCTCTCTAAATGTCATCATGTGATCACATATAATGTTTTTCCTCACTACTTGCCATCAACTTCTTCTAACAATGACTCATTGTAAAGCTTGAAGATATTATTACCAATTTTCACTTCTATAATGGATTTGCTCTTCTAGCTTTGTATTGTACCTGTAAGTAAAGCAGAGCAGAATCCTAACTTTGAGTATGTAGAATACTGAATCAAATGGTGTAACATATAAGAAATGATTGCACAGAAATTTCAGATGCATAGGAAGGACGCCAGTTACATTACTTCATTATCTCTTCCTTTGCATGATTTGTTTCTTGTCCCCTTTTCAGAGGAGAGATTTATGTTATGAACTCTATTTCTTTCTTTCCCAAAACTTTGAGTGTGAGTAACTGTTCAGTGGTCTAAGCAAGCCAGTTTCTGTGCATGTGTACATGGAGTCTGATCAGATCCTCAGCAAGAAACACTCTCAGATGTTACATCTACAGTCAGATTTGAAAGGTTTCATTTGCTTGTGTTTCTTACAGTAGAGGTCATTATTTTGCCTGAATAAACCAGGAGAACAACAAAATGCAGATTTCTTGGAAAGAAGCATCTCAGAGTCAAAACTCACTTCACCTGAGCTGATTACCAATATATAAATTTTCATTCAATGTTAACTCTAGGATTGGTCTTTCCAGGCCAATCCTAGAGAGGATTGGTCTGCCTTCTTAGAGAAGGCATGTCCCAAGTAAGACTGCATCATAATTTATAACATCTGTGGGATGAAACCAAGAGGATGGAGAGGAAAAGAGAATTTTAGCTCCATGTTAGCACCAGCTGTTCTGCCGTAAATTTTCATGTTACATGGTGTAACTGTCATTGTGCAGCTGCATAGTCCTTTGGAACAGACATATTTTGCATAGTGTTGTTTGAATCAGAAAGTAAGGTAGGTTCCTTGATAGAAAGTGCTGTTCAATAAAAGATATTCTTAAGTTGGACAGTGTCATTGTCGTTAAGTGTCCTCTATACAAGTTGTCTGCTAATCACTGTCCAAAATAAAAGATATCTTCCTCTTCCCTACACCCCTGGCAATTTTTTTTCCCTTAGAAGCAAGGGCTGTGCACTCTTGATCACTCTTTATTGTTCACACCATTTCATTCAGATAAGAAACTTTTGAAAAAACAGTTGAAAACAGTTCATCGGTGACTAACGAGGTTAACTGGCTAATTCCTCAGCACTTCCAAAGCCAGAGAAGTCTGGATTTCCCAAAAGAAGGATTTCACCAAAGTCCTCTAAGATAAGGAAGACATCCTTTCTCCAGTAGTCACACATGCCCAAGGTGAAAGAAAGAGAGAGATGGGGGAGAAATGGAGTTCAATTGTGAAAAATCACTCCTTTATAAATGGACAAAGAAAAAGACAGCTTTATCAAGACAAATTGCAACAAAAACAAAACAAAACAAAAAAGGAATATTTTCTTGGCATTTGAAAAAGCTGGTAATGCTTTCTGTCTTCAATGTCTCACTCATGCAAATGAAAAGATGCTATCCTATGGATATTACAAAAAATTGGCTAAATTAAAATGAAAAAATGTGAATGCACACTGAAGAAATGTGGGAATAAATCCCAAAGTATTTTAAATTTTATGAACAAGCTGTCTGGGGATCCTTGCATGCCAAAGCTGGCTGTTTGGTAGCAGGAAAACTATATTCCAGGAATGAAAGTTGAATGTCACTATCAACTTTTTGTTTGGGAGTAGAAAAGAACAAAAATGAAGCCTACACAAGACAGAACAATCTGAATTGGTTATATATGGATAAAAAGGCTGCCCTGTATACTCAGAAAAGTGTGGCAGGCTGTTATCGTAGACATTGCAATTTCACAGACATGGAGACCACACATTTAATTCTTTTCTATAGCTTTTTTAAAAGTTGGCTTCAAGCTATTCTCTAAGGAAAGGAGATGGTTAATTGTAGTCCTGATGGATTTCACACATCACAACGGGCTCAACAAAAGCTAAATAAAGAGAGTTTAATCAGATTTGGAAAAGATAGCTTTTAATGAAAGTGAATTCTGCAGAGGATGATAATCATTAAAAGTGAGGAGTTAATCAAAAATCCTAAATCAAGAAGGGAAATTTGAAGCATCTAGGAAACATCTTTCTTCCAACTCAGATCCCCTTTAAAAGTAGGCGAAAAGGAAAAAAAAAAAAAAAAAAAAAAAAGATAATCAAATGTTTATTTTATTTTATTGTTTTCTTGCCATTTTCTGGACACCTACCACAGAAAAAAAGGAAGTTTCTGACTCTTGAGTGAGAATTGTTGTGTCATGATACTTTGAGACAGTGACTGAAGGAGTAATTGAAAACACAAGAATTACGAAAGAAAACAGGAAGTTAAAACTGTCTTGGGAAAATTATTCCACATCCTCTACAAAGAAGGAAAGTAATCTTTCCTCGAATACCACTCTTAAGGATATAATTAAAGAGGAATGAGAATTCCCTAATAAAGGGAAGTGTCCTAAAGGGGCAATACATGAAACACTGCTGTAGAAATAAAGAAGATGGTACATGTGGATGTGTGGAGCTGTTTCAGTACAAGCTCCAAAGGCAAGCTACAGCTCCAGCAAAAGCCCTTCTAGGGTGATATCGCTGACCTCCATGCCTCTTTCCTATGGAAGTGGAAAGCAATTCTGAGACTACATGATGAGACTGCAGCTGCGTCTTTGCTGACACCCTTCTTAGCCACCTGCTTTGCCAAAATGATTTTAGCACAGCATCATGATATAAAAGAGAGAGCCTGTGCTAAGCTCAAATATGCTAAGTCGCTAAAATTTAAAATAATTCTGTCCTTAATCAGTAGTACTAATGACTTCCTGTCTTCTACAGGCCCTATCACTTTATTTTCAAGTTTGGTTTTCAACCTTGTCATTCTGGGCAAAGCCAGATGCAGCAACCGCTTCTGAGTACTGTGTTGATCCTGCTGGAGCAGGAGGCTGGACTGAGACCCCAAGTGACTGTCCTCTATGTCTCTTTCTAGTTAAGGTCTCTAGAAAGTGAATGCTCTATGACTGGAAGTCACATTATCACACTGATTTTACAAGTTAAGTTAGAAGACGGACTGTTATAGGGATGCAATTCTTTTACCATCTTTTAAATCTTTTCTAAAACATAGCTAAAAACACTGGGGGCATGGTCAAATAATGTATTTAGGAAAGTATTTTGATTAAAAAAAAATAAAAAAAGAAGTGGATTCCTTTTTCATTTCCCTAAACACCATCAAAAATAGAAGGAAAAGGCAAACTGCTACTGGGATGTGAAATGAGACCTAATTTAGAAAAAACATCCTTCAGATTGATGTCTTGTGGCTTGCAGCAGTAGCCCAGAATACCACAAAAATGAAAGTAAATCCTATATTACAGATCTCTGAAATATTTTTTTTTTACTAGTTCTAGGGTGCTTTTTTTAGCAGTGCAATATACCGCCCCCCTTATGGCTATTTACAGCACTGTCATATCACTATTTAAGAAATTAATTTTCAGTCTGCAGTCTGAAACATCAAGTTTTGGGCCACAATAACTGACATAATGGCTTCTCATCTTCATAATGAGATTTTTTTTATAAAGCTGCATACCTTATCAATCTATCCAGTAGGCAATAGCTTTCATCACAGACTCCAAACTTTCTTCCATGGCCTTAAACAATTCCTTGGGAGCCCAAGTACTGCATGATTATCTACTGTAGAAGTATGTTCTGTACAATACTGTGCTTTTCAAAGTCTTGCAGACACCCACTAAGTACCTTCTGAAAATCAAGCTTGTTCATCAAACAATATCTCTACTGTTATTTTGTTCCACTCCTCCTTGATGTGTATACACGAGAGACAAAAGGCCTTGCTTTCATTATATTGTGCATAGACAATCCATCTTCAAACTATCTGTCAACAGACACCTTGGAAATGCAAGGCTGGGAGATCCCAAATGTGACATCCGGTATCCAGTCCAACACAAATGGCCAAAAAACAATTTTCACCTTCCTACTTCTGTTTACAGAGACACCAGTGTTCCTTTTCCTGTCTTCTCTAATTAAAATTCACAGGATTTCTCCTCAGCTGTAAAGTTTATTCACTTAGAGTGATTTCCCCTCTTCCTTGTTTTTCTCCCAGTGGTCTTTCTGTCCAGATGAACCTCACCCTTGTTTATTTCTAATGCACTTATCATGCACTTTGGATACATTCAAACCAATTCACCCTGATGTAACACCCTACATTTTCCCACATTCAAAACTCACACACACACATACCCTCTGTGCCAGTCCACCTTTCCATCTGATTGTGTAAACTACATGTCACAGCTACCATGGAGCACAGCGGGACAAGTGCAAAAGCTGCAGCTCCTTCTGGACTGAAAGCATAGGGTGCGAGAGACAACTCATGCATCCTCAGGTGCTCACATGAAAATCTGCACAGGGTAAAAAGCTACTTCCAGTACCCAACAGTGGAAATAGAATTAGCTCTTTATCTCTTTACCCCTACTGCATCCTGGAAGTCTCTGCTCCAGGCATTGCTATCACAGAATCATTAAGGTTGGAAAAGACCACTAAGATCATGTAGTCCAACCATCAACCCATCACCACAAGGCTCACTAAACCGTGTCCCCCAGTGTCACGTGTATCTGTGTCATACTTAGAATAGCAGCATAAGATACAAACTAAACTCTTGAAGACACTGAAGAACAGTCACCGGTTGGCATTTTGTCCTTTGTTTAACAAGTAAGTGGAAATTATAGCACCTTTAGTAGCACTGGACAGGAAGGGCCTCACACAGCCTATAAAATCTAGTCATTTATCCAATATGTATATGCATAAGTCATTATCTTTCCCATATTTCAAACCAACACTTTGCAGGAAAGTATCCATTTTTCAAAAAACATTATACAGAGGTCCTGTATTTAAGCCCTGAACTTTAAGCTTTATGGCTACCTCAATCACATCTGAAGAGGGAATATCTTCTTACTCAGCATTCAAAAATACGAAGTTCATACAGATCTGCAAGAAAGCATTTTAAAACTGCTTATAGCCTCTTAACCAGCTACATTTTTTTCCCTACACATAGACATTTGCAGAATGAAAATATTAGTTATATATCTGCATCAGAACTAAGAGACACAGTTACAAAATGCACACTGCAGTGTTTTATTGCTGTTTATACCCACCCACATATGCACACTGCAGCACAGTTAATTTTTAAACTATTGTACAGCTGTCTAAATAAAACTGGGATGCAAACTATTTTCTTAGCTGGTAT
>JAOWBP010000001.1:51927621-51935121 GCA_028571105.1 Tragopan temminckii | reverse complement strand
GATGGTGTTGCCAGAGCAAGAAAAATACACATTATGTTTCTGCACTTGAAGATTTATTTTGCTCTTCTTTTTTCGCAGCACCTTTTAACTTCAAATTACAACACTGCATAAAACACAGTGACGTATTCCCCAAAGTTTTACTCATGTGAGAAATCCACTGATAAAAGTAATTGCAAGTGCAAACTGAGCAGGATTTGCTGCAGATGTAAACCAGTATCACACTTGGGGCTCATACTTGTTTTTTCCCCTCCTCCTGTTGGTGCACCTTAGATATATGCAAAGCAGGACTATAGAGAAGCCAGTTTTCTTTGGCATTCTTTACTCAAGGAAAGAGCAAGAAGATGGTTACAAAAACAACATTCATTACAAATAAAAAGAGGAATTGGGGAGAGATGGGAAATAACTTAGAGGGAAAATATGAGGAGGAGCTGTACTAGAGAAGGAACTGTTCTGCTAGAATACAGCTGTTTTTACAGCTAGCCTCTTGTTTCAGGCAAGGCAGCTGCATACACTGTGACCTTTCTGTGAAACAGGACCACAGCAACTGACTGACGACGCTGCTTTCAGTGGCGTGGCTGCAGCTTGGATATACAGATTGATCTACATTAAAAGTCCTGAATTTGAAAACAGATAGCCATGTAGCTACAGCAGCATGGAGCTGCTTATCCAAAAGCTCACCAAGACCACACTGACCTCCAGGCAGCTTGTTATCAAGCACTCAAGGGAGCTGATTCAAAGCTGCACTCACACATATGGGCTGAAACACTGATTTGCTGGGAAGCGCCTTCCACTGCGTTGCTTATACAGCTGTGGCTGACTTCTCTTCCCTTTGTTTAGCCCATCTTCCCTACACTGTTTTCAGATAATCCTACTCTATAGCTGCTGCCATAGCTCTACCCAGTATATGGGGCTGATTTTGTAATTCTAGCTTTGTAAATAATTCCAATACCTCAATATGAACATACAACCAGACACACAAACTCTGCAACTTGGAAATCCGTAGCTTTAAGATGCACTAAGACATCACCTAGAAGAAAAGAAAAGGAAGGAAACAGAAGCAAAGAGTAAACCAGAGAAAGATTATTTTCTTTTCTTCGGGTCCAAAATCTCCCTATTCGTTTTGTATAGCATTTAATAAAAAGGGCATGATCTAGTCCCTTAATAAAATGAAACATCCACTTAAGATTTTTTTATTTTTATTTTTTAAGCAACAAAACAATGCAAAACTTAGAAGAAAAAAGTCTGCAGTTTAAAAACTTCATTGCTCTAGGGACTAATAAATGGCTGTCCATTTTGAATAGGTTCCAGTACTGACACATTGTCTCATCAGTAAATAAAGATGTTAACAGTTTACTTTTCTTGACAATTAACAAATTGTTTTTAAATATCAAGACCAAATGTTGGCATTCTCCATAAATCTCTGCATCAAACAGGTGCCCACAAGATACACTTGCCAGACTTAAGTATACATGAAAGCCAAATATAAATACAGTTAGCATGGTGTTTTTAGTACTTAGAGCCGAATTCAACACTGATGTGATATCTTTGAATTAAATAATCTGTCCCCATCAGTGAAACTTACTCTTACTTCATATACAGACCCCATAATTCAAATGCGATTCTGTTTGCCTGCTTAAAAACCTTGGAAGTAAATAATGTCCATCATTAATATATGTTAGCTAAATGATCTTGTAATTCTAGGTGTCTAAGATAGTTGATGTGCAATCTAATTGTTCAAAATGTTTTAGTAAATGGATGCTGTAGTAAATGCTGTGAGTAGTGCAATGTTTAGCTATTTTAGCACAAGTGGCAGGAGTCTGTGAGCATACGTTGTAGACACACTTCATGCAGCTTTGCACCACGGCTTTGCACCCAAGAGGGTCAAAATATATGGTAGTCTTGCACAGGAAGTCAGGTATGAAGATGTCTTGAATTCAGCCCATCAAAACAGAAGGTCCCAAACCATCTGTGTGTGAAGAGGTCAGCTACTGTTTGGGTTTCAGAAATCATATTCTGTCATTATTTCCAGAGATATGGTTAAAGTGAGGCCTTGCTTTGCATGCTAACTTTGTTTTGTTCAGAAAGTTATACAGATCCTTCACATATTTAAAATCTTCAGCATGTATTCTAATAATGAATTCCAAGAGATATGTTCCCACAGTGAATTTCTTCCTTATGGTGAATGTTTCTCTGTGGATAAAATTTGGGGAAATAATTTGCATATGAATAAAGAAAACATTTTAATATAGTTAATGCTGTTCAAAATAATGAATTATAAATGATGGACCCTTCAGTCAAGCCCAACTTCTGTACAACATAATCTCCATTTAGTCAAATGATTCTAAGCTACCCTTGCGAGGCATGGCACAGCCCACTTATAACAGCAAAAGAGAGTCTCATGTTTATCCACAGACATTAGTCTAGATTAGTACAGTAAATCCATGGTGCACACACCCACCCCAGCTCCTTCTTCAAATCTGAGGGATCCTGGGTGGTGAGTGAGGGAAGGTGAACACCAGAAAGACTGCCAGGGATGTACACCCACACTCTACCTTGCACTTTCCACTGCTCTCTAACACAAGCATCAGATCTAAGTAAAGAGCAGTATTTAGGTCAGATAGGCCAACTACTCCTGTCACCCTCTTCCTTCCCTTTTTCATCACTAAAAGAAGAAGTCTTCTCCTTTATCACATGAGAGAGAAGGAATTCAGAGGTTTAGGAAAAAGGGTGCAAGCTGACACTATCAGAGTATGCAATGGTAGGTACTCAGAGCCTATATTCAGGAAAACTGTAAGAAAATTTTTAAATGGGAGCCATTCAGGAAAACTGTCTTGGCAGATCATATATATCTGGAACCTCTCATTTTTCTCAAAGGAGAAAACTATACTTCTTGAGTCATGTCTCAGAAGAATTGTTCAAAGAGATCAAGGATTTTTCTTTTTATTTAATAGGTTAATTTTGATTGCTGCTACTTCTGTCTTCCTTTAGCACCCAGGTATTTCTTTCCCATTGCAAGGTCTCTTAACCCTTTCCAAAAGCTGCAAGAAATTCCATTCCCCTACAGCTATCACTTAGTCAGCTTAAGTGATTCTATAATAGAATATATTAAAATTCCTATCTTTGAGCTGCCCTGATATATCATCATACAACAGGATCTGTCACTATGTTTGAACATCCTTATTTAATATGTTAGGATGTTATCTGCAATATGTCATATTCCTGTCCCTAGCTGTATCCTAATAAAAAAAAAAAAAAGCAAGTGCCCAGGCTGAGCAGGAGTAGAGGAGCAAATTCTGAAAAAGAACTGGGAAGCTAACAGTGCTAAAAAGAAGGTCTAAAACATTTTACTGTAAAGTAACATTTGGACTCCACCAGTTCCTCTTTCTCTCTTCTCCATAGGATTTGTTGTATTGGAGGGTAGCAGTATTTTTTTACGTATTTTTAAAGTACTATTTTTAAAATGGTGTAGTAGCCTTTAAAGTAGTTTATGAGCGAGCTATGAAGCAATATGCACTGAAGTACTCAGTAGCAGAACAAAAATGGTATATCCAGCAAGTTTTATCATAGGTTGAGACAAAGTTACTTGCACTGCATTCCTGCTGCTTATTTTCTCATTGTTGAAGAGTAAAAGATGCAATTATGAGTGCTGTAGCACACATTCAGATGTGTGTGAAACATGTAAATGTGAAATTAATACATCTTACAGTGCTGAGACTTCAAAAACTGTCTCACATATCAAATTAGGATAAAAACTTCTGTGCATAAGGAAATGTGTTTGTTACTTTTCCTGAGAGACTGAAGCACAGAAAGACAAAGGTGGGACTTTCGCTAAACATAGTGATTATTAAGCATTACTGATCTGCTTCGCAAGTCAGCCACCTCTCAAATAACCCGTCAGTGTTTGTCAGGATAGCAGAGAAACATTCTGATGTTGAGACTCCTAGGAAATATGTCTTTGGCTTTGCTTTTAGCATAGATGCATACACTCATAAAATGAAGCATGTTTTGATAACCTTACTGACATGTATTTACATGTTAATTATTAAATTTTTTAATTATAAGAACTGATGGCATTCTGTATGAATAAGAGTGGCCATACACAAAATATAAAAAGAAAATTTAAATAACAAGATGTTGGAAACTACCAAAGATAAGCCAAACGGCAATAGCCAATACAAAAATATTCATTACCTTGCTTGGGAGGGATAGTTAGGCTCCATCTTGCCTAATGATTCTCACCAGACTTTCTCTGGGTTTGGGACCTGCACCTTTGGACCAGAACTGACCCACTAGTTTTGCTGGCTTTTTACATTAAGTCTCAGCCCACTTCTCTCATCTGCGCGAGGAAAGACATCAAGACAATTACTTTAGACTCCAATTTAGAGAAGCCTGGGTTCAAACTCTTTCTCCTCCCAAAACTTTTCATGGATCATTGGATTAGCCATTTTCTGTGTGGTCTAATACTTGGTGTGCTAAATGAGATTTTTAAATTCATGAATATGAGGATAAATAATTAGATAATCATGACTTTACTTTCATATCAAGCATGACTAGAGTGCTTAACTTCTAGAGTAGTGTTTAAATTTTATCTTGATGCATCCCACATGGCAGTTTTGGTGGAAAACTGTCTACATGCTTGTAAATTAACAACACCAGGAAATGACTGTGTTGTTGGCATGTAAATGGCATAGGACTCTGTTTAATTTTCTATTTGTAAACAGACTGTTTTTCTGCACAGCTCCAAACTATAGCCCACGTAGTCTGAATAAGGCCAGGATTCATACCTTGAGCAGAAATTGCTTCTACAAAGAATCTAATATTATCTCAAAAATTTAGAATCTGCATTTTATCATAACCCAAACAACCTGAAAGTTTCTTCTCATGAGCTCTTGTCTTCTCCTTCATCTCCATTATATTGTAACTAGTCTCACACGGTCTAATGACTCAGTAGGAAACTCTCAGCATTTTTGCACACAATTTTGACACCAGCTAACAAGCCAGGTCAAAAGAAATATCCTACAATGCTGCTGTAACTTTTCTGGAGGAAGCAGACAGCATATGTAACACGTGGCAATGAGCTACCATCTCTTCCATCATTCCTCTGTTCCCTGACACATGGAGATTTGTGCAAATGGGGGCAGGCAGAACCTTTTTAAAAATACAGCTCCATCCATATTCATCCAGAAGCCACATTTTCCTGCATACTGGATTTTTGGTTTTATTTTATTTTGCCAGTGTTCTGTTAGATGTAGTTCTGATTATAACCTGACCACCAAGCTCCCCAAACTGAACTTTTGCACTGATTAAAAGTAAAGGCACTGTGTTTATGAAAGTCGGCAAATCTGTGAGTCAAAAGAAGACACCTTACCAAAGGGTCAGAATTTGATATAAGGAAGAAAATGTCCAAAAGCATGGAAAAAATGCTACTCCTTGGGTAAAGAGATTCCGTTTCTGAGAAAAATCGTGCATTAATAATTCATTTCTTTACAGACTTTCTACTCTTGACTCTAAGGAGGTAAAATAGTTTGAAAGCCCCACAGAGGTGGGGGAAAATATTATATATTTCCTACCTTCAGTATGTTTTAAACCAATTGACCTCTGTATGGTGTGAAGGCCTCTAGCCTCATGGAAGAAAACAACTTTGAATGCCCAGTACAAAATTTAATGTCTAGAAGGTGGGAAGGAAAGAAAACAAAGAAGCTACTGAATTGTTGCCTCAATTCCTGTATCTCAATTTGTGACAGCTTGGATCAAGGGAATGAAGAGAGGAAGGTTAACTTAGTCCAGTTTTAAACTTTTCAACAAGGATCATGGTTTCACTTTAACATTCTTTCCTTCTCTACTACTTGTCCAGTGTGACATAGTACACATGGTGGAATGTTTAACAATTGTTTTCTAATGCACTGTTCCTCATCCCAATTTGAACTAACAGGAAAATCCTTGCGCATTGCCTACTTGTAGCTTGTACTAGTACACATGTTATATTTTTCAATATCGGATAGATACACCAACTGGCTTCATTAGCATTTTTATACCTCTGCTTTACCCCATGGACAACTATTTTCAAAAGATATTTTTGTCTTTTGTTTTGTTTTGTTTTGTTTGCTTATGTTTTTGATGGCACATTTAGATATTTGGGGAGGGAGATTAAGTGTTGAGTAGGGATGATGTGGCTGAAATATTAATACTTTTTACCTTCTTATATAAACTAACACTGTTTCTATTGATTATTTTTGTTGAAAACAAGTGTTTTTACAATGCAGTAGTTAAAAACGAATCACCTAATTTGGACTCTGGAGTCCTATTCTGGTCAAAAATTGAAGTTTTGTGGAATGATTATTTACATAGCTCTATATGTAGAAAGATCATCTGATTGTTTTTCACTGTTAGTCTTTATTTCATGTCTCTCACTGTGTGGCACTTCTTACTGTTGTATTTCACCTTTACAAAAGCATTAGTTTACCTTCAAAGGGCATCGTTAAATTTCAATAGAATTAAAGAGGCAAAAAGACAGATCACAGAGAAATTAAGTGATAATCTTAAGTCCCATCCAACTCTATTTATTAGAAATTAAAATTCTTAGCAATTGAATGTATCTTCATAGTCTTCCAGTAGTTAAACAGACCAGGCACATTGCAGTATACAGAACTCTCCTTTAAAAATACCGTGACACTATAAGTTGATAGCTATGGATCATCACAATTCACTGTTGAAAGAGCTATAGGTGAGGAGTCTGTCTTATCTTTAAAGATCAAATGTTATATATATATATATTTTAGAACACCAGCATTTACTTTAGATTCAGTCTATAAACTTCAACAAAGGCTAGTATTTACACATCTTTTGTTTTTATTTTGTCATACGGAAAGCACTACCAGCACCAAAGAGAGGAAAATGCCACCATAGTCAAAAAGTAATAAATCTATTGAAAAAACATGAAAGTAACTTCTCAGAATATCCTCACTGTATATATACTTGCAAATTTCACCCACTAGAAGTATACCACATCACAGTTTTATCAAAAGCAGAAAAAGACACCACAAGTTTTTAAGCTGCAGTATTAGCCTGTTACAGGCATCTGCATTTCAGATTTGTCTGGAAGGAAAATTAACAAAAATTAAAAATTAAATAAATGCAGTCTAGTAGGAAAGCTTGCAAATTCTTGCTGACGAAGCAGCCTATGCTATTCACACTGCAAAGAAAACACACTGGTTTAGTATAGAACAGGCAGTGAAGCAAAATACATGGTCCTATCCTCTATGTCTTTATGATATGTAATTTTTGCAGTCAACATAGTAATTGTTTTGTTCTTTAGCTTGATAATAGAATCAAATTCTTTCCATTTAATATGTGTAGGAGTTGCGAAGTTGTGTATTTCTGCCCAAATGTGTTGCTAAGCAGTGGAGTACAGAAAAAAAAAAAAAAAAAAAAAAAAAGTAAAAAACCAAAATTTTTTAAAAAATCCCAATTAAATATAAACATTTAAAAAAAAATGTAAAT
>JAOWBP010000001.1:51900322-51925852 GCA_028571105.1 Tragopan temminckii | reverse complement strand
AAGGGGGGGTGGGGGTGGGGGGAGTTTGTTGCCAGATTCTTCCTCAGCAGTCCCAGGATGAGGGGGAGGGTAACTGGCTCCCATCAAAGAGCGTAAACAGAGGAGCATCTGGAGAGCACCTCGCTGTACAGCATGCTGCCAATTAGAACCAAGCGGTGGATGTAGCAGTGAGCAGCAGCCAGCCCCAGCCAGGCTCCCCTCCTCGCAGAGCTCCCCAGCCCGGTGCTGCTCCCCAGCCACCCACAGCCCCTGGCACAGTCCCACTCTGGCTCTCCCTTTCTCCGCTATAATTGCAATCCAACCCTTCCTCCCACTTAGGGGGAAAAGAATTAAAAATCGATGTGTCCCCCTATCAGATCAGCTCCTGTACAAAGCTTTGCAAACGACCCATCAAGGATATACTGCTACTGTGCCTTTTTACCTCCTTTGATTCCCCACCACCACCCCTCAGTTTTGTTGTTGTTTGTTGTTGCTTTAAAACACATTTTTCTCTGCGCCGTATGGATTTTAGAAAGACTTTTGATAAAGACGGTCCTGGCAGCTGGATGATAAATATTATTTTCTTAACCTGCCCGGCTTTGTCAGCCACCTGCAACAGCAGCCTGCCACGCGTTGGAAGCAGCTCATTAACTTTTCCACCGCTTCCCAGGAGTTTTCCTTGTTTTCTTTCACCTTGGGTGTGTGCTGCCTTCTCCGCGAACAGTTAACTACGTGAGCAGGCCGAGTGGGCTTTGGCACCACAAGCACTGCACGCTTCAGGCAGCCTCCCTGCTAGGGCTCAAAATCTCTCTTAAACACATTAAGCAGCCCATTTTGGATTGATAGTGCAGTAATTATTCTGCTTCACCCTAAAAACCATCCTGGGGTAATTGGCGCAGAGGAAAATTACCCAGAGTCCTCTGCCACCTGGTAGTTAAGGAACGAATCCAGGGAAAGATAAGTGAAGCAGGGAAAAAATCGGCACTTATTTGATTTTAATCTCACCACTTTGCAAGCATTTAAATTGCCTTAATCAGGTGGCTGGCTCCCAGCCTAGCTGGTAATCTGTTATCAAATTTGAAACTAGATTTTTTAAAATGTCAGTGTAGGCTGAGAATTGAAGTCTATTAACAGTTATGAGCCTCCCTCCTAAACTTCCATAATCTATGTATTAATGATCCCTTTTACAAAGCTGTCAAATATTACTTTATTATAACTATATATTAGTAATGTCAGTGTAAAAGCAGGATTTAATTATTTATTTTTTAAAGATATTAAAAAAAAAAAAAACCAACAAAAAAACCATACACATACACAATGACAACATTCTTAACACTGAAACCCGATTTTTCTGAGGCAATAACTTGAGTGTATGGAATAACCTTGATAAATGTAATTGAATTTTTCTCTGATAAGATTAACTAGTGGTAATTGTGAATGGGGAAGGTCTGACCCACTACAAATGAGATGTATGACGAGCTGAAAATAATCAATTTTTTTTCTTTCTGTCTCTTTTTCCCTCTCCACTCCCCCTGCTTCTGATTAAAAAAAAAAAAAAAAAAAAAAAAAGGAAAAAAAAAAAAGAAAAATCTTGAAATAGTAATTTTGGGCCTGGCAGGATGAAGCATTTATGTCTGAAATGTTTTTGTATGTGCTGATTATCTGCTATCTTCTCTGTGTGCCTAATTGTGCTGAGCTCAGTTTAAAATGAGATCAACACATTTAAACCCCAGAAGGCTTAATTAAGGGAGGGACTTAATGCTTTACAAAAAAGGGGAATTTACGTCTTTTGACAAATGTAGTATAAATTTTACCTACAACTTCCCTGACTAGAATGCTCCAACATTTTGTATTTCATTGAACTGCTTTTAAAAACAAACAGAAATGCAGAACTCTAAAACTCATAATTACTGGTAGTGGTGGAAAGCTGTGATTTTTTCCATGTTCTTGCTTTTTGTTTCTGCACGCTGTTGTTCAAGCTGTCCTGATCAAGCAAGTAAAAATGCAGTATAGAAAGCAGACTTGAGAACTCCAACATTTAAACTCTTTCAAAGCACACAGCAGCTCTGTGCTTTGAAAGAGTTGCAGACGCCTCTCCCGTTGTATGGAAAAACACGCATGCAAATGCAGACAAAGCATTCCCTTACCCTGTGTTTGTTTGCATTAACTAGACAAACGGTTGCAGTGGAAATTAAAAAGGGGTGATGGGGGGCATTAATTCTTTTTAGTTATGTGATAAAAGTCAATCAAGTATACTTTGAAAATAATGCCACAGTTCATTTTTTTTCTTCCTCCCTCATTATCCTATAACTTTGACCATTGAACTTTAGTGCTGTAGATCAGACTAAAACGCCACTGACAACTGGGTATTCATATTCTTTTCATTGAATCCTGTGTAGGTTCTGTGAAAGTCTCTTCAGAAACATAAAATCTACCGACAATGAAATTAATCACAAAGTACAAAAGAAAAGCAGCTGGCATCCAACTACTGAATAATGCAAAATGTGCAGATTTAAATTACATGTCACCGTTAATGTATACAATATATCTATATCTACACACACACAGAGTTGTGCTACAATCAGTAAATAATTTTTCACTGTCTACAAAATAAGTATTTTAATTCAAAAGTAGTATATACTCAAATTACATCAAAATTAAATACCAGTTGAATTCATAATGATTAATGTTACTGCTGCAAATACCAGAAGGAATGGTTACAATTTAAAAGCAGGCTGTATAAGAAAAAAAAAAGTGTATTTTATTATAGGTGAAAGTTACATGTGAAACCAGTAAAAATATCTGTCAATATCACTGCATATTCTAAGTCTTTAATTAGGCATCAGGATCAAATAGGAAAGGAAAGAAAGTTAAGTTTCCTTCAGTTACGTGCTCATTAGAGCTTAGATTATTTGTAAAGGAACTACCTGGAAAAGCATAGGAGAAAAATCACCACAGAGGTCATTATTTTCATGCAACACTATGGGTAAATTATAATCCTGGAGACTGTGGAGACTGTTATCTCCCGTTATCCGAAAATAACAACAGAATGAAACAGAGAACCAGATTCCATAACTACTTGCCTTGAAGTCTGAAGTTTGCTAGTTCTGAGCTGTACAGTCATATATCCTCGAGAGAAAACAAGAACTCGGTGTAGCTTATTTCTCAGCTTTTGACAACCTTTATTATTTCGTTTATCTGCTATTCATAGTGAGATGTAAACATCTTACTTCCCAGTGTGATCCTCATATCAACAGTAGGTCGGTTTAAAATATTGGGAATCAATACGTTATAAAACATTAGCCGGTACGAAAAAGGCAGAGCCAGAGCAAATTCTTTGAATGTCAAATGGAAAAAAAAATCATGAACGGATAAAAAAAAAAAAGCGTCAAGATCATAAATAAAGGAGAAAGAATTAGAAATACCCATTTCTAAAAAAAATGACAAGGAAAATGACCCTACACTAAATAAAAGCAACTTACAGCAAGGAAGATGATTAATTTCACGTAGGCACAGAGAAAAGACGTAGTTTTAAATGAATCATTTAATTTAATAACTTGCATGGTAACAGTGCTCCTTACTATTATAGGAGTGGTGGGAATGGGCAGTATGGGTAGAGAAAACTTGGTTTAGACTCAGCTGATTAATTTATTGGGCTAGACATTTCCGTCAGGGGAGAGCATTCACATCTTAGACAAACAAGCAGGCATCATGGATATCCTCAAACACACGCTTGACGCAAATGAACCGGGCCTCCCACTGTTCTTTCCCCCTCACGGGCCTCAAACTAGTCAATGATAAGCCAATAAGCAGAGCTGTTCAATTTTATCATCCCCCCCCCAACCAAAGAACCACTTTTTAATGCAAAAAAACCCCTGCAAATAAATTGAAAATAAAATAACAACAACAAAAAGAATTACAGGGAAAAAATATATATAGTTTATTATCTATTTATTTATTTAATTTAAGCCAGAAGTTCAAAGCAGTCTTTTCAATATTCAGATGAATAATTTCAGAGAAAATCATTGCTCGAATTTTGTAATTTTGATCTGAGAATTTTGCATTTGTATCAGCAGATTTTATTTTATGTGAAACTTTTATATATTGTACATTGTATAAAAATATCTTACCATGAGAAAATGAACTGGTTAGAAATCCACAAAATTATAGCTTCCAATTTCACATTTTTAAGAATTTATTTCATGAAAAGACTTGATTATTCTTTATTCTTTAGATTTATGCTTTTAGATTTATTCTTTTTTGTTATGCTTTAGATTCTTATCAAATATATATAATTTTCCTCTTATGCATATGTGTTATTATGCTTCCTTTCCCTCATTCTCCAATAGTTGTAGAATTTCAAAATACAAGGGTTGCTCCAAAAGTAATGCCTCCTATTTTATTATGCTGACCCATGACATGAGAGATGGATGCTGGTGGTATGGCAGTAGAGACTGAACCTCTCCTCTATTCCATTACATTTTGCTGTAACAGATGGCAGCAGAGGGGCAGTCTGACCAAATGGCATTTGACATGGAAGTACATATGGAGCAAAGGTGTGTCACTGAATTTCTCCATGCGGAAAAAAAATTTCACCTATTAACATTCATTGACGCTCGCTGAACATTTATGGAGAGCAAACAGTGGATGTGTGCGCAGTCACACAGTGTGTAGTGCATTTCAGGAAAGGCAACTGCAACGTGGAAGGTAAGCCTCGTACCAAACGGCCATGATGATTTTTATAAGCACAGCATGCAGGCTTTTGTTAATCGCTGGCAAAATGTATAGCTAATGGTGGTGACTATGTTGAAAAATAGGTTCTTGTATTTTTGTAGTTTCCATGGAAAAGGAGGTACTACTTTGGGAGCAACCTATGTGTATTGCTGATATAAATATAAAAAAATCTATTTAAAAGCACTGAAACATTGGAGGATTTGCAGAAACAAAGAACAGAGATGGAAAGAGGAGAAAAGTAAGAAGGATGAAAAAGGAGCTGGGTTCCAGATTTTCAGGTGAGATCTTTGTCCACCTTAAAGCATATAACATTTTCTTGTGACCTTACCAAATGTAAGCTGTGCTAGCATTATTCTCAGAAAACTTTGTGTCATGTTATTCTTCACATCTTTGTCTGTTTCATCCATCTCCCTTATTTCTGCAACTTCCTTGAAACACTTATCTTTCACATCACTTAGTTTGATGTTAAATCTTTAGTTATGACCTCTCATAAGGTTTTAGTAAATTTATGATTTATTTGGTTTGTGAAAACTTTCTGCCATTCAGTTGAAGATGACTTTTTAGTGGTATTTTGAAATGAGAAGCTTAATTTTCAAATGAAAAGAAAAAGTACATTAGTTCTAAAATGACATTTTGCTTTACAAGAATTATTTTTTTTTTTCAAATCTTTCTATTTCTCCTCCCAAATTTCACATCTGTTTGTCAGATTCTATTCAAATATGCAAACAGATTTTCAGCATTATTTTTCTTCCCCCATGATGACTTTTCTGATCACTATGGCAAATGCATAATGAATCACACATTCACTGTGCTATGCTCTTGATATTCATCCTGTGATTTCATGGTAACCTATGCGTTCAGAGTTTATCATCAGCTACTGCTCACAGTCTTTCTGAAGATCCTCACAGGTTTTACCTGACAGGCAGAAAGAGACAAGGGTAGGAGGAGTGACTAGTCAGTAAGTTCATCCTGAACTGGAACTGATAACCTGAACTTCCTCTCGTTCATTTTGTTGGAAGACTATGGAAAGCAGCAGCTCACTAACTGCATTGCTACAGAACTCTCATTTATTCGGCAGTGTTCTTTTATCACTTGCTGCAACACCTTTTCCTCTACTAAGAAGACTAAACAGAAACCTTGGCCCATCCAGTGCAACCATGGTAAGTAAACGTGTAGCCTACGAAGAGAAATTCATAGAAGTCAATGATGAAAACAATACTTTTTTTCACGAGTCTAGGTCTTCAACTATGTTTTCTGTGTGTTCTTCGCATAGGCCCTGTGGCCTTCAGACCATCACTACCCACTTTTGCCCCATAGGAGCATGAATAAGCTAATTCTGGTTTGTTCTAATCTACCTGCTTTGCAGTACTGCAGAATGGGGGAGATAAAATTACTTTGCATTCTCAATTATTCTGTACAGCAGAATTAGCTGGGAAAATTTGTATTTTTTTTTTTTTCTCAGAAAGTATTGGAGATCTCTTCTTTTTGGTTTGATTCTTTCTCCCATCAACTCTGAAAGTTTTGCATTTGGGCTTTTTACAGAGGAGGAGAACAGAGTTGAAGGCAAGGAATCACTTTATTTGTTTGTTGACTCAAACACATCATTACATTCCTATGTTTTTATAGCAAGTCTTCTGAGCATTTATGTCCCCCAAAGTCCTCCATCTCTTTTACAGCCTTTCTTAATGTGGCGTCTTTCCTCCATGGAAGATTTAAACGTGATATCAACCGGCCTTTAATCAAACACACTAAATGGGCTCATGTTCTGTTGTTTTCTTCACGTAAAGTTAGATCGAAAAGTATTTTGGAAAATGAAAATACCAGACTGGTGTTTATTGTTTACTCCTAGAAATTTATCAGTCAGAGTCATATGGTATTTGCAAGCTATTGTCTGAGGTCTCACCCTCTCTGAGATATCAGTCCTGCTAAGGTTTGACCTGACAAGTGACACATTGCAAAGCAGCAGCTCCACCACTTGAAATAGGAAAGAATCTTTCCTGAGAGGCAAAATGATAAAAATGAGATCATCTTTCAAGTTTCCTGACACTAGAGGGCAAGCCATTTTAAATAACACTGTATTTGATGAAGAATCTTAAAATAGATTTCCTTAATAGTGAATAAACTCTGTCAACACTCAGTCATTCATATATCTTCATATATTCCTCTGGCTACTAACATAGAACAGTTCTGCTCAAGCTGTTGAAACTAAGAGGGCTGAAAAGCACAGTTATCAAAACCACAAGTAGGTATCAAAGACCACAAGTAGGTATTCCCAAGGACTATGGGAAAAGAGCCAATATTAGTGATGAATATTGTCTAAACTTAAGGTCATTTTCCATATTCTTGCTGGTTGATTTTATTTTAATATTATAGAATTCTGGTACCTGTTATATTGATTTCTCAGTGGTCAGCAAGCTTTATGCAGGATGGAAGGAGAGATATGAATAATGCTTGAGGAAATATTCTACCACAAATTAACATCTCATCTAACCATTTCTACCCACTAATAATAAGCAAAGGGAAAGTGGCACTTAACTCATGTATCGTGTTCTTTTGTAGGCCCCTCAGTGGTGCCTTCCCCTTTTACTGAAAATCAAACACTGCAGCTCATTAGCCAGGCTTTGAAAGATAATAAAGCTTCAAGACTCCTTTACTTCTCTGAGGTTAACGTTTCTTTAATAGAAGATGATGGTCTTGTGGTTAAGCCACAAACTCAATGTCAGGGGACCTTGGTTACAATCCATTACACATACAGACTTTGGCAAGCCATGTAACTTATCTTTCCTTAACTGCATTTCAAATATGTGGGCCAAATAACATTCTCTTTCAGCTGGAATATCACAAGGAAAATCAAGTCATGGAATGGGTGCTGATTTTCCTACACAGACAGCTTCCCTTCATCCTGAGGACTTGATCCTAACTGAAGAAAACATGGATGGATGGATGTTTTATATATATATATAAATCTGCTTCTTTCAGATGAAATTATAAAATCGTATGATAGCGGGTATTGAAAAACCTCAGAATAAGCATATGAAAATCAATGATCTATAATTTTATTTAGAAACTAAGTAACATGTTTTGTTTTTTTTTAAAAGGCTTGATACCCAGACACAATGAGGAGCTCTGAGGCTCAGGGACTAACCTTCAAGACGCCTACTCTGAAAAAAACGACTGGAAACTTAGGATTGACTCAACTGAAGAGAAACGGTATTAATGCCATTTTGGTTATCTTAAGGTAGCCTATGATCTGCTTTTCTAGAATTATACAGATCTCATGTTTGTGCTAGGGGACATACCAGCCATATGCAGGTATTTTTCATGACCTCTAGCATCTCAAATAGCATTATATATTTGTGTTTAAACACTTCACCCTCCATTCTATATTTCCCCAAGAATATTTTTGGAAAATGTATAGACACAAAAATTTTCAGAAAATTTTCACTTCCAAGCAGTGCTAGTGCATGCTGCAAATCAGAAAAAAATTCATGCCTGAAGCTGTGATTTACTGACATCAGTTAACTCATCCAGAATCATACCAGAAGTACTAATAGGCATTTCCTATGCCACATCTCTTAAAAATTGAGCATCCAGAATAACTACATTATATACAATTACATCTGAACGCCTTACCTCCTTTTGAATACAACAGACTCTCAGTTTCCATTTGAATATAAAAATTTAACAGCAGAGTGCTGCAGTCACTAAAACATCAAGAATAAAGCAAATATAGAATGAATGTGTGCAAGTACAACTGAGAACAGTAGGAGGTAGTTCCACTAACTCATTTCTGCATTGTACAAACTACACTGTGAGGAGTATTCATTTAAATCTTGCATAACAATTTTGTTATAAGTAGAGCTTAACTACACTTGGCAAATAAACTTACAAAGAATCTTATATAAAGCAAAGCATCTTCTTGAAATTTTGCTTATTCACCAGCTAATTCAACAACCGTAGCAATTTGCCAAGCACTTTTTAATATCCATTGTAGAATGATACATTTCTTTTGTAACACCAAGATTAAAAATGTGAGAGATGCAAGAATTCATTGTTAAAGCTCCCGTATTTAGAAGTGACTTGTTCTAAATCAAATATAAAATATTTGGAATTTAATGTCACATTTGGCAGGGCATGTTTTAGACTGAGACGGTTTAAAACAACAGTAGTACTGTCATACCTCTGACAAGCTATGTAGAGAGCATTGATGAATTTTATTCACAATTTGTGGTGAAAATATTTTTCTAGTTCAATATACATAGTATTCTCTTTCAACTTTGTTCCTCGGTTCAAGTAAAGATATCAACGCTGCTTGTAAACCTCGTGGAGTTAAAAAAAAAAAGGTCTTACACCAGGCTAGTAGTTACAGGATATCATTACAATTTGTGCATTCTGGCCTAATTATGATACTTTCTACCTCTCTTTTTCAAGTAATCTCTCTTATCATTCTATGTACAGCTGCTGCTTAGAAATATTAATTCACCGTAACATCTCATCCAGAAAGCCTTTTTCCATAAGCAATGCCTACTGTCAGCGTGAAGTCACTGTGAAGTCAGTTAGATGCTTTAAAGATATTTCACTGAAGTAGTACGCTAGTGTAGATGTAGTCCATAAGAGTTGCTGCAAATCATAGAAGAAAAAAAGAAAAGAAAGAAAGAAAACTTACCTACTGTACCACTTGTGAATTGCTCTGCTGTGTCTTTTTATCTTGAAAACTACCTCTTCAGGGTAAGCTATACATTCATTTAAGGGGAGGGAACTGATGTTGAATGACTAATTAAGTCATCCTAGTATTGAGAAAAACATTTGCCACAGAACCATTGTAGAGACAAGAAATATTTGCACAGATCAATAAGATATACTGAATACTGAGCTTTCTGATGCTCTCCACCTATGTTTTTGGGCAACAGAGTGCCAAGTAAGACTGGTTCATGATATGTGACTCAAGTATTTTCTGAGATTTACTTCACCTGGATTAAAAAGTGGGATTAGACTGCTGAATTTCACATGTCCTTGTGGGTATATGCTATAATGTGTGTATATTACTATATATAATATACTATATACTATACTAGCCTTCTGTGTAGAACTTTGTCAAAGCAAGAGGTTTGGAATGGGCTAAGAAAAAAAAAAGTCATACTGATGTAGGGGATAACTAATTGCTTTGTTAATATATATATATATATATATATCGGAATCCTAGTAGCATTCACAGATCTGTACTTATTTTAGAATTTCCAGTTTAAACAAGTCGAAAATATCAAATTCTTATAGTATTTCAGAAATGCTGAAATTTTCCATGGAAATTCCAGACAATCTGAGGGGCCTTAATTCTTGCTCTTTACAGATGGAAACTGTATTGAAAGTTATTTGAGTCAAATTCTATTTTCAGCCTAAAGTTGATTGCAGATACAAGTTCAAGCTGTTTTGAGATTATAAGGTATTTTTCTAAAAGAAAATTAACTACCATAGATTACACTTGACGTATTCTAGATGGTGTAGGTATCTATAAACAAAAGATAATAGGGTCTTTCATACCTCTCTTGAAAAGAAATTTCTAAATTGTTTGTGCTATCATTTGTACTTAAGATTATGCACCTTTTCCCTTCATTAGAGATTTAGTGTTATGAATAAGAAGTTTACCTTTTAACTCTTTAGACAATTGAACAATGCAGCTATCAGTCTAAAGTGTAGCTTTTAGTTCCATATTCTGTGCAAATGCAAAATGTCTAATAGATTGAATATGCTTTCATACCAGTAACTGAAAGACAGACAGTATTCTGATTTACTCTTGCTGTCTACAACACATCTGCTCAGAAGCAGTCTAACTTAACATCATAGTGATCCATCCCCTCAGCCCCAAACTGCATTTAGTGACACCTCTGAAAAAAATTGCTGGGAAAGTTGCTGGGAAAAAACACATTTTTTTCTTGGGATGGGAATGCGCTTGGTGAAAAACAGATGTACTTCACTTTCCTTTACAGAATACTCACATAATAGACCATAAAGTGTTGGTCAGCTATAAATCAACTGGGTTATGCTTTGGTAAAGGAAGAAGAAAACCTGAAAATCATAAATTACAAATAGATATTTTTATTTAAATAAACAAATAATTTATTAAGGTTGCAAAGTGTGTAGGCCCACTACAAAGACAATACAAATGCATGACAATTACATGTAATTTTTTTGTGTTGAAATGACTTGCCCATATGCTCTTACCTATCACTTTTTACACTATAATAGCCAGTGATTCAACAACTTTTAACAGTTACACTTGGCCAAATCCTACCTCAGATTCATGTATATTTGTTCTTACTGAGTTTTGGAATTAAATATGCCCTCGGCAGCCACAAGCTTTGAAATAAAATGTGGTGTGCCCATCTCCTCCAAAAAACAGGTCAGCTTTTCAAACGTCTAGACACAGCTATATCGGTCTGGTTCTCAGTATCAACCTCAGAAAAATATTATTGTGGCTTAATATTTGTGCTTGGATGAAAAACAATACTGTTTGAAACCAAATTGCATAGCTGAGTAATGTGGAATGTATTAAACCTCAATACAGACTAATCTCCATTGCCAAAAATTACATTCAGACAAGTGTTTAGGAATAGGAGTATTTTCATTAAAATAGTGTTTCAGGGACAAAGGGTACTGTATTCTTTGAAATCATTTCAAAGCTTCAACATTTCCTAATATTCTGTAGATAAACTATCATTCTCATTTTGTTGTTTAGGGAAGTAGTCTCAGGAAGAAGAAGTAAGCATATCTCTTAATGTAAGTCATATCAAAAGATTGTGAAAAACTAATGAAGATCAGAATTACCAGGTTTCAAACAAATTTCTATATTTCTCCTACATTCAGTATTCCACTTACTCATGTAAATGCTTCTTTTCAGTAAAACTTGAGATCGCTGGTATGAAGAGTCAGAAGATTCTTCTGTTTATTCCACATACTGAAATAATGGGTAATTCTCTACTGATGCAACAGAAAGAAATTGCAACACTTTCTATTAAAAGGACATAAATTTATATATAATAACATAAAAGTATTGTCAAGTAAATATTAGGCCCTAACTGCAGAATCAGCTTATGCAATACCTTGATATTGTAATTGCCAGCTTTATTTTCTTATTGCCTGAGCAAAAGACTGCATATTTTGGAAATTTACAATTTGCACTATTTATTGAGACAGTTCCAATTCCTTTTTTATTTGTTTTCCAAAAGTACCCATTTTTTACCTCTGCTGACCAGTGCAAAATCAGGCCCACTAATGTTTATAAAATACCACATTATTGTTAGATATCGAATCCAAATGCAAGCACTGCAGCTTCTAACAGATAGGAGCTTGATGGAATCTGTCTCGAGATTGCAGGTGTCCAGACTGTCTCAACACTTACTCTGGTAATAGTGCCTGACACAGAAGGCAGAAAGAGCTCAACATTTTCTAAAACTTTCAGAAGCTTTGACATTTAAGAAAAGAATATAAAAGTACCTCAGTTCCGTTTAATTTTCAGGTTTATTATGAGCTTGATAATTACAGAGTCAGAGGAAATCCAGGCAGTTATCTATTAACATTTAAGGTACTGATCTGCTGCATAGATTAAACAAGAGAGGAGGGAGAGTTACTGTTGATTCAATTTTTTGACAAGTCCTTGATTTAACATTTCATCTAGTGCTTTAATAGGATGCTCTAAGTGATGAAGGAGGCTGAAGTTACTTGTCAAATACAAAGAACTGATTCTTCGTAATACTTCAGCAAGCAAACACCTATTAAATAGCTTTTTCATGAAAATTCTTCAGCAAACAATGAAATGCTTATTAAGGAGGTAAATATTAGTTTTATTGTGTTACAAATACCCATAACTGTGACCTCTGTACTGCAGAGCAGTGCCTTATCTGTCAGTAATGCTGCCTCCAGACTACACTTGAACTCCTGGGCAGGAAAGCCAAGTAAATTCAATCAGAAATACTTCCACATAACCATCAGGGCCACAGCCCATGTTCAACAGAAGCAGGGACAGGCAGGATGAACTTGTCCCTCAGCAGAGAGCAAGCATATGAGTTGTTACAGGAGCTCCACCTCTGTTAATAGGGAGGGAAGAATGGAAATCTTCCTACAGCTTTCCTTCCACTAAGCTCAATTACTACAGCACAGAGTGAGAAAGGAGGGGTGAATTTCTCTCTCACTGCTTGGCTGAAAGCAATTGCTCTTCTGACTATGTTGAAAAATAAATTTTCTTCTTACTTAAAGATTCATAACCAAAGAGGAAGTTGCTGTGTGTGCGCTTTTCTACTCTCTGTAAACAGCACACAATGGGCTTCTGTGTAAAAGTGGACTTGAGATTTGGTCAAGGTCAGAAAGGTGTGTACTGTACTCTGTATATATTTTTTTTTTCCAACAGATATATTATTCTATTAGATGGAAATAGTACCAGGGCAATTCACCCCCTCCCGGCTTTTCTATCTATGTGTGAGCATCTTTGAGAAGTGGGATTAGAGAGAAACCTGCAGGCATATTAATAAATAAACTTCACATGCTGTTAGATATTAAGTAAACATACCACTAAATATTTCTCTAGGGGGTTGTGATCTCATAACCCATGGACTTCTAATTTGGTTACCTGTGACATGTGGTTCTTACCCCAGGGTTCCACAATGAATTAATTCTAAAACGCTGTTAAAGTTTAACATCCTAAGATAAAATAAATTAATCAAACATATGTTCTTAAAAATTTCTGGTGCACGTTGCTACACAGATAACATGAAGAGCTACTATTGCTAGTGTTAAAAAACAGATGATACACCTCAGAACCCTCAGTCAGGGGAACACACATGGGCCTGATACAAGTTGAGATGATATAACCCATTCTGGGATAAGGATCTGCCTCTGTATCAGGTAAGCTTCCTCTCCCAGCAGCATTATGCCCTCTGTTGTTACAGCAAAAGGGAGTTTCACTTCAGGAAAATGTGTCTGCCCATGTATTCACACACAGAAAGGTGCAAAGTACTTTCCCTGCTTGCTGGTCCTTTTATGCCTCACCAATAAGGGTGAAAATTTTGAAAAAACATTGATGAAAATGTGTTCATAGAGTTTTAGGAGGCATTCTATTTTCCGTTTCTTATGTGAATCTTGATTTTACAAGAGGGGTGTCTGTTTGACAGTGGGCAATTTTGGAAATTTACAATTTGCACTCTTTATTGAGACAGTTCTAATCCAGTCTCTCTGATCAGACTATAACTTTCCAGAAACTTAATTTCCATTGTTTAAGATTTGTCTTCAACATAAGAGGACACAATGAGGAATCGCAGAAAGTGTCTAGGCAGCCAGGGGGAATTGAACGTGGGACATCCAAATTTCAAATTATCAACAAATCCAGCTGGCTATGTGTGATTCTGTGATTCTGTGGCTACTTACAGTTTTCTTAGTTAGTTTAGGTTTACCATCCCTTGAGTTATACAGTATATACAGTTATATAGTATATTTCCTTATTTTGTTCAAGTTTGCTTCATAATTTCCAAATTCCTTTTCTAGGACTCCAGTTTCTTTCTCTAACAGTAGAAAATGATTTCAAATATTCTTTATGTTAAATGCAATACAAATATGTGCAAAAAAAACCCCAAACATATGTCTCAGTTTTCAGTAAAGATAATGAATTAAACACAGAATGTTTGGAAATAATATTTAAATCAGAGGAAGCTTATTCAGTGAGCCCAACGCCTTCAAATATCAGTTATCTTGCTTTCTGCTTATGTAAGCCAGAAGAAGGTATATATAACAGGAAAATCCAAATTATAGATCTGATAATAAGAACATTTAACAACACTTTTCAGGTGCAGGACTCAAGAAGAGCAAATACTCTCAGGAAAAAAATCTTGATAGCTGCAGATCTATAGACTTGTCATGCTGACAAAGGCAGTAAAAGAAAAACAGATCTGAAAAAAAAGGTTTTAAAGTAAGCATTTAATCAGATAAC
Source organism: Tragopan temminckii (assembly GCA_028571105.1). Lineage (NCBI taxonomy): Eukaryota > Metazoa > Chordata > Aves > Galliformes > Phasianidae > Tragopan > Tragopan temminckii. The sequence goes on along the minus strand of JAOWBP010000001.1, from coordinate 51,911,166 downwards.
ATCTCTTTTCCCTCCTCAGAACACATCTCTAATTTGGTCTCATTCTAGAGCTGAGACAAATAACTCCACACCAAATAGGTATGAGAGATTTATTTACAAGAAATATTTTCTTTTAAATTCTTTATGATAAATTTCTAAAACAACGTTATTCAATAAAGTTTTCAATCTGAAAATTTTATTTAATCTCACTCCATTCCTCCATTTTTTGATTTTTTTTTTTAAGAAGAAGTTGATCAATGCCCAGCATCCCAAGAAAAATGATTGCTTTGGCTTGAATGACACTTCTTTAAGGAAAAGCTTTAACAGAGATCTTTGGACAATCTTAGGGCCTGAGAACACTGTAATACAATTTGTTTTTCTACAGAACTCCAAGAGATTCACAGTCTTACAAGCTGCATGTACACTAAGCATTATCACTTTTTAAATTTTTATTTTTCTTTTTTTTGGTGTAGCAAAATTACCACTATCACAGTTTTTCAGATTGGAATCTGAAGACAGAGACTTTAACTGAGATGGCCAACATCACACAGGGCAGTCCAGGAATAGAAGGCAGATGGCCTGGTTAGCTCAGTGAAATAACCAAAAGGTTCTCCTGTTCCTAGAGAGAACATACAGCTATTTCAGGATAATAGACCTTTTAAAATCATGTGAATTAAAATTTGGCTGTTTATTAAGAACTGCTTTTTTCAAATATCACCATTCAGAAAGCATGCGACTCTAAATTCTTCATATATGTCTGAGTTCATCACTACTTAGTTTTATTTTTTTTAATGTTTACTATTATTATTTTACCTACTCTACAAATGTAACTGGGCTTGCCTTTAAGAAAGAAAACCTACCTTGAGCTCCAACCATTCAGAAATTCAGAAATCTTTGCTTTTGAATTTCCTGTTCTTCAGTATGAACAGTCTTCCCAAGATGGTAGAATGTGTCATGTATGTCAGTAGTTTATTATTTCCTACCTCAGTCTTGTAAGAAGAGTTAAAAATTTCATTGGGAAAAAAAAATAGAAAAGATGAGATATAAATGTATACATGACAGAATCAATTTTTCTTTTAGCTAAAGGGCATAATATACAGCGGTGTGTCTCCTGCTGCTGAAGGGAAATTATTGGAACATCATTCCACTACCCTATGAATGGAAAGTATCAAAGAGCTTAAAGAAGGGAATAGTTACAAGGGAGAGAGAGAGGGGGGAAAGAAAAAATTGACTTTACCTCCTCCTTCATTTTTTTCCAACACAAGAAATCTGATGTCTAAAGAAATGTATGTAATCCATGCAGACCTTGACTCCAGCAGGAAAACAGCACTATGCTGAAGAATTTGGCTTAAGTAGCTGTCTCTTTATCTGGTAAACTAACTGTATTTTGACTCTGAAAAAAAAGGACTGAGGAAGCTCCACTTTTTTCTCTTCTCAACGAGGTGCAGCCTAAATGAGCTTGAGTCCCAGAAATGCAGCATCTTCTTTAACACTAACCAAGGGCACACACTTATTCAATTCTGCTCCTCTATTAACTCTATAGCACTGACAAGAGCAGAAAAGCACTGACAACTTTGTTTTGTACAGCATAGAAGCTGTGCGTCTCTAAACACATAGAAGATAAACATTTTGAGTTGGATAATGTTAATTTTACACAGCCACCTTCCAGGGAGCAACTGTGCGTCAAAGGTTTGAGGAGGACATGAAAACAAAGAGGACAAAGACGGTTAAGAGGAAAGGCTTAACTGCCCATTTTGCTAGCAGCATAAAAATTCAGTGTTAATTAACCCAAATACTACATTTCTAAGTGGAACTGTGTTGTGATTGTTGTGATTATCAAGAGCTTTACTACATTAGGCCTTTTTTCTCAAAGAAGGGGCACCACACCATTTTGTTCATATTAATTTAAAGCATACAATTTATTTTTTTATATATATATTTTTACAACCAGCAGCACAAAGATCAATGAAACTCCAGAAATTGAAAATAGGACATTTTCATATTGAAAAGGACCTCAACAATAGCTTACATACACTTAAACCTGTAAACAGGAAGATGTTCAACTTGTCTGAAGGTTAAACTACACGAATTGCATTAAGTGAGAAGAGTTTGGGAGTTTGGGAGAGAGACCTTGAAACATTTCATAAGCTACTTAAAAAGTAAGTTTTGTTTTTTTTTTTTTTTCTAGGCACAGAAAACTGGGAAGATACTTGGTTAACTCAGTACACAGTAGAAGTCACCTCTAAGATTCAGTCTCAGCCAGCTGGATGCTGTGACTGGCAAAGTAGAGGCTGGCAATCAGATGGTGATTTCTTTGTCACAGGCATCAAACAGTGCATCATCAACCCTAACCACCTCTCTGATACAGGTTAAAGACATGAGCTTACCTTTTCTGTAAGGAATATAAAGGAAAATAAGTTTGGAGAAAACAACAACAACAACAACAGCTTCAATTCAAGTTTTTTTTTTTTTTTTTTTTTTTTTTTTTTTTTTTTTGTCTGAATATAAAAAAATAGAGAGAATGAAGAAGAAGTGATTGTGTGAATGATTTTCTGTGCTGTGCTTTTTATTTTCACCAAACGGCTTGACAAAAATAAGTGCTCTAATTCTTTTCCTCACAATTTTCTGATCAGCTAGTTCAACAGGAGGAGGTGTAGCTAGAAAGGGAAGAAGAAAAATATCAGGAAAAAAAGCTAAGTAGACAAATATCAATACTGTATTCTGTTTTTGCCACATTTTCCTATATCTGCCAGTACACAATGCAGGTAAGCTTACATTTCCACTGAAGTTAGAAAGCATTTTGCAAGGACTTTACTCTGAATACACTTTGCTCTTATTTCATTTCAAGCTAGTGAAGTAGAGACCTTAACAAGTTACTTTAAAGGAGGATTTGAACATAATAACTTGTAGTAGACCACCATTTCTACACAAATAAAAATTTTAAAAAGACCATAATAATTAAAACACATACACACAAATACAACAACCACTACCATGCTAGCAAAGTTCAAAACCAAATGAAACTTTATACTTTCTGGTCAGCTATAACAAGCGTTTCTAAAAATGACCCCTTTTTAGTTTTGTGCTTCTTTCAGAGTTTTTCTGGAGACAACTCATAAGAAATAAAATTTAATGAATCTCCAAAGCTGCACTTTCTTGACTTATTGCATTAGCAGGGTCTCTCATCTGATTGGAAATTTTGAGAGAATCACAGAATTCATTAAAGCAATTTACAGTATAATGGTAGATGGCTAAGATAGATCCCTACTAATGAGATGAACATTAATTAAATAAATTGTAGAATAGAAGTGAACTGTTTAGCTGAGTTAAAAAAGCTGGAAAACAGCTCTCACTCCAGAAACCTGAGCTCTGTTCATCCTGTAAGCAGATCAGGTTTTTGTTTGTTTGACTGTTTTTTAATTTTTTGTTTGTTTGTTTGTTTTTTATGGGAAGGCATGTAACCAACAGGTTTTGCAGTGGTAATCAGCCTGAATGTGTCAAAGGAAACCATAAACTTTGACAGATTAAAGTGAAATTTTGATAGGTTTTGAATCACATATATTAGAAAAGGTTCTCAACAGCTAATCATCTACAGTATTAAAATTATCCACTGCAACTACAAAGTGACACAACCTTTAAAAAAAAAAAACAACACACCTTTAGAATGAGGTCCCAGTCCTGGTAATTATGTCTGCAGGTTGATTTAATATGTTGAAGTATAAGCACAAGGATCTCTGCAACATTATGGAAGAAAACAGAAGAAAGACTTACATCCAACTTTCAAACACATCTTAGCCTTATATTGTTGCTTTACACTTGCAGTATCTTTTGTCTATCACCAAAATATCAACCACACTACACAAAACAATAGAGAGACTGACTAGACCATCATATACTTAGTATCTGGTTTACGTCTGACAAGATATCTTCAGAGACCTCAATGATGGTTCTCACTTCCAGGTGATTCCATTTTTATTTTTTTGTTGTTTAGTCCATTTTTGAGATGGCAGCTCAGACAATATAAAAACTTCAGATTTTTGTTTCAGAAGTCCCACTTTACACTAAGCATTTGAAGGTGAGGAGAGTGTACATCAGTTAGAATGAGATTAAGGTACTCAGAGATTTTCCTTAGATAGGCACCAGTTTCAGGTTGAAAACAATAAATAAAATAATGTACAATCCAATGGTGGGAGGATTTAAATGAGATGACAAGGTATTGTTGCAGGGGAAAAAAAAAAAGAGATAAAGGAAAAACAGGATAGTCAAAGTCCTAGGGTAATGCTAAGCAGCGTAAGGTGCAAATTATAGCATGAGAGAAGCAGCTTGTGAAGCAACTTGAAAAGAAGTTGTGATCCAATGATGAAAGCAATCCAATGACCATGAAGTTACATTTGATCACTGGATTTTGGCTGGATTATAAGGGGATCACGTAGTCTGATAAGATGTTGCAGTAAACATTTTAAGTCCAGAAAATTGAAACAAAGAGGAATTTCTAAGAAGTTCTGGAAGATGCAAGAGACCCTTTAAACATTGAGATAATGCAAGGAATAAAAAGAGAGCATTCACAGCTCTTACACCTCCTTCCACAGAGACACTGGTGGCTGATGTTGTCCAAATAGATGGAGAAGAAATAAAAGAAGAGGAAGCTTGAGATGAAGAAAGAAAACTTCTCAAATCTTACTCTACCCAATTTGAAGGGTAGCCACCATTGTGGATTATGAAAATCCAAGGATGTGTCTAGACACTTTCATTGCAGAATGCAGAGCAATGGGGCAAGGTACATGTCTCTGGAGACACATTCAGTAAGAGATCATTTGCTAGTAGGACTCAGATTAAGTTTTGAAGCTCAGAATATTTTAAAACTTCTGACAAAACGGAGTATGCTATATCAGTTGTAGACTTTCAACAAGCTTGATGGTATTGTGTGTGCCCAAACTCCTCCTATTTCAGGGGGACACAGCATCCTCTGCAAAAATGCCTTTTCTCCTAACCCAAAAGAGAAAACAAATAATTCTCTATTTTGAAACTCTTCGGTATAAACTGAATAGCAAGTTTCTATAAAACAATTATCAACACTGCTACCATTTGGAAGACAGCCAGTTGAACAGCATGTGGTGACGTGTATTCTATACAGATAGCACTAAAGATGCAGCAGAAAGATGTATAAGGCCAGCCAGGTAGAGATTTCATCCAGAGTCCTGCTGAGAGGCAGAAGAGCAAAACAGCACGGTGTGTCCATGCCTAACAGTTAGGTGTGAGGCAGTTATTTTTGGAAGTGGAGGTGAGGCTCCTTGTCTACTCAGTGGAAATAACTTCATCAGTCAAGACCAACCAAGTCAGGATAATAGTGAAAATAAACAGATAAATAAGGCAGTTTTCTGTAAAACTGTTAATCAATTCAAAAATTTCCCTGTGAAGAAACCCCAAAATGTGACTTTTAGGGTGTTAAATCATATATAGTTGTGTTTAACTAATTTTATCTCAGAGTCAAAAGAAAACAATATTGCCTTCATCTTAAAGAAAAAAAATTCCTCTATTTTTTCCAGAACAACTTAATTTAACATATTTCTGGAGGAAGTTCAAGTTTCAATAGAATGGTCTTTTCTGTCCAGTGTACAAACAGGTACACATATCAGAAGGCATTTTACAAAACTGTAATTTTCATAATGCTGGAAGCTGAAGTCCATATATGTTATGTGCAACTGAACTAATTGCTCATCAACTACCTCTGGTGACACTGACTGGAAACAACAGCAGTTTTAAAGAATTGATTTAAACAACATCCTACCTAAAAGTCAACTTAATGTTTTATTTCCAAGCCAGTAAATCCTGGGAAAAGTTTCCCTTTCACAAGTGTATTGATCTGAGGAATGTATAGACAGCCTTGTATAGATGCGCCATGTTTGCAATTTGAAAGGTTATTTGCACTGCTCATCCTCCTGCCCTCATACAAACTCAGCCCAAGCTTAGAGTCTCCAAACTGTTATGCCACAAGTGAAGCATAGGGAATCTCAGCTGGTACTGTACAGATGTTCTATCTGTGCAGGCAAGAGTGGCAGAGGTGCTGGTGGCTGTAGTGTCCTTCAGCACCCTATCCAGAAGATGCACAGGTTACCAGAGGAAACTCATTCTGACACTGCCTGTTCTGTGGACAACAAAAGTTGTCAGATCAGCACTTTTGCTACCACTCAATTCAGTGCAAAATAAATGAGGGTATTTTCTTATTGTAGCATGTATTAAATGCCATTAGCATTAATGAGAGTTACATGTGAGCTTGGCAGGAAGCATATACAAAGTGCAGAGCAGACAGTTTCCAAATCCTCAGACCTCCCTTATATCTTTCAGCCATCTCTCCTCTATGAAAGCCTTCCCACACAAATTCCAAAATAAAGATAGTAAATCAAATTACTTTATGTATAGTATGTTAAGATGATGAGCTGGGGTGGGGAGGGAGGAATCCAAGAGGATAACGTACAAATAATTATTGTGCTTACATTTAGCAAAGTGCTACAAGTTTAATTCCCATACAGCACTAGTATAGAAGGAAGGCTTTGAATTGTCTGAGCAACTTTTCATGGCACACTGGTAAAATAATAAATTATGTTATGACCGATAACATTCAATAATTTCTCTGATATATTGGTACAGCCACTTTTTCTGCGGTATAAAACTCATATTTCTCTGTCATATTACTAATTTCCATATTGCATTTCAGGCTCCGTCTTGGAGTTAGTTGGGAAAAGTACTTCGTAGCAGTAACAAAAGGAAGTTGACTGTTCTTTAGAAGAAAATAAAGAGACATAAAAAGAAAAAAGGAAATGTCAGGATTTTTTTTTCTTTTTCTTTCTTTCTTTTCTTTTTTTTTTTTAAAACCTTCTATAATGCATTAAACGATGCCTACAGGAAAGGAAGGGGAAAAAAAAAAAAAAAAAGAACAATAGAAAAAGACAGCAGCTGCTACTATCCTGCTTCATTACAGACCCAGCAGAGTAAAAGCCGTGGACCCATTTTGGCTTTTTCTTCCTTGATGATATCACTAAAGCATTAATGGAATCCTTCCGTTCCATTGGTACACTATAAATTTATCTGCAGACGTTCTTTATTGCTTTGAGTACAGATATGCTATTTTTGTGTATGGGAAGGTGGGTAAAATAGGGTTGCTTGCTTTTTTTTTTTTTTGAGAATGTACATTCCTTATTAACAGAAAACAGAAAAAAAAAGTTTAATACAAAATAAAATAATATTTATATTTAGGTTTAGTTATGAGAATGAGTGAAAAATGAATTTGGAACTTAACTATTATAACAACTTTTTTGACTTGTACAGTGTTACTGAATTTGGCAGTACAAGATGTACTATTGTTGTTAGGGCTGGCTGGTTAAATCATATCGTCTAGAAGAGAAAGTTTTGGACCTAATTATTGCACAGAAACAGAGGACCTTACATCCTTTGTTTACAAGACTACAAAAACTTTATTTTTTGTCAGTCTTCCATTTAAAATGATCAACATGTAACAATGCATATTAAGAAGATGGTAGTATAACTTTCTACAAATTTTTAAGTATAATTTTTAGCTTATGGCAATACACTTTAAAAGCAAAACAAACAAACAAAGAAAAAAAACAAAGAAATCATTATGATCATATGCTGTTGTTGAGAAGCCCATGTGAAAGAAAACTATTATAGACATCAGATAGCATCTGTCTGAGTGGAATTTTCCACCCACAATTTAATTCTGAACTTGGCAACCAGGTTCCCAACTATAATTCCCTAAATCTCTCCACTGACCAGTACCATTTTTTTTAAAGCGTAAGGAATGATAACAACATCCCTTTAAACATCCAAGAAATGTCATGAACTTCAAGAACCATACAAGATTTTGCTCTGATGTTGTGCTAATAGCAGAAGATAAAATTATAAGCAGGAGTCAAACAATGTACTTGCATCTAGATGACAGCAAAACTATTTGAAGGAATGGGTTGGGGATGAGGTTTGCAGTAGGACCTATCAAAAGAGGAAAGGAACAAAATGACAAGGCTTGTACAATAATTACGTTCGTGCTTTTTAGAGGTTCCTCAGCAGCATAAACAAGGTAAGTGGCTCATACTGACTCTTTAAGCTGAGGACAAGAGAGATAAAACAACTCCAAAGGCTCTGGTCTCTTGTAGAGAAAGATCAAAGTTTTTTTTTACCAGCAAGCCTCCCAGCCAAAGTCATCACCTTACAACCATTCACTGCTTTAGTCGAGGTAGCAAACGAGCTTCCCAGTGTTCTAGAATATGCCAAAATCAGCAGGAGAACCATGACTATTTTGATACTTAGCTGTGCTCGAGAATGGCTCTCTCTTAGCCATGGTGCTCTGGGGAGTACTGACCAGTGGTCACAGAGAGCAACGAGAGCTTAAATATCTTTCAGTGTTTCAAGAATTTCATATTTCCAGTATACAGTAGACATGCAGTGACAGTAAACATCCTGTTTGCTATCATACAGCCAGGATCAGCTTTCTAGGCCCTAAGTAAATTACAGGAAAACCTATCTATGTTATTGCCTAAGGAAACAGAAAGAATCAGTGTCAAAACAGAGCTCAAAATACACAGAAACAAGCCAGTGCATTTAAATGATCACTTCAGAATTCCGAGTCTAGTGAATGCAATTCTACGCACCCATGAATAATGCCTCAAATGTCATCACAATGAATTGTGAAAACCGTGGGTTCAGAAAGTCACAAGAGGGTGATTTATTTACCCAGAGGCTTGCCTATACAAGGAGATTTACTATGAGGCTGTGCTGTGCTCTGTACTAACTGGCCTATCCAAATGAAGAGCCATGTTTATTTAGTAAGAATCATATATGAGGACATGAAGAAGAGTGAGAGAGAAATAGGATGCTTTCTCATACATGAGCACAGCTACATGACCAGATAACCTACTCTTCTCTGCACTGATGCCCATCCAAGGCATTCTTGGCCTCAGAAAAAAAGTTAAGAACTGACTGCTTTCCAAAGCTAGGGATCAACTTCTCCAGATTCCATTACCTTCCTTACTATTCCTCAAAGTAGATGATATTTTTCTCAGACTCAGCTGAGCAGTATGAAAGCCACACAATACTATAAGGTATGGTTGGTAGCAGGTAACATGCTACCAATGAACAGCAGCAGGTTTCAGGCCAGCTCCTAGGAAATTGCTAGTTCTCTTCACATTCCAACTCTTGGAGTGATAGAGTCAAGATGCAAATTAAGTTTTCTGCTGAATATCTGCAAGGGTAGCCTATAGAATACCCTATCTATGATGAAATTCCTAGGGTAGTGGTAACAGCTGGCCCTGCCTTGAGAGACATTAGTGTCTCTGTTTTCATTCTGCAGTTGTATACGTGTGTTGTGCACTCTGCTGTGTTCCTAAATACAGGACATTTGTGCTTTTGCTTCAGCACCATCAGTGTTACTGCCCGGGGATGATGGTATTTCTCGTCAGCAAACTTACAAATGCTCTGTGGGTCTCTCATGAGCTGTGGAAACAAATGGAGGTTAAGACTTCACTGAACTGGCATGCTGACATATAATTAGAAATTAAAAGTATCTTAGAATTAAGCAGCAGTCTTAACCCAACATTCTTTCTGCCCACAGTTTTGCTTTCTATGGCCAGTCAGTTCAAAAGGCTAAGGAGCTAAGAGGAGACCAGCAGATAATTGCTGTTTTTTATTTGCAAGGCCATGAGACTTATGAGCAGCTGGAAGGGCATTGGTACATTCTGGAAAGAATCAAAAAGACACTCCTATTTTACCAAGATAGAAGTATTTAGGACTAGGGTGGTTTTTTTTTGTTTTTTTTTGTTTTTTTTTTTAATTTAAAATTTTTATACTGGGTGAGCACATTAAAATTTTGCTGTACAGTCAATTCTGTTTTTCAATTGATCTGTGGCATATTGGGAGTTAATGATGTTAATAGCTCTTAAAGTGTTCTCCTTTATATTACTTCAATTGCTCTTTTTAAAAATACGTTTGTGAGGATACAAATCACCATTCAGAGATATATACTGATAATAAAAAGCCTTACTAATAACACACTTAAGAATTAATTAGGATTCACTGTGCTTGATTAAAATGTACCATATATATAATAACTATGAGATGTTACGTTTACCCTATGATTCACAAGCAACACAAATGTGATAAGGTGCTCATTTTTAATCTAATACAGTTTAAATGTGAACAAATATTGTGTTGATGGGGAACATATGTTGGATCAGATTAAGTAACACGTAAATAAATCACCTGCTTCAAGATCACAAATACCTACAGGCCATTATGGTCATAGAGAGCTTATAAGCAAGAGGGAGATCGACATTTTACATGGTCTAATAGTGATGGGACAAGGGGGAATGACTTTAAACTAAACGAGGAGTGATTTAGATTAGATGTTAGGTGTAAATTTTGTACTCAGATGGTGATGAGACCCTGGCACAGGCTGCCGAGAGAAGCTGTGGATGTCCCATCCCTGACATTCAAGGCCAGGATGGATGGGGCCTGGGCAGCCTGAGCTGCTGAGTGGTAGCCCTACCTTTGGAGTGACGTTGGAACTCAATGGTCTTTAAGATCCCTTCCAACCTAAGCCATTCTATGATTCTACAGGAGTGAAAGTTGCTCAGCTATCGGGAATGAGCAAATACTGGGGAAAGGTGTGCTGCTATTGTTAGCCTTGTTCTTGCATATTCCCAAGCACTCTTATCATATTAACATCTTGAGTGGTAGCAATTTAGAGAAAACTGGTACTAAAGTTGAAAAACTATATCTACCTGGAAATATCTACCAGGTATGAGCCATGTTAAGTAGACAAGAACTTTTAAGGTTAATATAATAACTCTCTACTA
>JAOWBP010000001.1:51889084-51900222 GCA_028571105.1 Tragopan temminckii | reverse complement strand
CTTCAGCTGGAAGAACAATGAAGAGTGCATGATGCTGATAAAGCATGAAATAAATAGGAATAGCATGCTTGCTAGATGTGCAAACTCATAGAGCACAAGCTAAGTCTGACAGCGTACCAGAATTTAAACTGTAAAGTGAGACCAAGACTTCAGAATAGTAGAGGAGTGACAGGTAAAAGAAAAGTTGGAATGTTCTGAATATATGCAGAGATGCAGCTCCATGAATAAAACAGTATATATTCACATAATTAAAGGTTATATTGTAGTTCATATGCAAAAAGACTATATTGTAGTGCATATGCAAAAAGAAACCAAATTAAGGTTCCACTGGAATCTTCAATTCTAGCATTTACACTATATATATTAATTAAATCAATCACTGTAATTACTGCAAATGTAGCAACTTAGCACAATTTTGTAATATAAAAAAGCTGACTTTCAGGAGAAAAGTCTTGGATGATACTAGATTGTCAATAAAACATTCCACAGCTATGCAACTTCACTAAAAAAAGCTGCTGTTCACTTTCTCCAAAGAATTACAGAGCACTTTTCTCATGAAAGTCTGTTTCATAGAATCATAGAATCATGGAGTCTTGAGTCCTTGGACAATGTGAAGCCAAATGCCACTTAAATCTCACGTTCAGTCTTCATTCTCAAACTGAAAATCTTTGGTTCAAATAGGTGAAACAAGTAGAAAAAAAAAAGTAAAAAGTAAAATCTAAATAATTTTGGCACTACCAAGAGGACATTCCAAAATTACAATCCATTAAAATATTAAATAGCCTTCTTTCCCTTGGATGAAAAGACAAGAATCAACATATCCTGTTGGCTTTTTCTGATCCAGTCCATAAAGAATGATCCTTCTCAGTTGCTCTCCCCCTTTCCTACCACACATCCCTGTGTATGTTATAGTACCACAAGGAGCAATAAAGAAGATAACAAGGTTTTGGTCATGAAGAGTTACAGCATCAAGAAAATGTCATGTTGCTTTTTTAATTTCTACTCACAATATTTTTAACAGCTTTCAAAGTAAAAGAAGAATTGTCGACCCTGCAATAGTTAAAAGCCAAACTGAAAACAGACTTGAGAAACAGGATCTGTTTCAAGAGGATGAGAGAGTTCTCACTTAAACTTGGAGGAAGAATATGAGATCTGGACAAACTTACCTCTTGCATTTCTCCCTGTCCATCACTGGAAACAGAAGTAGGCAAGAAGTTGGGAATCTTGTCAGCTAACAACTATTGCATTAACTATCTACAATCCTACAAGCCTACAATCAAGACTCGTGTTCTTATGAATTTATCAGGCAGTTTTTAAAATTTTTTACTCCTATTTTCTAATTAATCTGAAAGGCATAATTAAAGTGGAAAACACATAAGAAATACCCAATTAGGAATACCTCTGTAGCAGGTAAGGATAAGGATTCAGCTACATTACATACCTTAATGCAGCAACTGCAGAAACATGTTATATGTAAGTAGCTGGAGTAGTACTATTGGCTTTTTTTTTTTCCGCACTCCAAATAAGCTCAAAACATCAAAACATCAGTGACTAAAAGAAGCAGAATTTCTGAAGAAGAAATAACCAAAACTATGAAAAGAAAAGTTGTTATTGACAAAAAGAAGGTTAGGAGCCAAGTAGCTTTGTGATGCTTTTACCTTATAGATCACATTTTGAGTTATACGCCAGGTCTTAGGTGGAATGAGTTTGACGGATTAGATCCAGTTACTTGCTGTCAGTGATCTACATCAAAACATGGCACATACATACACAGCTTACTACAACTAACTGTTCTCTGCTCAACACAATTTCCCTCTGGAGCTAACATGAAGATAAATGAACTCCTCTCCCCAGGGAGAAGTATCCCTCAATGAGGCAAAACAATACACTCTCATAAAAATGCTACAGTGGTGCCGCTCTTCTTACCCATTATAAATAGATACAGAAGTCTTTGCTTCCCGGGTGTGGGTATGGGCACTATACAAACCAGGGAAATATTAGAGTAGGGGTTAGGAGAGGGTAGGAACTAACTGGAAATGCAATTTTATTTTTATTTTATTTTTTTAAGAGCTTCATATTTTGTCTCAGTTGTGAAGATTCTACTCTCATGTCTGCTGCAGTGTCGTGATTCCTTGTTGTTCTTCAGCAAAGGCAGCATTTCTTGTAAATGACTGACACAAGGCTCTTGCTACAAAGATAAATTATCTCACTTCCCTTGCTTTTCTTTCTATTGTTTTGACTCTTTTTTATCTTTCATCCTCTCCCCTTCCTACTTCTTTCTTCTATTTGCCACAGTTCTCTAAAATGGAACCAGATTTAAGCTATTCTACTGATGTTTGTCCTTTCTATCACTCAGTAGATCACCACAGGATATCAGTAGTGCAATTCCTTTCCTTAAAATTGATTCCACTAGGAATAATGCTTTCAAAAGTTGACCATACTTGCTAGTGCTTATATTAAAACAGAAAGCACTTTAAACACAAAGCCACCAGTTCTGTAGTATTTTTAAACATGTCTAATCTAAATTATACCCATTTGCATCTGAAGTTTAATCCGCCAGCAAAAAAAGTCAAAACCTACACTAATCATGTTAAAAAGTAGGAATTCTCTTTAAAACAAAGTACCATCTTCACAAACACCCCTGAGGATGCCCCAGGAAATCCCAAGGATCACCAAAATGCTCCTTGAATATCATCAGCATGCAATACCTCTCTACTGAAAACTATTCATTGTGGATAAAAACAGAGAGCCATTATTTAGTGTAAAAGAAATACACCATCATCCAGAGAGGAACAGCGTGTATTCACATCCTTACTTCTACTTATAAATACAAAAATGTTAGCAGACGTATAGCAACTTGTTCAAAGTGAAACTTGCAATGTTGCTTTCCTTTCTCCAGCCACTTTAGCAAGCAATGAACAGAACATCACATACTTGCATCTTTCCATTCTGATGATGAAGACTGTACTCAAACCTATCTCCAGTCTCTGGGAAGGTATTGCTAACTCCTGATTTTTTGCAAACACAAAGTTACATGACTTCAATGTCAGTGATGCCCAAGACTAGAGAGGCTTCAACTATGCTCTGTCTGCAGTTTCCTCAAAAAACCCTCTCTGCAACTTCTCTTTTTCCATAAAATTACTCCAAACTATGTGTGATCTTCAGTGGAGAAAAAATGTGTCATCACACAAGCCCAGAAGTGTGGCTCTTACTTCTGCAGAGCCAACAGTTAGTATTTTTTCCCCTCTTCTTTCAGTTCATTTCAAATGCAACCATTTCAGAGCTATTGAGTTTCCTAAAACAATACCTACGGTTGTGTGGGTTATGCAAATGAAATCCTCTCCATAGTTCAGTTAATTTCTGTTCACCTACAGTGGCTCTGCTCATTTCAAGATCTGAATAAATCACCATGCAAACAGCTTTGGGGTGCCATTTTATCCTTTTCACCCATAGAAGAAAGCCAAGGACTGAAGGGCTTGCATCAGACTGGAAGACACAAAAAGCAGGCAACATTAATTCCTTACCACCACACATTTTGGCTTAGCAAGTGATGAACCAATTCTAATGACAAAAAGGCACATCATCAATTAGGATAATAGTATATTTTAAAACAGGCTGCTGTGCAGCTATGTGTCTAAAATGCTTCCTGTTCACTGAATCAACCAAATCTTCACTTCCTAAGCAAGGTCCCTTGCAAACATCTTTTCAAGCAGTTAAATAAATACTGAAATGAGTCTGAATCCTCATATCAAGAGCCATGCCATTACATACACTTTCTTATGTATACAGGACAGCAACTCTCATCTCACAGGTGATGAAGACTTTTATCGCCTTATTCGTATGATCTAAAATTCAGTCACCTCACCATTTATAATTCCTATTATCACATCATTTTGCACTTTTATGACTTTTCATCAACTTTGACTTTGAGGCAGAATCCAGCTGTTTGGGCCCAACATTTTCATTGCCTTATAGCATGTGTAATGCCTGTCTAGGTGAAGGTTTGATTTTGACTTTCATTCTCATGCTTTAATTCAGGGCAAGTTCATTACTAAGTTTTCAATTTTGGCCAGATCATTTAAGCAAGTGTTAGTGAATAACTTAAACAATGGAAATATAAAATTGACCTATAATTAATAATGGAGGCTAGAATTTTGAAGAAGATGAGAGAAGCAGAATCTGATGTTGACAGCCTGAAAAAGAGAAAAATCAGCAGAGAAAGTGCCCTACTCATGCCAGGGTTCAGGGTTACTGATGCAGATATTTTCTCAACAATCAGTAACAACGGTGAACAAACTATCATGTAAAGTCGCTACCCTACTCACACAGGTGATGCTCAGTGATACACACAACATTCTGCCCGCCTGAAAGGGACATGTCTCTTTGCCTAAAGAAAGACTTCCTGAAACAGGGTTGCAGTGACAACATGTTTTCTTCCCTCAATTCAGCACCTCTAGATGGCAACGACAGAGTTAACTCTGTACCTTCTTAAACCATCAGGCCATATGCTGTGTGAACTGAGTTACATAGCAACCTGCCAATCATAGATGCACTGATCAGTTGCTTATGTCAACCTAAGTCTGAAGAATCAACTTGGCTGGGACAAAAGGAGGGTGATAAGTACTGCACAGATTCACACGTAAATTATTGAGTGACTTCATTCAAAGCAGTCTCTCATTGGGCCCAGAATTTAAAAGGGTGGGCTGGCACGTCCGTGTGATGTACACAAAACTGCTGACCTTGAAAGTGTGGTTTGCTCTGTGACAGTCGGTGGCAATTGTTTGAGAAGGAAGCTTTGAAAAGATTTCATTTGAGGACAACGGAACCTAGCAGCTGTCAACCCTGGTAGTCAGGTCAGTGGGGAGAAAGTCTTGGCTGGCTGTGTCAGACCCTTGCCAAACTGTATTGGCTAAGGATCTACCCAAACCTTCCAGCACACTGGACATAATTAATGCAGAAAAGGCCCTTTGCCCTGCAGCAGCCTAAGAGGAGCTGATGGGGAAACATGGATTTTGCCCTAATTTTGCTCTTTACACTCCATGAAGGTGGGTATTTGAAAGAGTTCAAGGCAAAAAATATATTATTTAATTTTCTGTAGGAACTGTCAAAGAAACAAATGTATTGGCCTGTTGATAGTCGCTAATGTAAATGCATGTGCAATCATCACTGAGCATTTCCTTTAAGATTACAAAGACGTTTAAGACAGAATGTATACCACTATTTGCTGGAAAGTGATCTGAAAGCTATTATCAATATGAGGTTATAAATTAAGTAACAAAAATCTTTGTCTGTAGTTGCCATGTCTTCAGGAGCTACAGGAATGTGCATCCTGTTATAAATTGTATTGTCCCTGAGTATAACTTCGTCACCTAATTAAGAATATAGACATCCTTAAACCTTGGGCCAAATCTCTTCTCACCTAACTGCAGCTATTTAAGTATAATCTGTCTCCCTTCATGGGCAATGGGAAGACTTACATGGTTTTGGAAGTATCTATGTATTTATTTTGTGCTATCTCTCCAAAGACTTGATGTGGTTTAAGCTGGCAGGTGGTTCAGCACCACACAGTCTTGTTCACTCCTCTCCCTTCTCACTGAGATAGGAGAGATAATCAGGAAAAAAACTAAAATAAAACACATGAGTTGAAATAAAACTATTTACTAAGATAGAGAAAAGGAAAAGGATAATAATTATGAATATATATATATATATGAATGTATATAATAAGTGATGTATAAGAAATTGCTCACCTTCTCCCTGACCGATGACCAGCAAGCACCTCAAGCAGTGGACGAGAGCAAGATGAACTCCCACCCTCTTCAAAACTCCCTCCACATACCATATGATATGCAATATCCCTTTGGCCAGTCTAAGTCAACTGTCCTAGTTCTGTTCCCTCACAGCTCCTGGGCCCTTCCTTGAGAATGGCCTTGTTTCTGTACAACATTGCTCAGCATCAATTATAAACGTACGGTGTTTTATCAATACTGTTTTTCTCCTCGAACCAAAACATTGCATCATACCAGACACTGGCGGAAAAAAAAAAAAAAAAAAAAAAAGAAAAAAAAAATCCCAGCTGAAACTAAGACAAGACTAAAGAAATTTTGACACTTAAGTTAGATACCCAAATCCTGGACAAGAGAAGCCAAGTGGAATTAATCTCATGTTTTCAGCAGATCATGTGCTGAGTCCCTTGCCATTTCTGAACATTGTTTTTGTTTGCTAATCATAAATGTATATTGTATAACCACTCAAATCCCAGATGCTGCAAATAACGCAAAAACTTTTTGTCCTCTTGAGAAGCATGCTGTTTAAAACACCACCTCCATGCGTGCCCAGCATCCATAGCTGGGTATGCTTTCCACACTTCTCCCTTCAACGAGATTGCATGTTGTTGGAACTGCTGATGGTAATACAGCCACCTGTGTTGGCATAGCTTCTGCCAAGCAGCCCTGTTAGTGTGTCATGGTTGTGATGGAAGGACTGGTGCCTAGAATTCGTGAGAATTCAGGAGAAATGCCAAATGTAAGATAAGTAGAATGAATGATGAGGATTAGATACACATAATACCTTCAGAATGACAGAATAAGATTGATGCAAGGAACACCATCTAACTAGTGCAGGTAGAAAACATTCAGCTCAACAGACAAAACCAGGTATAGATGTGTTTATGATTTGTACCTAAGCAGCAACTCAGCTTGTCATGCCTATGATTTAGATGATCTTGATATCTAATTTTACATTGTACTGAGAACATTAGAATGCAAGTTGGAGCATTGAGTTCCATGTTAGCTAAAGCTGTATATATCTACTTCTCCGCTTGTTCTTTCTTATGATGAAAACCCTCATGCTCAATCCTAATGCAACCATGTAAGGTGTTGCTGCTTTTTTAAAACAACGAGTCAGACACAACAATCATCTAAATCTAGTAATTCCCTTTAAGAAAAGTTACAGATTTGAGACTCTAGAGTACTTTGGGGTCATACTTTCAGGCTTTTCTCCACAGCAGTGAAAACTACAAATATACAGTAAAATGAAGGAAAAAAAAAAAAAAAAGAGAGAGAAAGAAAATGAGAATTTGCCTCCAGCATCTGACTATTGAAGAGGGACAGACTTGACTACCATTTTGTAGTTACCATCCATTCACATGACCCTTACCACTCTCTATTAAATGGAGAGTCTAACCAGATTATTTCCAAAACTCTTCTTTCTGCCAAGAATATTTGGGACAATATAATTTCACCCTTTGATTATAAATACCATTGCTATGTAAGGATGTGGGCATGCTTAACAGGTCATTTTTTTGGGACACAGCAATTCTAAATTGCAAGCTGCAGTCAGCAACAACCTCTGCCTGATGTTCTTCTAGTTAAGTAATGCTCAAATAAGTATGATATCAAAGTGATAAATACAAGCCCTTGTTACTTCGCTTTTTTCATGGCCTCAGTCTACATTTTATGTCAAAAAGTACTGTGAGGTATTGTAGATGGAGCTGATAATGAAAACTAAAGTTATGACTACTTAACATTCTTAGCTATAACTTCTTATTTTCAATCATTTATAACTTTGCCAAAAACAATGCCTCAAGCTGCTATAAAGGAGGAGGGATTCAGTAATTAAGTTAATCTGTTCCTGAGAGTGTCAAGAAAAACTAGTCTTTAACATCATATTTACAGAAAGGTTTATGTTTTGTTCTTTTTTTCCAGCAATTTCTTCAAAGCTTTTACACATTCTCCTGCTCTGAAGCTGCCATTTATAAGTACTTGAACAATTGTCCTAACATAAAAGAAGTTCCAATTTGACCAAGTCACAAAGCTTTTGAGAAAGAGGGGTGCTAAGTTTTGAATGTAATTGCAGGAGCAAGGATCACAGCCAACAGGGAACATGCCCACAGACCATCTTCCAGGCTTCTGTGGCTTCTGTGTTTCAGGTTAGCCAACAGGAGCTGCAATGGGAGGAGCTGGCCAGAACAACTGCCTCAGCAAACAGAGCAAACAGCAGTGTGGAGATTGAAGAAGCTGGTTAAATAATGAAGTGCTTGAGGGAGAGCAGATTGGGGTTGTTGGGTATATATTTTTTTCTTTTATAGAAAATGATGAAACTCTGGAGTCTTTCTGCTCCTCTTTCCCAGCTGCTCTCTTTGTACACGGGTATGCAAATTTGTGTAAATCTATGCAAATAGAGGACCCACTATGTTCTGTTCCCCGGATGCTTGCTGGAAAGCTCAGCTCCATCTCCCTATGAGCACTATGCTGCAGCTCCTCTCTGTCTTCCCAACCCCATGTTTCACATCTAGGGAACTGGGGAGAAGCTGCAGCACAATGTTAACATGGTAAGCTGTGCTGACATGACAAGAAAAGTGGAGAGTGTCTTTCCAACACTGATATTGTCCCCAGGGAGGCTCTGTTCCCGTACTGGGGTTGAGGCAGCCTGGCACTAGAGCATCATACACTCACAGACATAATCCTCACTAAGTAATGTCTACATTATCTAGAGGGAGAGACTGTTCCCTTTTTCAAACAGGATAAATGGGGATGTGCATATTCTTTTGGGGGTATTATACCCCTTACCTTCACTTGCACCCAGGGAAATGGTGGAGACACTGTCCCTGGAGCTGTTTAAGGAAAGGGCAAATGTAGTACTTAGCAACATGCTTTAGTGGACAATATTGTTGGTATGTGGACAGTTGGACTAGATGATCTCAGAGGTCTTTTCCAACCTTAATGATTCTATGATTCTGTGATTCACACTTGCCTTATGATAGATGGAGGCCTTGTCTGGACACCCTTTGTGATATGTTTGACATATCCTCATACTTGGCCGTGTTGTCTTTGGCCAACGTTAGCCCCAAAGTGAACAAGAGAGTTTTACAAGCCATCAGAAAGCAGAAGTAACATCTCCTCTTACCATCTTGAAACACTGACAGGGAGGCAGTCGCCTCAACTTGCACCAGGGGATGTTCTGATTGGACATTAGAAAAAAAGTATTTTCAGAAAAAGTGGTGGTGCACTGGAACAGGAGGTAGTGGGGTCACTGTCCCGGGAAGTGCTAAAGAAATGTGTTCATGTGGCACAGAGAGACATGATCTAGTGGGCATGGTGGTGGTGGGCTGGCAGTTGGACTGAATGACCTGAGAGGTCTTTTCCAACCTCAGTGATTCTGGGATTATATGTCTGCCTACACATTTCCTTGCATCTAACGCACCACTCTTGCACACTTAGCATAAATTCTCAGCCAGCCAGCTGTGTGCTCCTTCCACAGCATGGCAAAGTGCATCTCCTACCACGCTGTTCACCCTGCTCCTCACCAATGCAGCACTTGCTCAGAATTTACATTCCTCCTCTCTTTCAAAGCCACAAGAAACATAAGCACTAAAATAACACAGACTAAAGTTAGAGTTGAGATAAAATTATTTCATGTGTATTTCAAACAGCTCATCTACTCTTTCCCATAGATGGGCCTCAAGTAAGTTATATTATGAGCATCTCCAGCCTCTGCTGTCTTCTCCTGCCAAAGAAAAGATTGAAAACATCTGACATCAGGAACTTAGATTTCAGTTGCCCACATGGTCCTATTTGGGAGTTGGAAACAAAGGCTCATTTCTCATTAGGTTTCTCAGATCCCACTCAGTTGTTAGTAGTGATCATAAGGTCACAAGGTGAACTTGCTATCCCAGTGCCATCACCAGCTGAAGGGGTACAAATTTCTTTCAAATCACTCCACACCTCTGCCATCTTGGGAGAACCATGGCTCATTTCACCATTGCCTCAGCATCCAGGAGTCTCTCTCCAGGAGAGCAAGTATTTCAGGTTCAGTACATTCATGGGGATCTCCTCTATGTTCTTATCTCACATTTTGATATTTTGACACTGGAACTCCTGTTTGCCCTTCTGTATTTTTTTTTTTTTTAAATAATTTGGATGCTTAGCTACTATGAGCACTTTTTTTTTTTTTTTTTTTTGGCAACATTAATAAGGGGGCTTGCTTTGTAAAAACAAGTTTTATTCCCCTTATAGTTCTAGAAGTAGGGCAAGCATGATTTAAATGCAAGAAATATATATTAATTATTTCTTTTGGTGAACTGCAAGTAAGCATAGGAAACATTTATCTAGGTATTTATGTAAAATGTTTTCCTGGAGTAGCTGAGCAACCACAAATCAAGACAAATCAGGAAAATCTTACTTGCTTTTTTAGGAACTGGACCCCTTGGTGCTTGTTTATTTTTAGTTTTAATTATTTCCAGTGTGCTTTTCCAAGTTTAAGAAAGTAACTAGTAAAGCTGTGCAGTATTTCTAGCCCAGTTTGCACGTGGAAGTGACACAAATCTTAGGCTTAACTATGCTAGCTTTTAATTTAATAACTACAGGGCTTTTTCTTTTTCTTCTTTTTTGTAAATGTGTGCATATATATATTTCTAGTAATGCATCAGAGGTTTCTGTTAAAATCCTTGCTCAAGTTCATTGCAGCAGCATAGGTAAGTGTTTATGAGTTGAGATCTGGTTTACTATACCTTTGGTTACACAACATTTTTAGCATAGATGAAAGAACGTGTTTTTTCCTCCTTGGAATAGAGACCTGTATCAAAACATCAGCTGAAACATGAAGGAAAAGGAGACAGTTTGCTAATTTTACAAATATTGATACAGCTAGAATGTTTTTTCTTTCAAGGCTTTCAGCCCTTCCTTGCAGGCAAAGAAGTTGGGCAGCATAAATGAGCTGGACCTGACCTTTGAGCCTTCTGAAGTTCAGATATCATAAAAGTATTCTGTTCTCTTTTGTTCAAGATTCCTCTGATGATACACTGAAAGAAAGAATGTTGTCTTCTACTGTTCTGCAGCCCATCTTTTGACAATGACTGTAACACTGCACATACAGAAAGGTATAAATAAAACAAAGAGAAAAATTAACTTCCTGAAAGAAAAACTCTTGACTGTCTTCCCAAAATTATGTGCCAGCCCTGACCCTTTGGATGCATCGAGGCATCCAAGCCTTTTAACTTCATGAAAATCTGTTTAGATAGCTCACTCTGAGGGCAGATTTATGTCCAGAAAATTTGGAGTTGCTTACCAAAAGGATGAGAGTCATTTATTTTCCTGTTACTGGTCTGCCACACGAATGAGATATCATCAGCTAAAATA
>JAOWBP010000001.1:51871584-51886584 GCA_028571105.1 Tragopan temminckii | reverse complement strand
CATGTGGTATGAGCCTCCTTAAGCATCATATTTAATTTGCTTTTGGCCATTGTCTAACAAAAGCAAAAGAGTTAGATATTCTCTGTAAGAAGTTATCAGACCCATGAACATCTGCAACATGTACTTTTTTTAAAATTTTCTTTTTTTTTTTTAAAGCCTTATGTAGTCCATTGTTGGGAGGCATGGGAAGGACACGCAGCAGAAAATGAATTTAAGCAAGGTATGCTATAAAAACTGTGCTTTAATAGCACGTATGCATGGGCTGAATTTTTTCTTGGAAAAAGAGAGAAGCAGAATTTTTGCAGCTTCCTAAAAGTTTCTGCCAGGCAAGGGGGGAACATAAACAAACATAGTTGTTTCAGCATTGCTGCTTGATAGCTGTGATGAAGTCATGAGACCATTTCAATGTCAACTAGTGACAGATCCAGTAGTTCCTTTGAACCACTTGTATACACTGTGACATCTGTGTTAGTAGATAAAATCTAATCCTGGAACATCTTCCTGATTAACTTATAATTCTGTATCAATAATTGTACTGGGAATAAAATGACTTTTTCAGGAGCCTTGAGTAGGACTGAGATGTCAAAGGAAGCTCTTCTCCAGCACTTATGAATGCAAAGCCTCTATAAATGAAGGTTTGATCAGGCTTTGCTTCAGGAGATGCCTGCCTCTTGCTGCTGCACCAAATCCTGCCTTTACCAAGTGCATCTGAAAAAATTCCCACCAAACAATACAAATTCTTTCAGATGCACTCCTTAAATTCATGTTGTTCTGCTAGACTTGCTTTCTCATAAGGACAAGCAAAAAGATTGATACTATACAAGAACAGATCATTTCAGAAAGTGTGCAATGCTAGTACAAATATGAGTTCAATACTGGTTGAATCAGTTCCATAAATAATTCTAGAAAAATCAAAATAAATGGTTTGGTACATTTTAAAGCATGCCATAATTTCATTTATTTAAGAAATTTATGTTGATTGCCAAATATTTTACACCAGAACAATGATGTGCAGCACCTGAGCACTTTTCATGTTTTAGAATTTTGTTTGACAATTTAAATATTATTTGAAAAAATATATTAATATATTAAAATAATAGCCTATTTTCTATTTCATTGAACTTTTGAGAACAGGAATAATGTTTATAATAGAGATAGGAAAAGCTTAATCTGCACTTACCTCTGGTTCAGGCAGCCAGCAGTGACAATCCCGCATACCTTGTCAAGTTTCAAGAACTCACAATCCTTAATTTAAACACTTGAGAAATCCATGGAGCCTGTCAGTCTAGTTAATGAAGCCTCCTCCTTCCCCTTTTTAAACAAAAATCTGACTTTCTTTAAAGACCACTTAAGGCATATCTCTGATTATACAAACAGGTTCTGTCCTAGAAGAGTGAATAATCCAATAATACCTCTTTTGACTTGTTTCCCTCACACCCCTGATAGTCCACTAAGGGATTGCAGCTTCTTTAAAGCTATGAGCTAGTCTAAAATAGGCAACAGATATGTCACTTTCAGTACAAAGAGTACGCAGTATTCAATACAAATCATGTTTTGATTACAGACCTTTTGATCTCATGTCACTTAGAAAGTTATCTACATGAATTAATGATCCCTTAATATTGTCTTGCACTTTTATCAAAATATTCCCATTTTTCAGATATTTATAATGATTGAAACTGCTGAGCACTACACAACAAATATGAGAATATGTATAGATATTGGTACAAGAAGAAAGGCTTCTTAACCTAGGTTCTCTAGAATAGTTAAAGCAAGTTATTTTAAAAAGTCAGATGTTGAAATAAGCTTGATACTTTGCCATGTTAAATGCTGTGAAATACGTATGGTCAGCCCTTTTTCTAATCCTACCCTTGTTCACTGCAAAACTCTTACCCCTTGTTCTGTCACTATGCTCCCTGATAAAGAGTGTCTCCTCATCTTTCCCACAGACCTCCCTATTGAAAGGCAGCAATGAGTTCTCCCCAAAGAGAGATTTTTTTCCAGGCTGAACCACCTTAGCTCTTTCAGCCTACCTTTGTAATAGAAGTGTTCCAGCCCTCTGATCATCCTCATGGCCTCCCGTAATCTTGCCCCTATAGATGTGTGCCTTTCTTAAGTTGGGGGCCTGAGAGCTGCATGCTGCGCTCTGGGTGGGGCCTCATGAAAGTGGAGGAGAGAAGTAGAATCACTTTTTTCAATCTGCTAGCTATGCTATGCATTGACTGTATCTGTATGCATTGAATACAGACAGTGTGAGTCAGCAATGTACCCGTGCTGCTAAGGCTAATGGTATTCTTGGTTGCACTAGGCAAAGTATCACCAACAGGTCAAGCAAGATGATCCTTCCACTCTTCTCAGTTATTGGTAAAACCACATCTGGAGTCTTATGTTCACTTCTGGGTACCCCAGTACAAGGGAGACATGGAATAGTCCAATGGACGTCCACCAAGATGATGAAGTGACTGGAGCACCTCTCCTATGAGGAGAGAGTGAGTTGGGATGACTCAGCATGGAGAACAAGGTCAGGCAGGTTCCTATCATTGTCCATTAATACCTGAATGGAAGAAGTAAAGAGAATGGAGCCAGACTCTTCTTGGTGCTACCCATTGCCAACACAGGAGGCACAGGGTACAAACTGAAATACAAGAGGTTCTAAACACCTGGAAGCACTTCACTGTGCTGGTGATGAAGCACTGGCACAGGTTGCCCGAGGAGTCTCCTCTGTGGAGCTCTTCAGAAGCTGCCTGGACATGGTCACGCTTGAGCAAATGTTGGATGACATGACCTCCAGAGGCGCCTTCCAACCTAAGCTATTCTGTGAACGCAGAATATAGAAAATATGAAAGGCTCTATGCCCCTGACTACTGAAATTTGCTTTACAAGCAGCAGTGAAATTATGACAAAAAGGGAAGAACAGGAGGCAGGAAGGAGCAGGTACTACAAGAACAAGTTAAATCAAACATAAAGGAGGAGGAGCTAGAAGAGGATCTATGTTGTAATAAAGTCAGAATTAGAGATTAGAAGACCTGTGTTAGCCAGAGGTATGTTGAGTTTGTCTTGGGAATGGGATACTGTCTGACTTGAGGAAGACCAGAGAAGTTTAGTCTAAATATTGAGTCAGGACAGCAGAATATGAGGGATGTGAATCTCAATGGTGAAACCAGGGATGGGCCTGGCCTCTTAGTATTACAGAGCCACAGATGGCAAGACAAAGTGTCACTCTGAAAGACCACATGAAAAGGTGGAAGGCAGAGTCAAAAATAACGTGTCAGCTAGACATGAATAACAGCAAGATGGCAGTATTGTCTATTGGGACCAAAAATTGGAAGGAAGAAGCAAAACAACCCTTTTTGACTATCTGAATTTTAAAATAGCTAGACTGCCAAAAGATCATGTCAGAATGAAAGACAAAAATAGGATGTTAAAGAGTGGAGAAGTAGGTTTCTGAATCAGTAACGTAAATATAATACCATCTCTCATGTGAAGATAAGCCAAAAGGTTTTCATCTGGTTGTTGGAGGTATCTGGAAATTCTCATTAAAATTCCTTTGATGAAAGGTTTGCATTTAGACTTTCTTTCCAAATGTGCAATAAAAGCTCCAATGTAATGCCATAAGACAAAGTGATCATATTTTTCTTGTATAGGGCTATCAGTGCAAACTTACACATTAGATACTTTTACAGGTGTTTTGGAACTCTGGCCTCTGAGTCCACTGTATACATAAAGCTGTGGAAGTCTTTCATCTATATGTTTAGTCTGATGTCTGTTTTAATTTTCAGATGGCTTATCCTGACAGATTTCTTGTTCAGTAAATCTTGTTAATAGAGATGTTCTGTCTGTTTACTGCTCATATGAAGCCAAATTTTAGTCTAAAGAGTTAAATAAATTTTATCTGAAACAATTATATTTTAGGACTCAATGTGAAATAGCTGAACTGTGCTTGAATAAGCACAATTGAAGTTCATCTTTATTACAGTTCCTGGATACTGAGAATATTTCAGACTGTGTTCTAGATATGGTTACAGGCTTTCAAGCGGAAAAAAGTTTGCCCATTTTAAAGAAAGAGCCTTACCTGTATGACAGGAAGCAAACACCTCTTCTGGCGTGTGGCACTCAGATCACTGTTTAAAAGTGGCTATGAATTTCCAACTGGGATTGAAATTAACCAAAACTATCATTCACCAGAAATTAAGCTTTTTATCCAGCTATAGGAAAGACTGTTTCAGAAGCAGGTCTAATCATTCTCATTTATGCTATCACTGTCTTAGCATTCCCTTAGGTTCTGGAACACAAAAATGTTTTTCCCATTTGTTTGATATGCATCAATCTGCTAGCATTTTTCTGTCATACTTTAACTCTTTCTCCTCCAGACTGCATTGGATACTGGTGAGGGTAAAAAGATAATTGATCCTTGAAGAACATTACCATTAGATAGATCTGAATTTGGAGGTTTAGATGTGTCCCTCAACAGGGCTTAAGACAGTCAGGGTGAATCACTAGCCCTTCTGCATACTGCTGTCCATAACATCCCTGGGCTGATAGCTGCAGATAGGTCCAGGAGACTGACCTTAGAAATCTGCCTTAGCCCATAAACTTCATATCACTGGACATTAGTCTCAAAATTGCCTTTTCTCTCTCCAAGTGTTGACCCAAAATCCAGATTGAGCTGGCCTAGTATATTGATTCCAGTTTTCTCTCTGACTAGTCTGTCTCTGAGCCTCCTACAAAATAAAAGATTTGAAGCTGACTGGTAGGTAATGTGATGCAGTTTCTTCTATGAAAAAAGAAATGGACCTGCCCTAAAAGGGCCATTGATTAATTTAGCCGAGAGAAATGTAGTTGCTCAGAATAAGTAATGTCACAGTTCAGAGTGAGAGGTCAGAATGAAACAATATTTAAGCTTCCATTGCTTCTGGAGATGTAAATTTGATTTCTGTAGTCAAGAACAAGATGTTGATCAGAGGGCAGGGTCTACGTTGCTGTGATGTGTGAATCCAGCCCTTCAGAGAGACACACTTCATCTCCTGGAAGGATGCAAATTGCCCTATGCTTGTATGTAACGCATGGTCACTGACATTTAAGCCATTCCCAGGAAGACAGCATGTCACCACGCATCATTTTTTACACCAGCAGATAAATGGAGTCCTGAGCTTACACATCACATGTTGGCGCATACTTGTACTCCAACAGGAGTAACACAGTCAGATGCATCCTAGACCCTCTGAGCCAAATTCACTGACTTTCTGTCAGCATGTTTCTGCTGAAGACAGTGCTGTAACACAGGCACAAGTCAATATAGAACTTGGCATACTGTATTTCGCATACATATTTAAAGCAGTCCGGATTTGCATGGTAGTTTCCAGCTTTATTACATGAATACATATGTTCCTGCTGATGTAATTCTCTTGAAAGGTATAAATAATGGATATTCTTCATAAGCAGTTGACCCCCTGGAAAGACTGAAATCAGAGAGAGGAAGTTAGAGCTACCTTGCACAATTCAGCTCCCGCTTGCACTCAATGTCACTGGATAAAAGTCAGTTAGAGGAATTCCTGTAATGTGTCACTGCCTGCTGCCTCCAGTGTCACTCTGGTCACTACCACCAATGAGTCTATTGGATGAAAAAGACGGGGAGGAAAATACTGGAGGTAATGTAGCTAGTTAAACTGTTGCCTTCTGAGTCTTTGGGGGCACTTTTATTTTATTTTTTTAACAAAGAACAATCACTTCATAACAGAAGGGGCCTTTGGCATCAAAGCAGGTGTGATACCTCTCCATTTCCCACAGCAAGCTACAATAATAAAGGAAACAATTCTCAAATATTGCTGGTCCTGAGGCATTTTAATTCTTTGTGATTCAAATACTTTGGCAAATCAGAGACCAGATAAGCCTAAGTTCCCATAAAGTCCTTATTCGACGTAAGCACAGTGGAAAATAAATGCAGGAAACAGCAGCAAAGACTTAGTTTGCAAGTCTCCTAAGATGTGCAGAAGTAAAAAGCATTGCAGAAAGCCAGATCTTGTCCACAGCGCTTACAAGTGTGTCTGGTCTGCACATTATAGTAAATGCTTCTGATTTACAGATACGGGAATTACCTCACTACGATTTCTGTTTTAACACATTTCTGAGGTTCCACTAGTGCAAGATTTGAGAGAACATGTAAGGATCAGACAGGAGGAAAAATGGCAGATGTAACCTTTTTATTATTATTTTTAATTTCTCTCTCTCTTTTTTTTTTTTTTTTTTATCTGAAAGAGGACTTCAGCTCTTATTTTCAATGGAAGACTGAATATTACCTTTCCCATCCTACTGCCATTGTATTCTTTGTAATGAGAAACAGTACAACTCCATGGACAGCTCAGTAAAAACACTTTCTACGGATTTTTGCTTCAAGCTGCTGTAACTTGTAAGACTGCACTATTATCTTTTTATTCCTGATGGAGACAGTTTCCATAGTTGTTTGTGTTGATGTTATTTAATTTCTCCAAAAAAATGTTTCAGCGCTGGTAGTAAAGTGGCAAAAATATGGGAGTTGTTGGGATTTTAGTCACTGAATCAGGTCCTGGCTTGCACAACACATGGTTAGGAGAAGACACTTACTCTTTGACTTCATCTGCTCTCATACTCTCATCACTGCTACAACAGTAGGCAGTATGAAGCCAAACACTAGTGTATGCAAACAATAAAAAGGCACCTAAATATTGTTACAGACTTGAGAGGTTTCAGCTCCACAAATTGAGAAATGCAAATGCTTCAATCTCTTATGTACTCCTTGAGGCACACTGGCAACCAAACAAATGCATGCTCAAGCCTGGTTCAGCAAGATGGGAGAACCAGTCCTTTGTCTTTCTGCACCAAGCAAATTTAATACAGGTTTGTTGTGCTTTTGTTTTGTTCTGTTTTTGATCAAATATTGCCCAATATTATATTCATACATTGAGATAGTCTGTGGGGGTTTTTTGGTATTTTTTTTAAGCACTATTGTTAGCAGAATATTACTCTGGATTTGCACCTTTATAACTGAGATGAGACTCCAAACCACTATATACAGTATAATTTTTTTCCCCTATGGTTAGTTATAGTATAAACATATTCTGCTTCTTTCATACAGCCACCTGCCATTTTTGCTTTATTGCTGCCAGAAGGTTTAAAGGCATGCTTTTAAATATCTTGAAAGTTTCCTGTTGATAAGAAAAGGTGGTTTTAACACTTTTAAGTAAACAGTAACACACAAACATCACAAATCATGCTGTTTGATAGAATCTACATTAGCTGCATGAGGCATGAGGGACACTACCGTGTGAGGAGGAGGAAAAGAAGGCTCAATTTCTAGCAGGGAGACCTCATAAGAATTAGTTATAAAACTAATATACTATGCTATATGGTACATATGTTATATACCAAAACAATTATGTCAGATTTTGAAACAGTGCCTGTGTGTCTTTTGTCTTAGTAGTAATAACTGGTCAGGTAGGATAGCAGCACCCTGCTAATGAGTATTTTAATATTCTGTAATCTACAATTCAAAGGGGAAAAATATCTTTTGAAGTCCAGAAGAACAAATGCATCACGGTGACACAAGCAAACACTTCTAGAAAGTTACTAACATAGATTCTTGGAATATCACTTCAGGAATATTACTGGTTTTCTAGATAGATGAAACATGGAAACTTAAAGATTATCGATATGTGTTTAAATGCTGTCATACAAAACAAGTCTATTCAACACGCATCAAATTAAACCACAGGTGACCTAAACAGAGAATGTTTACTATAAATCATGAGTACAGTGCATAAATTCAGAATCTAAACATGACCTGCTCGTTGGGTGCCATATACTCTTTCAAGAATTGCAAGCTTTGGGATGCCATCAGGGCACCAGATGCATATTTTACTAAAGCCCAAAATGCCAAGTGGTAGATTTATAGCCCCTGTGTTTGGAACAGTTCCTAGAAGTGTATGAAGAACAACTAAGATAACCTCTTGGAAGGAAAAAATGAGCAGTGTGGTCACACTCCAGAGAGTATATTTGTAGAAAAGGATTCAAGATACATTCAATCTTCTCTCCCTCCTTTGTGAGATTTCCTTGAATGCTTCTCATTTGTAATTATGTGCTGCAGTTAAAGCCACCAGGCAGCTAAGCACCACATAGCCATTCGCTCACTCCCCTCTGTCCTGTGGTGAGATGGGGAGAAAACTGTAGAGTGCATGAATGTGTGGGTTGAGATAATATAATAAGGGAGAAAAAAAAAAAAAGGAAAAAAAAAAAGAACAAAGCAAGTGATGCTCACCACCAGCCAATGTCCAGTCCAGCCAGTATTCCAGTGGGATAGCAACTTCCCAGCTATCTCCCCTACTTTTATTGTCCACCATGACACTGTATAGTATGGGATATCCCAGTTTGGATCAGCTGTTCTGATTCTGTTCTCTCTCATCTTCAACGTGCACTGTCAAGCCCTGAAAGTCCTTGTCCCTGTTCAAGTGCTGCTCAGTAACACCCAAAACATTACTGTTTTGTCCTTATTCTCATCTTAAATCCAAAAGACAGCATCGTATGGAAGAAAGCTAAATCTATCCCAGGTAAAATCAGGGTATGCTGTCTCTCAGAATTTATGATTCAGCATATTATAGCCATAGTCTTAATAGTATGATATCCGCAAAAGAGAAAAGGCAAACCGCATTCCTGAAAGTATTACTGGAAGAGTGCCTTTATTTTGTGTTGAGAAGACTTCTTAAAGAGTAATAGACTCAGTTTTGGGCATCACACTCAGGCAGATACAGTTACACTGCAACAAAACAATACAAATACAAGAGGAACACTTTGGTCCTGTCTTGTTTGATATTTAATCTTTATCAACTATGACTGCTGCCAAAAGAGAATCCCATACTACTTCTGTTTCTCATCCAGTGTCTAGAAGATTTTTGGCTGAGTGGGTTACTGACCTGGTTGCTGAAGGAAAAGTAGCGCACTGGACTGCACGTTGTGAAGTTACACAACTCTCTGATCCAGTCTTAATTAAAAAGATGGGAACACAGTAGTGTGGGATGGGGAGAAAAAGGATGGCTTTCTCAACAGAAGCCTTCAGATATGCTGGAAGAACATTCAGCATGAAAAGGTACTCCAAAGCTGCAGGTCTTTGGGCAGCAGACTGTGCCCTGACCATTCTTTCTGATTCAGTCTTCTCCCACTCAGGGCTATATGATTACATTCACTCCTTGGCAATGATCTTTGTCCTTGCTAGAACCTATCATCAACCCCTTTATCTTAATATGTTGGTGGAAAGCTACCAGACTTTTTTTGCTAAGCTTGTTCTCTGGTACATGCTTTTTAAGTGTATTACAATAGAGAACACATGGGCATGTGTGGTGTACTGTGGAAAAAGGAAAAGGAGTAGCTTGTAGCAATACTGAACTGTTAGAAACCCTGACCTGTAAAAGAAGCTTGCAGCACTTGGGTTTGGACAGCTTAGAAATTAGAAAGGGGGAAGTCCATCTTCAATTCGTAAAAAATTCACTACAAAGAAGCAGTACTCACTTCTTCCCTAAAGCTCAGAACGGAGAAAATGAAACAAGAAACTAATGGTTTAATTTGCTTCAAAGGTGACTTTGGAAAGGCAGTGGAAGAAAAAGCTTTCTATCTGGGTGTCTAGACTGAGCTTAGTTATTCTCTGTCCACGGAGAAGAAATGGTTAGACCTCAGGAGAGGTCTTTTCCAACTTTACACTCATATGACTCTAATGTTACTGTTCTAACACAGGTATAAAGAGAGAACCTTCGTTTTCCAGATATGAAGACAAACAACATAATTTGCAGAAATACATTTAGAACAGCAAAATGCAGAGATTGAACTATCCATCTGTTATTCAAGCAACATGTGGTCATATAACTCATTCATCTGGACAATTTACAAAATTGGCCTGGCTATAGTCCTATTTACATGATAACAACAGCTGACAAAAGTTCTGGAAGCAGGAAGGATGGCTCTGTGACGAGGGCCTGTAGCTAAGTTAGGCAGTCAAGAACATCCTTTCTCATGGGCTAAAAACAGACATTTTGTATGAACAGCAGGCAGCTATATCTGACACAGACAGCCAAACCCTACTCTTACTCAGGAAGCCCTATAAAGAATGATTTGCCTTGGGTAAAAGCAGGAAACAATGTCAGAACATGTTTAAGAGCCTACACCACCTCTTCCTACCTTTATCCCTATCATTTATTAGGGCTCAGGGTTGGTAACCAGCACTCTTTCTCATGAGCTGACCTGTCTGCCACAAGGACGGACAGATGTCTCACTGCACCAGCACATGGTCCCAAAAGGGACAAGCCCTATGCCTACTTCTGCAGGGTCAGAAAACTTTGCAGGAGCAGCAAAACCAACTCAAAAAGATCAGTCCTGTCTGGCCTATTTCCACCTCCTGCTTTTTCAACCTCCTCTTAAGCTGTAGCTGTACCACAGCTAATAGGACCAGGTCATCAATCAGCGTGCTAGACTGGTCTGAACTTATAGAATAAATTCTATAAAAAAAACAAAGATCCAGGAATTCATTGAGGAAAGGGACCTGCAGCAGAGAAGAAGTGAGTATGGTGAGAGGGAGAGAGCAACAATTTATTGTGCTGTCTTTTTTGTCAAAGCAATTGTCTGAAGATGAAACAACTGTCTCAGACAAGGGCCCAAGCTTGTACTAACAATTAAATTACAATGTTAGAATAATGGTAATGGCCCCATATTATTTACTTGAAGTTGCTGTACATTTGAACAAGAGTAACTGAGAAAAAATTGTGTTGTAGTAAGACTTTTCAAGCTGTCATAGCAAAATTAGTATGAAAAGATTGAGATAAGTTTTGGATGATGGGGGCAGAATATTTATCTTTAGCTGAAAAAAAAATGGGATTGCAATTTCTTATTTTTTTCTTTTGAAGATACTGAGTTTGGGTCATTTCTAAGAATTGAAGGGGGGGGGGTAGGGGGAAATTAAAAAAAAGTGTGTGTGTGAGAGAGAGAGAGAGAGAGAAAGTTGCAGCTATAAAAGGTATTCGTCAAGAACAGCCATCGGCCAGCACCACAAATGAGCAACTCCAGTGTGAAAACACTTTCAAAGTTCTAAATGAGTTGTCCCTGTGGTAATAAAGAAAGGCTGTTTTACAGCATGACAGTATGTAAGACAGCATTGTCAGCTATAGTTTATTTAAAGCACAAGGCCTGTAACAAGAAAATAATGACTTTAATAAAATTTACTATTGACTTTGTAGGCTAAAATCTTTCTGTCATCAGGAATACAGAAAAACAACCTGCCTGAAAGCCCTTCACTTAAATATATTCCTTTAATATTTCAAAGCAACTTGTGACTATTTTTTTTAATATACATGCTACTTCAAAAGATACTGTAGTGGGGTGGAAATTAGTATT
This sequence comes from Tragopan temminckii, assembly GCA_028571105.1. NCBI lineage: Eukaryota > Metazoa > Chordata > Aves > Galliformes > Phasianidae > Tragopan > Tragopan temminckii. Next base: position 51,875,178 of record JAOWBP010000001.1, on the reverse strand, counting down.
TTTAATAGAAAGTTGGAATTGCTTACATAAGGGAAAAACTGGTAATGACCTATGACACTGTCTACTGAAAGCAACATTTGAGGAAACTGCAAAAGCAGTTAATGCAATTCCTTGAAAAGCTGTATGAAGCTATGTCACAAATGAATGATTTATAAATTACTGAACGTCCTTCTCATCTAGAGGATATCTTTTAATCATGCGCTGTAGTTTTCTCTGAGTGAACTCCAAAGAGCGTACTGCACAGATACACAGAAATCTGCAGCATGTTAACAAGGTTGGGGTCATTTCTAAGAATTGAGGGGGGAGAATAAAATAAAAAAATCCTTACATTCGGCATGATTTTACTTTCCAACCAATTTGATTAAATGCACTATAGCTTGCTGGTAGTGTATAAGAGGTCACGTCTTTTATATTAAAAACTGCAGAATTTTCATTCCTTTAATGTTTTTTACATAGTTAAAATAAACTGTGGTAAAAAGTTTCCCAACAGTGTATGACAGCTCAATTTAGAGGTGAAACCTTTTAATAAAATCTCATGAAATGAATGCTTTGCTTTATGCACTCTGTTTGTGTTTCCCACTGGAGTGCTTAGCATTGTGAAGCAGTGGTTTCTTTCTTTACTGCTGCAGAGCAACATCACGGAGGAGAGTCTGGAGCTTTGGAATAGAAAAGATGTCACTTAGCCACAGTAAAATTGTTGATGGAAGAATCTTAATTTACAGTGAAAATGCTTTACTCTTATTAAAAAAAAAAAAAAAAAAAAAAAAAAAAAAAAAAAAAGCTATTGTGCATTAATTTACATTTCAGATAATTAATTACGAATGAAGAAAAATATTCCATAGAGGCTTTTTAGAAAGGACTCTGGGGTTCAGAAATAGTATTAAGAGGGGAACCAATTAAAGATTTATCTGAGAATGAATAATTTTACTAGGACTTTGGCAATGGAATTGACTGAAGTCACATTTGTTATAGGTTTGCCTTGTTCCATGCACATCCACAAATCCTTCTTATGCTTGCTGAGGGACACATCAATGGAGAAGTAATCTTTCCATAGGAAAGCACAATGCCTCTCTTTCCTAATGCACTACCTAAATACCACCTTAAAAAGTGGCAGTACCCTTCATAAACTCCTGAAAGTGTGAACACACAGTTGACAGAAAATGTAATGCATTCCCATGGTTGGAAATCTGGAGTTCATTCACTGCTTGCAAACTAGGAAGACAAAAAGGATGAGGATCTTATACCATATGAATTATACTGGCTCAGCCTATCTGTGTAGCCAATACGTTATCAAGCGTTGCATAGAATCATAAAGACAATAAAATATAAGTCAGTGGGAGGAAGTATCCCATTGAACGAATGCTGTATGGGCCCCAAAATCATAGTCTTGCCAGGATGCTGAGTGTAAAACTCCTGCTATTTTAGCCTTGCATTGTGGTTTAGAAAGCTTTGCTGTAGTTTTGAGTTTTTGTTTGTATGTACACAGTTGCATGACATACTGTCTATCATTATTTGTGGACTTCTGCAGCTAGGAACATGGCTCTTCTTGGCATTTTGTCCTAGCACTTCATACTTTCATAGCACTTCCCTTTGAGTTTATCACACTGACAAACTGTGACAGTGCAAATGTACCTGTCCAGTGTAATGTTCATCTGCATGTCTATTGTCCTCATTCAGCAATAGTCACCAAATCTTTGGGGCTTTGCTACAATTTTGCCTTAGTAAAAATAATCTAAAATGCTTTGCTTTTTATAGGTGTCTCAGAGTTCTGTAAATATATGTAAATATCAAATATATGGATGAGTTAGGAAAAAAATCTCTGCTCACAGATATAGCATACTATTAGTCCTAAGTGCTGGCACAGGCCTTGTAAGGAATGTAGAAAGCAAAAAAGTTGCAAAATCTTCATGACCACTCATGAAGACTCAAGGGTAAACAGAAACATAGTTCACCACTTAAAAATGTTTAATCAAATCATTAAAATAAAGTTTGAAGCACAAATTCCCTATGTAACGCAGGTGGGGAAAAGGAGATTAAGATGAATAAAGGTGTCTCTCCTTCAAACCTTTTCCCATCAACTTTAATCTCCATCTCACACCATCGCACAAAGGACTTAGGTGAGTGACCTTATGCAGAGGACGTGCCCACACTTCATCTGACATAGAAAGAGACCTCAGGACCCCTATTCAAATCAGTCTTTCATTTACTTCTAAAGATGTTGAATACATTTTAAAAGACCCACTTTTTGAGCCATATCAGCCCTCAGAAATTTCCATCCTCTTAAATAAGAAGTGCTGAGAATTCAGTGCTTAAAGAAAAAATCAAGACTGTCTAAATTTTGGAGCATGTCTTAGACTCTTAACTGTTCAAAGTCTTGCCCTTACATTTTATCCAAACTGCAAAAGGATAGTTTTATTAACTTCAGCTGGAGGTTATTATGTCTTTTATCTTATTTTTCAAGGCATGTGTGAGTGGATGGAAATACATAAAATCTATAGCTCATCAACATTAACAACTTTTTTTTTTTTTTTTTTTTTTTTTTTAAGATAAGATTTATATAATGTAGAACAGAGGACATTTACTCATTAAACTCTTCCCCGGAGCCCCAAAAGCTCCAGCTTTCTTTCTATGTACTGGGCAGGAGGAAGGGAATCAAGAAAGACAAAGGAAAAAATAACCATTTTCAAGAGAATCTTATCATCTTTTAAGCATTCTAAAAGCATATCTATTTCATTCTTCAGTTGCTCTCCTTGCACTTTTCTGGCAATGCTTTCCTGCTCAGTAAAGATATTGACAATTATCAGCTCAACTGTGGAAACTCAAATTACCAGCAAAATAAAAATAAGTATCACTTAAAAAATATTATAGATGTTCCATGTAAATAATATTTTCCAGTATGCAACTAAAAATAAAACATATCCCTGAGAGGTGGAGTAGGAAGTCTACCTTCTAGTTATACCGGATAAACCTGAATAAGTAATTAATGACTTTATCATGTTGTAACTCTGTTCCAGAAGTCTAAATTATTTGGGATTCTCAATGGCTTAATTCAAGTACATAAAATGTCCTTCAGTGTTTTCTGCTTTTATGTATTACCTGACAGGGGTGGTGGAGGAGCCAATCAGGTACTTGCTCTGCTGGAACTCATAGCTGCAAACAATAATTGTGTGGTGATGGGAAAGTCAGGGGCAGTCTTTGCTGTGGTGCCCATGAGATGATGGAGCTCAGAATCATGAGAAGATAGAATGAAACAAAAGGAAGGATCACAGGAATGGATTTCTGGAAAGCAGTTGTTGCACTGTGCAGAGACCTAATAGGAAGAATCTCATGGGATATTGCCCCAGAGAAAAGAGAGGTATAGAGAAGTTAGCTGATTTTGAAGATCTACCTTACCAAGCACAAGAACAGTCCATCCTAGAGCCTGAAAAATTGAGTCAAAGTAGCAGAAGGCCTGTAGGGATTAAAAAGGAGCTTCTTACAAAGCTCAAACTTGAGGAGGAATATAGGGACAATGTTTGGCCATGTAGAGGTGGAATTAGGAAAGCAAAACTCACCTGGAGATGAATCTGGCAAGGGACATAAAGAAAAACAAGA
>JAOWBP010000001.1:51844117-51865878 GCA_028571105.1 Tragopan temminckii | reverse complement strand
TCAGCATCCCCCGTTACCAGAACACCCCCGTCACTTAGCAGGGGAGCCACATTCTCCCTAGTCTTCCTTTTACTGTTGACTTGCTTAAAAAAAGCCTTTTTTTATTATCCTTTATCTCCTTCACCAGGTTCAATTCCAGGTGGGCTTTAGCCTTCCTTGTCGCATCCCTTTTTTTTAAGGGTGCACCTTCACTACTATTCTCAGTTTTGGACCCTTCACTACAAGAAAGACACTGAGTGTGTCCACAGAAGGGCAACAAAACTTGTAAGGGACCTGGAGCACAAGTCTGATGGGGAGCAACTGAGGGAACTGGGATTGTTCAGTCTGGAGAAGAGGAGGCTCAAGGGAGACCTTAGCATTCTCAACAACTCCCTGAAAGGATGTTGTAGCAAGATGGGGGTTGGCCTCTTCTTCTGCGTAAGTAGCTATAGGACTAGAGGGAATGGCCTCAAGTAGTGCTAGAGGAGGTTCAAGTTGGTTGTTAGAAAAAAATTCTTCTCCATAAATGTCATTAGGCAATGGAAATGGCTGCCCAGTGTGGTAGTTGAATCACTGTCCCTGGAGATGGTCAAGCAATGCTTAGATGTTGTACTGAGGGACAAGGTTTATTGGAGAGATATTGGTGGTAAGTGGATGGTTGGACTGGTTGATTTTGGAGGTCTTTTCCAACCTTGGTGCTTCTATGATTCTATTTAAAAACATACTGATTGTTTTCAATCTTTCACAATCTATCACTTTGTTGATAATTAGCAAGCCCTTCCAACCACTGAATGCCTATACAGTAATATATTTTCTTACTCTTTGTGTGTGTGCTATCCAGGGTAAAGAATACATTTGTGACCTTCACTGACCATTTTTTCCTTTTAAATCTCAGAGCTGAAAAAGTTATTAGTAAATAAAACAAAGCTGAAAAATGTTTACTTGGTTGAATAGGACTGTGATAATTTCAGAAAACTTTTAGCAACAACAAAAAAAAATAAAATTAGAATCATTCTGTTCTGATAGCTACTAAATGACAGATTTCAATTTCCTGCTAGAATTGGTCTTGTTTAAAATTTTGCAATGTTTGTATTTTAAATATTGCTAAACGGTGACAAATCAATTATTCTTTTTTCAATTTGAATGACACTTCTTCAATTTGAACTGAAATAGTACTTCAGCTTTTCATAATGTGAAAGAAAAGTTGAACATTTTTAATATAGTGTTGACCTGAAATCATTTTTAATTGTGCATCTAAGCTTGGCCATTGACTTGAATAAAACGCAACATAGTTATTCTACTGTAAATAAGGTTTATGTTCAGAATTCCTATTCTTTAACTTTATTTTACTACTTATTATCTTTCTTATTAATTTTTATATGGAAATTCAACAGATTCTTGTGCAAATCTGAGTGTCTGTAGTGTGTGAAGAATGTGTGAAGTAGTGTGCAAAGTGCCATCCTCTGAATTTTTCTTCCCTCTCTATAAGGTAGGTAATTCAAGTATATTGGCAGCCTGTCCTGAGCTCTAATAATCTTTTGTAAACTATACATTCTCCCTTTTCTTCTCAGTGTACACTTCTCAAATAAATAAATAAAATTAACTTGGCCAGAATCACAAGCCAAGTGTCATCCTCTGTGATATTCAGGCAACAAAATGTGGGTTGTAAAGTAACTGTAAAACCTGTTGGGGAATTGTCTGGTCACAAACAGAGATTATGTGTCTCACTGTCTATGCCTCATGGCTGCTGTCAGGAAAGGAAGGTGACACAGTGGCAGGACCTCAGGCAGGAGGTGTCGTGGTAGAGAAGACTGTAGCAGCCCCTCATCACTGTGATATTCCTGGTCCTGGATCTGGGATTTGAGGAGATGTAACTAATTGCACTACGTCCATTTACACATGAGCAAAGCTGTGTGCATGCAACAATCTGATCATCTGCTTGTTATTTTGCCCGACAACCATCCTAATAGTGGTTCTAAAATAAATCAATAAATGAAAAAAAAAATCCTTTTAGGTTCACTGACAGTGTGATTAAGGCCATAGGACAGTTTAGCTAATGATAGTCCTTGAGAATGGTGATTCCTCCCTACAGGGAACTAAACACCTGATATGTTGACCAGACCCTCTTCTCAGAGAGGTCTGCTGTCTTCCTGGGGCTTAGGAGAGGGATGTCATCAGAGACCTACCTAGTCTGGTATAGCCAAAAAACCACAACCCCTTACTGCCTTTCCATATTGGGAGAGATAAAGCAGCTATATGTGGGTTCCAAAAAGGACTTCAAGGCCTTGGGATGATGGCTGAAAAAGCTGAATGCACAGATCGACTTTTCTTCTCTGCCTCTTGTACTGAGTAAAAACATGGAAATAAATCAAAGGATCTTATCTTTAAATACCTGGCTTCACGGCTGGTGCCACCACAATAACTTTTTTCTTTTCTTTTTTTTTTTTTTTTGACAACCAAGTGGCCTACATGCAACCATGTTTGTGGGCACCAGATGGGGTTCACTTTTCTTAAAGGGGGAGAAGATCCTTGGGGAAAAGCTAGCGGGGCTCACTGGGGGGGCTTTAAACTAGATCTGAATGGGGGCCGGGGGTACAGTGAGCCTTCCCATGGTAAGGTGTGGGATGGATAGCTAGATTAGAGGGACAGTGTGCTAGCAGGAATCTTGGAGGACCTGCTGCCTTGAGAGGTCTAGCAACAGTGAAGCACATATGAAATCCTATGATGATGAGGCAGTGATTGCTGAGGCAATAGGAGAAGGCAATGGAGAAAATGAAGGGAAATACTTAAAAGGAATTAAGGAGCTATCCTTTAAGAAAGTGACAAGACCAGCTGCTCAGCTGAAGTGCCTCTACACGAATGCATGAAAGGATTGAGCTCTGCTGGAAAGGCGATGGGGATGCTAGTGGACGGGAAGCTGAACTTGAACCAGAAGTGTGCTCTCACAGTCCAGAAAGCCAACCATATCCTGGGCTGCAGCAAATGCAGCGTAGCCAGCAGGTTGAGGGAGGTGATCCTGACCCACTTCTCTCCACTGGTGAGACTTCACCTGGAGTACTGCATCCAGATGAGTCCTCAGTGCAGGAGAGACATATGCTTCAGACAGGGGCCACAAAAATGATCCAAGGAATGCAACACCTCCCCTGCGAGGTCAGGCTGAAAGAGCTGGGGCTCTTCAGCCTGGAGAAGACTCCAAGGTGACCTGATAGCGGCCTTTCAGTATCTAATGGGGAGCTACAGAAAAGAAGGGGATAGACTCTTTAGCAGGGTCTGTGGTGATAGGACAAGGGGAAATGGTTTCAAGCTTAAAGAGGATAGATTTAGGTTAGATGTAAGGAAAAAGTCTTTTACAGTGAGGGTGGTGAGACACTGTAATAGGCTGTGCAGAGAGGTGGTGAATGCCTCGTCCCTGGAGACTTTTAGGGTGAGGATGGACCAGGCTCTGAACAGCTTGATCTAGCTGTGGATGTCCCTGTTCATTGCAGGGGAGTTGGACTAGATGGCCTTTAATGGTGCCTTTGAACTCTAAAAATTCTATGATTATATGATTCTAAGAAAAAAATATTGCCAAACTTAATATTCCAGTACTTCTAGTTTCTTCCAGTTTGTCTAATTGATTTCATTTGGATACTTTTTAGATACTAGGATATTCCTGTCTATTATTTGACGTACCTTGCATTTTCTTCACTTTCCTCCCTGCCTTCTGTAAATGCAATCAAATATATACTTCAGGTAGAATTGTATTTAGGAAAAGTAAGAAAATTCTGCTTTAGTTGTTGCCATTATTACTTAGGGACTTAATACACATAACCCACCATCTTATTCCAAATTTTAAAAGGGCATATAAACATGGAAAGTATTCACAAAAATCTGCAGACATCAACCTTAGCTCAGACCTTTCTGGATAAAGTAGGAAAAGTTCCTTTGATGCAAGTCAGAGTAAGAGAGAGTTTAGTTTTCATATTGTTTTCTGAAGATGTCTTTGACATTTCATTGTTTATACTAGGATTTTTGTAAAATGCGCCTTCAGATTTTCAGGAAATAATTTGACAATTTAGTGCCAAATATAGTCTATGTGAATGCACCCCAAAGCATTAATAATATTAAGGACTGGCAGTAGTAATAAAGGTGTTTTTTGACCAAATATTTAACTTTGTCAAAGATCTGAAAGGAAAATGAAGTTGATTTTGATTGTTGCAGTATAGAAAATTGTGTGAAAGTACAGGTGGTCCAAAGTGAATTTTTAAGTCTTTCTCAAACAAAACACACTGGTGATGTAAGAAACCATTCAGCCAGTCGGCTTCTAAACTCCTGAATCTATTTGGCACACCCTGGATCAAAGCCTGTCTCTCATATTAAATGTGAGAGAATACTTGTTCAGTTTACAGAATGGAGACTACTTGACCTGAGTCTAGAGTCCGATTTTCACGAAAAGGTCAAATTCAGGACAAATGTATTTCCGTGATGACCTCATCACACAGTAAGAAAGCATTAACTGTTGTAATGGCACTGCTTATCCACAAAGTTTTGCTGCCTGAGTCACTGGCTGACACCATTCTTGTACATGACAGCTTGAATGTCTGTGTTAGCTTTGTAGCCAGAAGCATACAACATTGGAGACACATCTGGAAATTGGGTTTTATCTCATCTAAGCCTGAAATCTTCAGTGCTTCTTAGATTTATCTGGGATGAAAGTAAAACCTTTCCTAATTGCTTGTGTATTTCTATTTCCAGTCTTCCTCAAAAAAAAAAATAAAAAGAGAGAGAGTGGGGAGAAAGGTGGGAAATGCGATAGAAAGAATAGATGTTCTTTCTAAAGACTGTTTCATCTGTGGATAAAAATACATTTTGATTAATTCTTATTTGACCCAGGCAATTTTACTCATTCCTAAATATAAATATATATATACAATTTATGTATATTCATATATATTTGAAAGTCTCCTACATTCTATTTGTGAGTGAATGCAAGATACGCGTTGATTGAAAACGTGCAGCATATTTGCTGAAAAGCTAGTAGAAAAATCAAAATAGCATTGCTTACAGTGAAACAGAAAGCTTATGACAAGTATACTGAGACTTAATTTTTGAGAAAAAAAATTGGACTGGGTTTCAGGAAGCATTTTTTAATGGTGAGATCTGATGAGCTACAGCATACTCTCCCAAGATAGGAGTCTTATTGCATGAGTTTCTTAAAACAATGCAAAGCACTCAAGAATAGAATGTAGGGAACAATCTAAATTGGTCCCCCGGGTAAGGACTAGCTGACCTAATTGCTATTTCCCATCTTTAATTTATGTGATCATACAGTATGCTGTAATCTTTTCATTACATTAACCCATAGGGTCAAACATTCCTCCAGTGGAGTTCCATTGGCACAAGCATATTTGCAGCAGCTCTCAGTTTGGCCCAGACTATTTAAATATGAAATGAATTTCAAACACAGCTGTAACCAGCCTTATGAAGTAATATTATTCTCAAGGAAGGAGACTGTGTGATTCCCCAGTATGAAAGACAGATAATTTTATCAATGCAAACTTTATAAAACACAATTCCCATCAAATAGTACACACCAGAACAGCTCTAAACTACTTAGAGTGGTAAATAAAACATTAGTGTGGAAAAGTATTTGGATTCTTCCTCACATTATTGCAATGTTTTATTCATATCCCACTTCTATATTCCCTTCATTCCGTTAATCTAAGTGACCAGCATGTGATCAAACAGCGTCGTTCTATACAGTTTCACTTCCTTTGACATTGTACTGCACCTCCAATACCTTCAGGGCAAGAAGAATGCCATTATGGCAGTCTCAGTTTGTAAACATGTGTCTTTTAATTCATCTGTCAATTTCTTTTCACTAAGCCACATCACTAATATCAAGCAAAACAGCAGTACACTCTGGAGCAATCATTTCTGCAATGTGATAAGTGGTCTTTTTCTGAAAGTAAGAGAAAATGAAAGTCCAAAATATTTTTCTTAATAAATCTACGAATGATGTTGAGATGTTGTCTTTAATGAGAAGAAACGTGGATAATAGTTCCTTATGGATAAGCCTTTTATTTTACTCTTGTTCTATCAATTATACTATTATTCTGATTTTGCCTCAAAAATGCTAAGTGGGCATATGCAAATATATGCATTTGTTTATTCATCTGTAAAAAGATTTTGGAGTATTTCTGAAATTATTACAAAGTACTTGATAGCAGTTGTGATGCTATTTCAAATTTGCAAATTTGCAGCATTTCTTAACATTTTAGGTATTGAGAGAATTGCTCAAAAATATTCCATCTAAACTGATTTGTGATAAACAGGCAAATAGTTTTATATATAATCGATCAAACAGCAATTCAGTTTTATGAAAGCCAAAACCTGATGAACCAGAACTACCTGGATTCTGAAATGCAGCACTGCTGCGTCACAGAAACTAACAGCTTAGGCATCAAGTCAAACCCCTAAGATGTACTGAGCTACAAAGAGGAATGGTTCCACTTATATGACAGTGGAACATCATAAAGATGTATACTATGTCTATGATGAAGGAATTTCAGAGGACTTTCTGGTTTCTCAGCTTGAGATGCCTGCTCTTGCCACATCCAGTCTCCACACTAGAACTCACCTGATCACTGAATACATAGTAGAGTTGAAAATCAGAAGTTACCACAGTTAGCAACAGAAACTTTTTATTTTTTATTTTTTTGGCTCTTTTATGTTTTCAAAAGGAGGTGACTCCTCAAATTTTGGTCATGACCACTTTAGAAAACTATTTATTTAACCTATCTAATTCACTTTAAACCTGTTAATCCCTATGAAGATAGGTACCAGAACATACCAACTGAATTCCCATGGAACTCAATACAAGATGAAATCATTCAATTTCTATATGACTGAGGCTGCAAAATCAGAAAGATTTATTATACTTAGGTGAAAGAAGTTAAACCAGAGGTTGCATTTATTACTCCTAAAATATTTTTTCCTATTTAAAATTTTGTTTTGCTTTTGTCAAGAATGAATATTAATATTCTTCTTTGAAAATGAAAATAAATGTGTGAGTGTGTGGTATTTTTCTGTCATTTTGTTTCCATACCCTGAGAAATATGCTACTTTTAATCTTGTCTCAGGGGAAAGAAAAAACAAAAAAACAAAGAAAACAACAACAAACAAACAAACAGAACAGAAGAATCTGAATATGATCATATGAAAGATGAAATTTCAGTGATAATTACTGTGCATCAAATCAGTGTATGAAGCACAGTAAGTAAAATGGTTTTATCATTTGGGGAAATGAAGTCCCTGAAAAATCTATAAACCATCAGAAATTGGGTGAGAATTGTAAAGCAATCGTATTTGCCATACCAAAAGGTTACTTCATCAAGTAACTTCAAGTTACAGGCACACATCACTGTTGAGGGAAAAGTAATTTGTTGTAATCATTTTTAATTATAGTTATTCTTAATTATCTTTGCTGTATGTTTAAACATTAAAATACAAACAGTGCTGCCATAGCACAGATGGCTGGTGCCTGCTAAGCAGACTGTCAAGCTTCATTTGAACACCACTGTCATTTTTCCTTACAGTTGTAACTTAAAGTAATAATGCATTTTCTGTGAACCACAATTATTCATGTTTTAAGAAGAATACCTACCATAAGCTACATAAACAAAGACATTCTGAAGCAAAATCCTTTTCTACAATCTCCCCTAAAACACAGATGCATTTGAGACCTGAACACCAAAAATGAATGTACTACTAAACTCAAAATGGAAATCCTACTGGCCCGCTCTAGCTCTAAGCAGATGGAATTAAAGTGTTAAGGGCAGGGAAGCACTCCATACAAAAAGAACAGAAACAAATTACTAGATTTTGCCATCCTTCCTCATCCAACTGCAGTTACTCTTGTCTTTGAAAATATTTTACATAATAACTCTTTGGGGTTTTGTAGTTTTTACGTCTGCATATACTGATACAAGTATATTGTTCCTTGTTGAGTTTACTTGTGGCATTAATGATCATTTGCTCCAAACTAAACTTAAGCATTTCTAAAATGAGATTATGACATCAGTGCTGGAGCATGTTTATATTCTGTGAATCCTCAAAATCAGTCCCTGTGAATCTCAACCCAACAATATCAAAATATCTTAAAAACTAAAGAAGGGAGGTCTCAATTCTTGGGGACAAATACTTCTCCAAAGCAGTAGCCAGGAGATAATGAGCAAGGAGGAGAAACAAGAGATTTAAATGCTTTAAGAAGCAACTGTGACTGCCAAGAAAGTTCTTTTGAGGGAATATGAAAGGTGTGCCTGAATGAAGACACTTCCTGGATACTCATTTGAAGCACTGCATGGAAGAATAAAAAATGTACCCTCAGTGTAACTTTCACTGAAGCAAGTGGCTCAACATCATTAACGAAAACTCACCAAAATTCCATCTATACTTTCAGTACAGAGCTTAAACAGACATATGTGACAGGTCTTCACAACACATCTAATGAGACCAACTTTTTGATCGTATTTAGGCCATCCTACAATATGAATGTGAACTAACACTTCAAGCAGAACTTCAACGCATGGAAAGTAACTGTGTGAAGTTTCCTGTTTTGGATTTGTACATCCATGTCACATTTATTTTATTCACATCATGAATGCTCGCTATATTGCTCTAACACTATGCTTTAGCTAATGCTTCATTCATAAAAGGAAAGCCAAGCTCACTCTGTAAAGACTCTTACTTCATTCTCAATATAAGTACCATAGGCATCCTTTGGTATTTTGTGCCATTCTTTGATGGCCATGTCTTAAAAATGGCCACTGTATTTTCCCTAGAAATTGGGCATATTTAATACCTTATTTTTCATATGTCTTAAAAAGATACTGTGTTGCAGTTTCTGACCTGGTTTGAAAGTCTCTGCATTCCATTATCAATTTGCTGAGCCTCCTACTGCCACATTGTATAGTTTTAGTGTTAATTTTTAATATTATTTTCATGCATTTTTAAGGTAAGAGGTTTTTTATTTATTTTAACTAGACTGCAATAATAGCATCTTGATATTAAATAAATAATGTTACAGTGTTGAGACGATTATGATTTTTAGACAGTGTTGATATATTATTGTTTCAGCTACAAAAATACCATGTTTCATGTATTTTATAGATACTTTTTTCTTTTCTACCCTTCTTTTTTGATTTTTTAAAAATTAAATTTGTCCAATTGCCAACATGTTTCCCTCAGGCCAATACTGACTAACACTTCAGGGTTGGATTTTATTTTTGCTATGAATCAATCCAACACACAACATGTACCTCCCATTTCCAAAAGATCTATAGTGAGATTCTATAAAAATGTGATAGAAGCAATGTTTTATGAATCAGGCTCTTTTGAAGTTAGGTAGAGGGATTAAAACCTTTGCGAAAATGCAGTATGCTATTGTCATGCAATCTAAGTAAGTATAAGACCTCATGATATTTTACAGGTCTTTTGTCCTTCAGATTTACTTTTATCTGAAGAAAACATTTTGTATGTATGAAACCATCAGATGCACTTCCACTTTCTAATAAATCTCAAAACAAATTCACAAGCAGGGAATACAAGACATACGTTTTGACAACTCTAAACATGTAGAGTAAGAAATATTTAAGAAAATTGCTCCAAAGAAATATTATAAAATGTTGCTTTACGTGCAAATTGAATGTTCATTTCAGGAGGAAACTCCAGCTGTTCCCTCCTCTTCACCATTATCACCACTACTCCCTTGTCCCTCTCCAGGCTGCGTATTTGATTGATGAAAAAGGAGATAATAGTACTTATTTTGGATTTGATTGATAAGAACAAGATAGTAGAACATACTGTTAGAGACAGGGAAGAACTTTAGAGATTTTTTTTTCTTCCCAATAAAAATTAATGCAACTTCCATATATATAAATAGATGAAAAAATCTAGAGCTTTATGACAACTAAAGAGTTTCTAAATTTAATATAGGTAATGGAGATTCAGTGGTCTCATGCCACATCTTCAAGAATTTTTTATACATGATTTAGCAGTAAATATATTCAATCGTTGCCTAGAGAACTCCATTCATAATAGAAACAATGAGGTAACCACAGTGATAAGGGATCCTATATACTACTCCAATGCATCAGTATGCACTTTCCTTTGCTCATGTTCTCCCTCTCTATCCCTTATTCTCAACCATGCTGATTTTTAACTTGCACTGTTACTAAAGACCTGAATTGGGAGCATTAGAATCTCCCAACTGATCTTTTTTTAAAATATAAGGTAAAGTTAAAAAACACTTCAACAAAAGGTAAAGCACTCACAGGCACCCGCAAAGGTCAGCTTTAAATTAGAAGTCATCGCCATTTGGGCCAGAGGAAGTACAGCACTGGGATAAGGCCAAGAAAACCAGAAAGGGACAAAAAAAAAAAAAAAAAAAAAAAAAAAAAAAAGTAGTAAGAATAAAAAATAAAGACAAAGTAGTTTAGCATTTTCTATAAAAAATACAGAGCCAGTTCAAATAGAACATGATGCATTTCTACATGATGAGAGCATCATCTAGACATACCACATTCTCAGAATGTGAAAAGATCACAAGTTATTCAAAGTAGTGTTTTCAAATGATAGCAGTTGACTTACCCAACCATGTCTTTACAATTAAACCTTAGGTAGGTATAGAAGTCTGATAGCAATTCCTGTACACACTAACATAAGGACATAACAGCAGGGGACAGCAAAGGAGAAAGTCACATCTATTGTTGTTCAACCAGAATAATTCATAGAAGAGATACTTATCCAATGGAGGGCTAGAAATAAGGACAAATTAGAACAACCATCAGTTTCAGTAATTAATGACATACAGATTTGAATGACCAGAGGTGGCACTGCTAAAATATTTCTTCATGTTTGCAGTTCGTTTTCTCATGCTGATTGCCCAGTGCTGAAGACCAATGGCAACTTCAGATAACAAAGAAAAGCTATTTTACTAAGAAATAGGAATTGCCTTTTCTTTTAGATACCTTTAGATATAGTTGCTATATCTATAGTCCAGTAAAATCCACCTAGTCATCATCATCTACCTAACAGACATACCAGAGATAGGTGGTTGAGAATTAAAGAGCTTTGAGAAACAGTAGGAAAGTGTGCCTTTAAAATTATATTTTTCATGGTCTGAAAAGTTAGGACAAGATAAATGCTTGAAAATCAGAGTTTAAAGCCATATTTAGATATCTGATGTGTAAGATGGGTTTCAGAAGTAAATGAGTTACCCACAAGATCAAACTGGAGTAAAATTTCAGTTTTCAGCACTAAAAAAAATCCTCCTGCTTCCTTAAGTGCCTGAATATGGATTTGAGAATCTAACTTCAAATAACATTTTAAAATTTACTTCGTACGTATGCACTTTAGGATCTTCCCTGAGATCCAACCATGCTCTTTTTTTTTTCTTTTTTTTTTTTCCTCAAGCCATATTAAAGGCTAAGTAAAGGTTATGAAGTTGCAAATATTGTATCATATGAGCAAGAACTAATTGGCCAGTCCCTCCCTGAGGATACATTTTCATAGCCAATCCTCAGAATTAACCCTTACATATTAAACTCTTACAGGAGTCATAGGAGCCAGATGAAAGATTATGACCACACACATAAGTGACTCTGAAAGCTAAAAATGGCAGTCTAACTTCCAATTAAAAAAAAAAAAAAAAAAAAAAAAAAATGTTTAGTTTCTCTAACATCTATCTCAGGGCACTGCTTTCCAAACAGGGGCAACCTCAGCACAGTGGTATGATAACATGATCTTAATTTTACAGGTTAGGAAATCTACTATAGAGAAATACTTCAAGGTCAGTGACAGAGCTAGGTAGTATATCTGGATCGTATTCTGTCTAGATTTTAGTGTCCAGAAAGAAGCATTAGTGTCTGCAAAGATTAGGCATGCATATATGAAATAGAGTGCAAATCCTTATTCATTTCTGCTATTCTTTCCTTCTACTTACTAAGGTTTGACATTGGCAAAAGAAGTTACAGTGTTTCCAGTATACTAAACCCCAAATCAAGGGCCAGAACATCAGGGTTCAACAAATCTATGCCAATTCACATGAGCGGCAGATTTGGCACATGCTGTCTACCAGCACGAAAGGTGCATAGATATACCATGTTCCTCTCTCCATTGTGATCCCTGTGACAATTAAGCAGATTCAACTGTGTTTTTCAGAAATTATTTAAAAAATACTTAGCCAAAACATCTGTGTGCCTCCCATATGTTTATTTATTCATTAAATGAATCTCTTTGTTAGATACAGTCTTTGCTAATGGAAGCAGAGAAACCTTTTAATTCCCCTTTTATATGTGCAGTTTGATTTGCAGGCAATGGTAGTACAGCATATTTGGATTGAGAGAGGGTATCAAAAGCCAAGGAAACAAGTTGTACACAGTTCATTTTATTCTTTTGCTTAAAGCAACTCTGCTAGATAAAAGAGCCATTAAATATGGAGAACTGCACACATGTTCAGTGCAATGTGCTGAATACAAGAGGCAACACTGCCTCTCACAAAGATCCACATCTTTCTTTCTTTCTTTTTCTTTTTCCTCTGGCTCTATTAAGAGAGCAAAAGATCAGCATATCTCAGGATCAATCCAGACAGAACAGTCAAGCCCAATCAAACTTATGACTACGTACAAATAAACTAGAATTGTCCATACAGTTGCAGATCTGAATTCCTCTCAAATCTGTAAATGTTCAGACTGGGATTAACCCTATTTTCATACAAAGAAAAAAACAACAACAACAACAACAACAACAACAAAAACTATCAGATATGTCAGTTAAGTTTAGACACTTACGCAAGTAATGATATTTTCATTTCTGCAACAGTATACAAGGGACTTCATGCTGAGAGGGCAAATTAATATTCAGTTCTGTAAACCTTCCATGAGCACTAATAACACAAGGGAGTTCAGTAGAAAACCCTCACAATGAAACAGCGCTTTCTCAGGTCGAGGGATGGATATGGTGTGACTATGTCGTAGACATGCATGCAGCAAAAACCTACAAGCTAAATGCTGTGTGAGTGGGAGCACAAGGCCACAATAACACCCTATGATATAGGCCATAACACTATATCATGCTGACTGAACACCAGATTTATGCTTTCCATGCCTCTGAATCTGTGGCCCTTCCTTGAGAACACACATTATATAAATTAATGTATTGTTTCCCAGGTCTTTGTTCCATAATGTTACTCAATTCACTTTTAGGACATAACTGTTTTATATAATGTACCATGAAAAGATAAGTCACACATGTTTGATTTGTCCAGTACTTCCTTCAGAGCACTGTATTCTAACCTTTTCTCACCTCATCTTCTCCTTAAAAGCATCTGTATAACATGAAGGTCACCAGAAAAAAAATGTTTACAACTTACTTTCTTCTTCAAGAATTGGATCAACTGTCTAGTAGTGTAGTTCATATAGAAATCTATATTCTTTGCCACTCAGAGTTTAGTCCAGAATTATTTTATGTTACAGTTAACACATACACACACACACACACACACAAAACAAAAATAAAAGGCCTCGACTGAAAAATTCACCTAAGAAATATAGAATTGCTAAGGATTTTTCCAAGCCAAAAATTAGTTCAGACTATTTTGGCTTTTAATGACTCTTCTTCTGACACCCATTGTACTTTGTTTACTCAGCAATGGGAGAAAAATCAAAGTTCTCTCAATATTTCATAGACTGTACACCAAAGGATTTCAGTTGCTTTATGTCACATTTCCCAGATACTGCTCTTGAAAACTTGCATTTTTCTTTAGTTGTATTATTTTGACACAGAATAATCCATACAAGAAGCTTTATTCAATTTACGTTTTCTAGCGATAAAAATTGTTAACATACTTTTTATAGAAGTTGTCCAGATCATTTAATTGAGGTAAATCTGTTAATTCGTGTAACAAACCTTAACGCAGAAACTATTATTATTTTTTTTTTAATCTTTATCAAGACTGATGCTGCTGTAAGAGCTTTTTGGAACAGATGGTTGGTTCTTGTGTGTGGTGCTTTTTTTTCTCTCTCTTTTTTTTTTTTAAGCACATATTGTTAACACTTGACCTGATACGTTCCTTTGAATAATTATTCTGGCATCCTTAAAGCAAAGAAAAAAATCTGAGTTTTTTATCCTTATTAACAACCTAAAAATAATTTAACAAACTAAGATATGTCAAACATGCTTGTAATCACTAAGCACAGTAGACTTGGTGCTTCTCTGCATCAGTTTTAGGTCTGCTGTCTGTGTGTGTTACCTTCTTCAAGTGGGTGCCGTTAGCAATTAAAGAAATGAGCCTGTGTGGCACAGTGTGATCTCAGTTACCCTAAGCAGCATAATTACTTTGAGGAATTTCTCATTACATCACGGTACTGGACCTCTATTTCAGCTACTGGCCCGGTAATAACCAATGATGCTCCTTGACTAAGTAACAACTATCTAAGTGGGCAAATATTAAAAGGTCTCTATACAAAAGACAATGTTAAACATTGCAGCCTACAGTAGGGAGGCTGCTTAGCAGGGGGGTTAGACTCGGTGGTCTTTAGAGGTCCCTTCCAAACCCTATAATTCTGTGATTCTTTGATAAGATCTATATAGCTACTCTCCCAGCAGATAAGCATTCCAGGACTTGGTGTTACCAAGAAGAGTTAAACAGGAAAAAGAAAAGTCACACATATGTGTAAGATTTAAAAAACCTCTTTGCATTTTCTCAGACAACTGCAAGAATTTTACTCATTTAGTATCTCTTTTTATCCTTTGCTCGAATTTTAAAAAGAGACATTCCTTCTTCAGAGGAGTGAGCACCATAACCTTTGCTTTTAGAATCGTAGAATGGCTTGGGTTTGAAGGGACCTTAAAAATCATCTAGTTTCAATCCCACCTGCTGTGGGTTAGATCAAACTGCCCAGGGACCCATCCAACCTGGCCTTGAATGCCTCCAGGGATGGGGCATCCACAGTGTCTCTGGACAACCTGTTCCAGTGCCTCATCAACCTCTGTGTGAACTTTTTTTTTTTTTTTTGCCCAGCGTCTATTCTAAATCTCCTCTCTTTTAGTTTAAAGCAATTCCCCCTTGTCCTATTACTATCTGCCCACATAAAAAGACTTTCTCATTCCTGTTAATAAGTTTCTTTTAAGTACTGGAAGGTGGCAATGAGACTTTCCAGAGTCTTCTCTTCTCCAGGCTGAACAAGCCCAGCTGCCTCAACCTGTCTTCATAAAAGAGGTACTCCAGCCTGTGATCATCTTCATGGCTTCCTCTGGACCCACTCCAACAGCACTGCATCTTTCTTGTGCTGGAGGCCTCAGGCTTGGATACAGTACTCTAAATGGGGCCTAAGAAAGGCAAAGTAGAGGGGAACAATCACCTTCCTTGTCCTGCTGGCTATCCCTCTTTTGATGCAGTTCTGGTTCTAATTGGCTTTCTGGGCTTCAAGTACACACTGTTGTGTCATGCCCATCTTTTCATCTACCAGTACCCCAAAGTCCTCTTCTGAAGGACTGTTCTCAATGAATTCTTCTCCCAGTCTGTACACATATCTGGGATTGGCTTGACTCAAGTGTAACACCTTGCACTTGGCCTTACTGAACCTCCTTAGATTCACATGGGCCTACTTTTCAAGACTGTCCAGGTCCTTTTACATAGCATCCCTTTCTTCTGTCATATTATCTGAGCTGTTCAGCTTGGTGCCCTCATTAAACTTGCTGAGGGTGCATTCAATTCCACTGCCTATGTTGTTGATAGAGATGTTGGAGAGCACAGGTCTGAAGACAGACCCCTGAGGCACCCCTCGTGACTGGCCTCCAACTAGAAGTATAGATGCTGACCATAACTCTCAGGCTGCAGCCATTCAACCAATTCCTTATCCACCTAAGCCTTACCTCTCCAATTTGAATGTGATGCAGGACCATATCAAAGACCTTTCATAAGTCCAGGTAGATGACATCAGTTACCCTTCTTTTGTCCATTGATGGACAAAACCTACTCACTCCATGGTAGGAGACCACCACATTGGTCAGGAATGATCTGCCCTTGCAGAAGCCATGCTGTCTATTTCAGATTACCTCCCCATCTTGCATGTGCCTTAACACTGCTTCCAGGATGATCTGCTCCATGATCTTCAAAGGCCTGCAGCCTGCAGCTCCCTGTGTTTTCCTTTCTCCCTTTCTTAAAAATGGATGTCACTGAGGATTTTGTCTGACAGCCATTCAAATATGATGGAGAGTGGTTTGACAACCACATCAGCCAGTTCCTTCAGGATGCATGTCATCTGGTCCCATAAAATTACACACATTTAGTTTCATCTGGTGGTTTTGAACTTACTCTTTGTTTACAGTGGGAGGAATTTTACTTCCCCAACCCCAGCCAAGAGGTTCATGGACATGAGAGACCTGGGAAGCCTGATTGCCAGTGAAGACTGAAGCAAAGAACTTGTTGAGTACCACAGCCTTCTCCACGTCTGTTGCTGCTTTTTCTCCCTTCTCATTTATTAGAGGAGATACACTCTCCTTGGCCTATCTCTTTTGACAGATGTACCTGCAGAATCCCTTCCTGCTATTTTTTCACATCCCTTATCAAATTCAGTTCCATCTGCACTTTGGCTTTCCCCAACCCACCTTTGCACATCTATTCAGCATCTCTATATTTTTCCCAGGTCACACATCTGTGTTTTCACTGTCTATATGTTTTCTTCTTATCCCTCAGTTTGACTAGCAGGTCCTTGCCAAACCATGCCAATTTACTGCCTCTCCTGCTTTTTTTCCTATACTGAGAGGCAGAGAGCTCTTGTGCTCTCAGAAACGCATCCTTAAAGACTTCCCAGTTTAGTGAAATATTCCTCTCACTCAGGGCCAGGCAGAACAGAAGGAATCCACTTGCTAAGATCTTGCCCAAGGAAGGCCCAAAGGCAGACATATGAAATTCCTTTCAGTCTTCATAATCTGCAGAGAATAAACACTGTTGATACATCATCTCACTGATCTGCTGAGAGGCAGTATTCATGGATGTGGCAAGAAGTGCGTAATTGTTATATTATATTAAAAAAATAGAAACACATTTAAAAATATCAAAGATCGAATAAGAAATATCTAACAGTAAAATAGATCTATGCAGGTGAAATTTATCTTTACTTTTTGAGATTTTCCAGATGTGAGATTATCCTGAAATTTTTTTCTTGTATAATTTGATATAAAAATGAATCAAAAACACAACAAAGATTGCTCCATCCAAGAAGTTTTGAGATCAGTTTTTTTTAGCTCTCAAGAAGAAAAAAACAAAACAAAACCAAACCAGATTATAAATTATCAATTTCCTCTAAATTTACAACTCTCAGCTAAGATATGAGTTTCCAAAAACAAGCTTGAAAATCTAAGCATCCTCTCTTTTGAGATTACCAGTTTAAATACTGTGTGGATGCCAGAGGCAATCGTGTTGTTTGCTTTTTTCTGCAAGCATCTACAGCAGTCATTACTTACAGTGCAATGTTAATACTTACTATTTTCTGTCGCTTTAGCATGATCATCTTAACCAAAACTGTAAATATTTTGAATCAATGTAAAATTAATGCATCTCTGGTACATTTTATTTGTATGTCTGTGAGTGTGTGTGCATATAAATATATTCCTATATAAATATATTCCCACACGCACAAAAAATGTTAACAGAGAATTAAGGTTGCCTGCATTCATTTTTAAGTCCAACCCACATAAAAAGCTTAATACTGAACAAATTTGTGCTAGCTGGAAGTCTACATGTAAAGACATCAAGAACTACTGGTGATGAAGTCAAAGTTAGTATCCAGAGTAGTCTCTGACTGTGTCTAACTTGTACGCATTCACAGATATTCTCCTCAACAATGTACTCTTATGGATAGATTTCCAACAGGGCTAGAGGAACAATATTCCTTTATGGAAAGGGCTTAACAGACTGTTTCAGAGTAAAGGCTTTGCTGTTTCAGTATACCCAACCCTCAGTAATGCAGTCAACTCTATAAAATAATACTCAGACGCACCATCTTAATTATAGCCTCAGCTACATTAATGTGATACCAAGCCTGTCTTTAGAAATATACGTATCTGATTTATACATTAGTGGAGAAATTAAAGATCAAAAAGATTTATTAGGGTTACTCTACTACCCCCTCTCCCCCCTCAACAGTGCATAATCATTCCCCACCATATATTTTTTTATGGCAGTAAGACACTCAGGGCTCCATCCTGCAGAATGCTAAGTGTTCTGGACTAGTTCAGCAGAGCAATTATGAGTGTGCATAACTAAAGTACTTGAACAATCCCTCAGAAGTTAACTCTAAGTAGGAGAATAATCCTCTCAACTTAAGCACACACTGAATTATTTTGCAGCATTAGGTTCCAAGGCTCAGCATCTGGTAGAACAGACCTAAATCTTTGTTCATGTCTAAAATGTTCTAAAATGTTACACAGCCAGTTGTAACAATGACAATGACATTAATAGTGAGCTTGAACTATTAGCATGCTGTTTTCAGCAGTAACCAGTGCTATTTTTCTCTGAACAAATTTGTGCAACACAACTGTATTCCTTTAAGTGTCATGATATTTGAGCCAAACCAGCTACAGCAAAACTTCATGACGACTGCAGTCCCTTGAAAGAAAAAAAAAAATGTGTGTCCAAAGGAAAACTTGAACTTAATCCAGTAATATACTCTGTGTAAATTACTTTTGCTCAATGAACCCATTGCTGCTAGAAGCATAATATATTGCTCCAAAATGGTACCTCCTTTCTGGCTCCACAAGGAAATGAAAGCCACAGAGCAGCCCAATTTTATGACATCCACCTCTTCACTGTATGGTACACTTACTTCAGTACTTTTTTCTATTCCTTTTCTCCTCTTACTTCTCTATTTTCCTCCATAACTTGATAAATAAATGCCTACATAAAGCATTGTGCACTGTATGTACATAGGTCACCCCAAAAGTCATGCTGCCTATTTATTTCCATGGAAATTACAAACAATACAAAGAGCACAATAACATTTGATACAGCAAATTCTCAGCTACAAAACACTATTTGTCAACATAATCACCATCATTAGTTATGCATTTTCACCAGCAATGAACAAGAGCATGCATGCTCTGTTCAGTGGAGATGACCCACTGTTGCACAGCTCCTATGATGGCATCATTGCTAGGAAAATATTGCCCATTGAGCCCATCTTTCATTGTCTCAAACTGATGGAACTGGAAAAGCATCAGATATGGACTATACAGTGGGTGTGGTAGGACAGTCCAGACAAGTTTGGCAATGTTCTCCATGGTTTTTACTGATATGGGGCCTGTCATTATTGTTTTGCAAGAGAAAAGTTGTCTTCTTCTCTAGCTTAACTCTAGAAGTTCAAGACTTCATCTTTGTCAGTGTTCTGATGTGGTTAGAGTTGATGATTTGTCCAGGTTCCTGGAAATCCAAAAGGATGGCCCCTTTTCCTTCCCTAAAGACAGTGCACATCACTTTACTCACTGAGGCCTACTTTTTCTTTGGTGGGGAATTCACATGTTGCCACCCCAAGAACTGCCATTTTAATTCTGGGTCACAGTGGTTAGACCACATCTCATCACCAGCAATAATGGGATTGAGGAAACAGTCACAGCCACATTCAGCCTCATATTTAATAGGTTCCGACAAACTTGCATATGGTGTTCTTTCTGTTCCTGGCTGTGTTTGTGGAACACACCCGGCATGAACTTTGCAATATTCCAGCATTTCCACCATTGTTTCCAGTGCACTGAAGCGTACACAGTTCCCTGATCATAATCCACCAATTTGCTCATGTGAGCTGATAAAGATGTTCTTCATTTCATGTGCATGGAACATGGCTTGTCTTCCACACTGCTGTCACCACTGCTAAAATGCATCACCCACCACCTCACTGTGCTCACATCCACTGTTTGCTCTCCATAAACATTCAGCAAGTGTTGATGAATGTCAAAGGGTGCCATTTTTTCCACACGGAGGAATTCAATGACACATGTTTGCTTCATATGCACTTCCATGCCAGATACCATTTTGTCAGATTGCCCCTCTGCTGGCATCTCTCACATGACAACAAAATGTAAAGGAGTACTGGTGGGAAGGTTCAACTTCTACTACCATACCACCAACATCCATCTCTGACATTGTGGGTCAACATAATAAAATAGGGGACATTACTTTTGAAGCAGCCTTTTTAGAAGCAGTTATACAGTGAAAGTTCTATATTGTCTAGTCTTGAATGTGTGGTGATAGAGAAGGGCTGAATCAATATGTTAAAGCTGATTTAAACGTATGCTTAAATGTCAAAATGTATTTAAAATGCCGTTATGTTATTTATATTACATACACATAGGAAACAATATTCTATCCTAACAAGCACCTCCTAATACTTCAAATAAACATGGGAAACATATGGCTAACTCTCTGCAGATGTGTGTGAAGTTTGTAATCTTTAATTTTTATTCCAAACACATTAATGTTTCTTACTTCAAAATGACCTGTGTAAACTGTGAAATTTGCTTAAGCTATTAAGAGTAAATCTGTCACACTGACAATTTCAAGCAGTGTCCTTATTGCTAAAAGGGCATATACTGTGTGTTACAGGCTTAATGGCTATTGCTTTTTGCCCTGACGTGCATAAGTTCTTTACTTTCACATTTATTTATTTCCTGATAAGCAATCAATGTACAAAAATAGAAAAGCCAAATGGATTAAGGGTCTGGTTCTTCCCTGATCTCAGTTTAACAAAATGGGCTTGTTGTCATGAGTAGAATCAAATCTATAGTTAGAGGATTTTGTAACCGATGATTGACTAGATCAGTATGAAAAAGCATCAGAACAACTACAGCTTGTCTTGTTCCTGTAGGCTAGAGGTCCCACACTCTACTTAAGTCATTGACATGGACATATGCAGATGTCCACCTTCTCTGCCGCACAAGCATTTGTGTGCCTGGTACTGTAGCTGTGGTCTAAAAGCCCATTCATTTGAAACTTACATATCAGCTGTACTCTATTCATGAAAAAACATAACTCTTTATGAATACAAAGGCATGTATGAATATTTGCATCATAGCTATATCCACGTGGATTTGACTAGAACTGTCTCTATTGAGTTACCAAATAACTGAGAACCTTTCATTTACCAAATGTAACACGAAAGAAAAAATAGAGGGAAAAAAATATAATGCTGCATACTTTGAGATCTACAGTGGGCTTTAGATATATCTGCATTCAAAGTAAACATATACAATTTGCTTTCACCAGTGATACACAGTACAAAATACTTCTCTTTGCAATAACTGTAAGTAGTTTACTTACCTTTGTCACCAGTTCTGCATCAAGGAAACAACCAGTACTCATGTGTCCCTGAAAGTGGTTCATTCCTAAAGATTACAACAAAATAACTAGGGAATACAGAGAAATATTTAAAAAGCAAAGTAAAGGTATAGGCGCTCTTGGAGATCATAGAATAATCATAGAATCATAGAATGGCCTGGGTTGAAAAGGGCTTCAAAGATCATCTAGTTTCAACCCCCCTGCCACGGGCAAGGTCACCAACCACTAGAACAGGCTGCCCAGAGCTACATCCAGCCTAGTCTTGAATGCCTCCAGGGATGGAGCATACACAACCTCCTTGGGCAACCTGTTTCAGTGCGTTACCACCCTCTGTGTGAAGAACTTCCTCGTAATATCTAACCTAAATCTCCCCTGTCTCAGTTTAAAATCATTCCCCCTTGTCCTATCA
>JAOWBP010000001.1:51832596-51844017 GCA_028571105.1 Tragopan temminckii | reverse complement strand
CTGTCCATCAGTGTTCTCCAGACAAAGGATTTCTCAACCCTTGCCCAGGACTTGCTTGGACTTGTTCATCTGTGTCCGCAGCAAGCTTTGAGACAATGATGTAAAAGAATAATCTCTTACAGAGGGTTGTTAGAGTTAGGCTAGCATGGTTAGATCGTGGTTGGACTCAATGGTCTTTAAGGTCTTTTCCAACCTGAGCAATTCTATTACTCTGTTAGAGTAGTTCTTTGATTGATCTGGCATAACTGAAATCTTGAGGTAAACATTTTTTTTCTTTATAAAAGACAATTTTAAAACATTATTTTTACATTTTATCTTTGTTTAAATAAAGAATTCTGAAGCATTTTTCAGCAAGCATGAATATTCAAGTCTTTCCTCTATCTAAAATACTTTCAATTATGCCCACTTGAGGTGAAATTCAGATCTGAAATTTCAGTTTATATCAGAAGATGCCTTTTAGATCTTTAGAAGATCTAAAAATGCAGAAATAAACCTTAAAAGTTTACATTTGGTATTCCATGACAGTATTTTTTCATTTTCCCTCATTTCCATTGAAATTTTTTTATAATCTTATAAACTGCCAATATTTTTGTAAACTCAGGCAGGTATCTGAAAATTTAAAACTATATTTTTTTTTCTGCTGCAACCCTCATCAACATATATATTCACGTATTGAAATAAAAACTGTTTATCAGTATAGAAATAATTTTTTTGCTATATTGATCAGTATACTGTGTGAATATTATATGAACAAAAATATCTGCCTAAAAAAAGAATGTTCAGTATATCTCTATTTTGAAAAGTATCATTGGAAATTATTGGAACTAGCATCAGATGTTTTGAGAGCTGTCTCAACATCCATCCCTGGAAACATTTACACTAGAGTCGGGAAAATACAAAGCACAGATTGAGTCAACAGCAAACATTCTGGATGAACAACATGTTTGTTTTTATTGTTTAACTGGTCTTTTGCAAAGGTTGTTCCATGATATCTTCTTCTTCTACTAGTCTGAAAATATGGCAAGTATATATATTCTCAGTTCATTAGATCTAATTCCAAGAAAAACATTTTAGAAAGTTCAACAGAGGCCTTCTAAGAAAGGAACACATTTCAGTGTTTACTAGTTGCTTCTATCCACTTTGAAGATATGCTTCTAGATATGCTACTGCTACAGCAATAATAGTACTAATGTTTAACAGCCTGCTATAGTTCTAAACAATATTTTCATATATCTTGCTTTTAGCCCTTGAATGCATGAGAAAGATTTGGAGGGAATCTGAGTACTGGATATCACAAATTTTATTCGGTTCTTTTAAAAGAATCTCATTATCTTCATAACCAATAAGGTATAAAAGGAATTGATATGCTCAACATATTGTTGCCAAGATGAAAATTAGCATTTCAAATGGCTGAAGCTATTGTACTCTTAAGTATGCCTGTTTAACCCATCATTCAAGCAAGGGAAGTAGAACAGATGAAGGGCTTCAACAATATTTGCATCGAAGTCGATTCCAAAATGGTGTCTGCTGTAACTAAGATCTGGATGTCCATTTAGCCAGTCTAGTAACCACGCTTTGGGAACCCACAATGCCATCATCATCTGGGGCTATGAGATAAGGATGTTGACTAATAAGAACATTTCTGGGACAAGCACAAATGAGATTACTTTAAGAAGACCATAGGTGTGCCAAAACCTAGCCTGAATTTTTTGTCCTCAGCTGTCACAGCTTGGAAAGATTGGAAGCATGCGCATCACATAGTTTTAAAAGGAGGCTGCAGAACGAGATTTTCAAGGACAAAGTGTCAGTGAAATGACACGAGGGTTGGACTTGCAAAGGGAGCCCAAAGAACTAAACCTATTAAAAAACTGGCACATTACAAATTTGCACTCTGTTCAGCAATTTGGCAGAATTCATTTATAACAGATTTCATGTTGGGGACTGAGTCCAAAAACAGCTCCTCCCCTAATTATAAACTGAATCCTCCCCACTCTCGTAGCTATTTTTAATGCAAAAATGAATGCAATAGTATTGTGAAATAAAATTATAACTTTTTGTTTTCACTTGAAAGGAAATGTGAAGGAAAACGAAGGGCAGAGAGGCGTGTCTCCCCATCAGGATAAGTTACCAACTGGAAAATTTGGAGAGAAAAAGGAATGTGGGATTTGAGGTACCAAGCTGGTGGAATCTGAGTATGTCATAAAGGTTAAGTGCAGTCTCCGAAGGGGAGCCAGGCATCCCATGCAAGAATACCCTGCTGGTGGATGGCCAGCTAGCATTGGCATTGGTGCTGTGGCAGATGCTCATTTAAACTTCTACCCTAAAACTTGCTGGAAGAAAAGTTACAGCAGTAGGTAGGGGAAGATGGAAAGAGTGAAATGAGAAAAAAATAGAATGGCTGCAGAATGAAATAAACTGGCTACTGTACAAATGCATTTGAATAGTCAATGTGTAGCTAATGGTTCTTGGTCCCAACTGTCCCCTTGGCTGCCATCATTTTTATTTTTGGGTCATTACAGCATAATGCATCTGACAGTTACCAACTTTCCCTGTAGTTTTTGTCATAGCAAATTGAATGTAGTTTTGCAACTATGGCCGTAGTTAAATGAATTGTAATTCTATTACAATGGAAAGTGGAAAAAAGTTGTCTGATAGGGTGCACACCCTATCACTTCATCCTGAAAATAGTTTACCTGAAAAAGGTCTATCCAAAGTAAAATATGATGCTGACTTTCTATGAAAAGTTCTTTATTGCCATGTCAAGCCACGCCAGGCATATCAGTAAGCGAATTTGATTTTAGATACATGCATCATTACAGATTGATATGAGATTTGAAGATAAATGCACTGACTTTAGAGAGTTCCTTAATCAAAAAAATTTCAACAGAAGCTTAGACCGAACTCCAAAAATGTGACCCAAATAAGCACAGTAATTTTCAAGACATACTATGCAAAGTGGGAACTCTAGTTTTTACAGCATTTTCCATTGAAATTTCCTGTCTGGATTTTCCAGCACAAAATTATATTTTTACATAATTTTAAGCCTTTTTTCCAAAAGTTCAAACAAGACTCCAGTAGTTGCAATTTCAGAAGGAACTTATTTGTGCTTGCTTCCAGTGTACAACACAGAAACATAAGATATTTTACTGATTTGGAATCTATTGCTACATACACCTATTTATAAACTTCTATAAATGTTTTGTTTGCTTGGACAGAGCAGTGATTTACAGAGTTCCTGTCTTCCAGTTCATATTCACATCATACAGGCAGAAACATATGGGCTAAATTACAGATTTGAACTCCACTGGAAGTACTTTTCTATTTGTTCAAGATCATTTCAATAATTCAGTTAACTATGAAGCATCACAAATATTTGTGCCAAGAAAACTGAGTTGTAATCAAATAGCTAGGAAAGCGATGTGGGAGAGCTGTAGGAGGATGAGGACCAAGAACTGCTGCCACTAGTGGTGATCACTGCTGAGGAAAAGACACATGAAGGTTCACATTGGGCCTCTTGTCCAACATACATATAGAAATGTGACTGAACGCAGAAAAATTCTGATCCTTCTTACTTCTTTTAGGAAGACTGCAATGATAAACAGATGAGTAGATCAAAATGAACTCTAGTCACATTAGTGCAGTGTTAGTTCTCAAGTATTGTAATATCATTGAACTATGGATATTGTTCACTACTGATCACTTTACTAAGAAATTCCTAGCTACTTGACTGTGTAGCTGTGGAGTTTAGATAAGTCTTCACCATCCTGCCCACTGTTCCATGCAACTCTGGATTAATTAATCTAATTGTAGGGTCAGTCATCTTAGTGAAACGCAAGTTTTGTGATGATAATTTCATAATGCAAATGAAAATGCTGTTGATTTCTGAAGCCAAGAGCTAACAAGTACTACCAGTGATTGAGTCAGGTTTGTTGTAATCTTTACCTTGAAGATACACTAGAGTTCTCAAAGGTTAATGAACCACTTGTGGTAGATCTTTCCTTCACACTTTAACTGTTTTATTCTTGATAGAACCATTAACTTCTACACTAACCTTTCTACTTGTTACTATTACACACATTCTGCCCACTAAAGCTTTCTATTGATTTTTGCCAGTGAGCTTTTGTAAAATGTAGGTTTGAATATATAGCTTTTGTGGTTCTGTTAGTATCAGGTAGTATACAGACAGACAATGATTAATTTGCAGGTTTTAATTTATTTTAGATATATTTTACAGTCACTTTGGCAATTCTGTTGTCCATAGGTTTTGTTTCTCAACTCGTTTGCTTTACTTAGCAATCTTTGTAATCCCTATCGTTTCCAACTAAGAAAGAAAAGTTGAAAAAAATTGACATGACATGATGGATAGTAACATCAAAATACAGTGATATACTGGAAATTCTTCCAGTTGTCCCAAATTTAGGACCTGACCTGTGAAGAATGGTGTTATTAGCTCTCAGGACCAACAGTTATTCTCACCTGGCATCTAGGCATGCATTATAAAATCCTCTGTTCTCCTTCTAACATTTTAATTTCCTACCTCTTCAATGTGTTTTATAGGGTTTCCATATCAAGATTCTAAAGATGTAAATCTTTCTTTTATTAGTACAACTGTGGTGAATGGAGACAAATCTTTTATACCAATCTTAATACTTAGGTGTTCTAATTTTTCTCTCTTTCTCCTACTTTTATTTTCAGAATTTTAAATATAATGTACATTGATGGTCATTATCCTCAGTTTCCTTCAGGCAGTGATTTCTTTCTTTTTCATCTCTCTGTGAAATACTGAATTACTACATCAATAAATATTTGATGAAAAAAAAGCCATTGTTTTTATACAACATTTTGAGTCAAGTATGACTTCTCTGGTTTTGCTGTATTTCTGACTGGATTTTTCCAAACAGATTTTCATGTGTTAATCAGTGCCAATTCTTCATACAAGGAAACAGGAAAATTTCCACTGGTAGAAAAGTATGAAAGATTTCTGGAAATTTTTTTGAGTAATTTTTTTAACTTCACTGTAGGTAACTAGTGAAAGCAGACAGCAGACAGAAAGTATATAAGGTTGTTGGAAGTCTTGTACATTGCAAAATTACCTATAGCTGTTCTCCATAGGGATATTGCACGAAGGCAGCTATTTCAATATCATTGTTTTTACAGTGGATAACAACAGAGCTTGGAAAGTTTCTTGACTGATTAGGACAAAACACACATATCTAATACAGGGACCTGATCATGTTACTACAATAAAGATACTTGGAAATTAATTTCCATTTTAAAAACTACCAATAAAAGAATTTGCATTATGCGTCAAATTACTACTAGTGTATGCAAGCCTGGCTCCATTGATTTGATTGCTCCATACATTTCAGAAATCACTGTGGCTTTGAACAAGGATTATTTTCAATACGACATTATTCATGTCTGCTCAAGTATTAGGCTTTGAAAGATTTGTACTAATATTTTCTATTATGTTGGGCAACAGGGTGGCATTCTGCAAGTTTCACTTTGATATTGAGATTCAAATATTCACAACAAAAATATGAATGTCTCATGATTGCAGCTGTGCAAATAGCGAGAGATTACACCAACTTTGAAGTTGGATTTTATTCTTATTCTTTTCCTTGTTCATTTCCCTGTGAATTGTAATGGCTGAAATTTGGGGAGCTTGCTTGAATTGATGGGCAATAATGGATATTCACATCTGAACAGCACACGTGCTGGAAGAACTATGTACTGTTGTAAATAGTCCCTACATAATTGTGTAAAAATAGCTCTGCTCACAGAACTTTGAAGCCTCAGGACAGATATCTCCCACTAATTCAAATTTATTAATTTGAAATTGGCAAATGGGTAGCTTTATGTCAATGCACTTCAGGCTGCTCAATACAGTCATAGCTGCATTCAGCACAGAAACAATACCTATTCAGGAATCTAACTGAATTTTTCAGAAGTAGTATCACATGCATTATTCTGTGACATCAATGTAGCAAGAGAAAATTAAATGTAAACATTTGCTGTAAGCAGCAAAAAAAATTCGAACATTCGGCAGTTTACATCATGATCTCTCGGTAAGAAGAAAGTAAAAACATTTTTTTTAAAATTGTTTTTGTGAACATTGCTAGAATGGAAACTGCTAGATAATTGATAAAAATAGGTTAATGTATCCTAATTCAATTATTTGAGCCCCACTTACCTTCTTCTAAAAGATGTGTCTGTAATTACTCGATTTAGTCTTCTGTAATGGTAATTTCATCAAATCAAGGATTAAATATATAGGAAGAAAATGAGCCATCAATTAGAACAAAAACTAAAGTAAGAAATATTACTTTCAATTGTAATGAAACACAGGCAAGAATTTATCAATAGAGTAAATGCTAGTAATTTTGAGTAGCAAATACATTGCTAAAGTCTATGCCATTTACAAGCAAGCTCTGAAAAAGAGAAGTTAAATCCATTCAGTTAACCTGCTGAAAACACAACTATTTCAATCTTCCCCAAATTAGTCTAGGTTAGCTCAAAAAGAAGACAAAGTGTACTTAAAGGTTTATGAACAACAGTGTAACTTTTCAGCAAATTGAGACAGAATATGAAGCTAAGCACAAAACCACAAGACCTTAATATGATCTAATATTTCACAGTGAACATTTCATGAAGCTGTATAAATAAAACCACCATCATAGTGAAGACAGTGATTGATGATTCAGTGAAGCATGTTTCCAAGAACTAAGACAACTGCACCCTGCTAAAACTAAAACCAATTAAGCACAAACTAGTAAGTTAGGAAGTGATTGTTTGCTTAAAAATACCCAACAACCTTCTCTTCTCTGTAAACAGGCAATATAAAATGCAATGTCACAAGTAAAAGTCTGAAAGCACAGATTTCAACTACAGCTAAGGAGTAGGCAACACCAAAATATAAATCTAGGCTAAGCTATTTCCCTCTGCAGTAAGCTGCTGTTTTCTATGAAAAACAACTCTTTTAAATTTAGAAAACAAATAACTATAAATATATATGTACATATATATATTAATACACACACACTTGTATTTTAATATGATGCCACTCGTTATTGATTGTGCAGGACATCGTTCAAGCATTTTTTTAATCTAGTATGATTTGTGTATGTGATTGTACATTCCAAACTATTTAGTCTTTATGATTCTTTTCCAAAAGAAAGGCTTTGTTACATGCCATGTAAGATGTAGTTTCTTGAACATGGATAGAAGAATATTTCACTTTAAAATTGGGGTATGATGAATCAGAACTACAATTGTTCTAGAGACTATATGAAACTAAATAGATTACATCTTCTTCAGCCAAAATGCTTTCCCCTCAAATAAAGAGGGAAATTTTGGTTCTAGCTAGTTTCATCGCTTGTTTTCAAATCACTTATTTTTAAATATATATTTAACTACTTAAAAGATGGGATCTTTGCAAAAGTAAGAGATAACAGCATCAGAGTTCCTCTACCACCAATCATTTCCTTTAAAGAAATTGAATGTAGGTTGTGATGTCTTATGAAGAGTGGCTTTTTTAAAAAAGTGTTTCTTTGAAGACTATTTTGAATTACAGTGAAGTGGTTTTAATACCGTTATTGTTCTTATGCCCTCTGAAATCAACACAGCCCTGTGGTTCAAACATATAATTAAATCTAAAACAAACAAACAAACAAACAAAAGTTTCAAAAAGAAAATGTAAAACCAACCATATATTCGTAACAGAAAATGAAAGAATTAAAAAATCTTCAGAGAACTGAGAGTTAGCATGGATATGTAAATGATTTCTGTTCTATTAATGTAAACAATGCACTAAAGCAGATGTAGATTTTTAGACAGAATAATTAAAATAACCAACTTCCACAATTTAGGTATGGTCTAGTCTAGGACTTCAGTGTCACTTAAGAGAATAAATATTTTATCATTACTGCATTTTAAATTTTGATTCCTAAATCCATTTAAAAAATTTGATTTCACACTTATTAAACAATACTGTACATATTTTCCAGTGCATTCATCCAAGTATGGAAGCCCAGACACACACAGTCCCAAATGCTTTGGTCAGAAAAAAATCTGCCAGTGCCACTCCAGCCTCCACAATGCAACATGCATTTGTACACAGGCTTTGATGTTGTTCTACCATGTAAAAAATCTTGAACCGTGAACTTCCAGAATGCATACAATCAACGCTGCAGTAGCTTGAACTTTAGCTAATTTAGGGAGTACAAAAGTCCCACTGGGTTCAGATTAGAGAGATTCTACCCTGTAGTGGTTTGAATAAAATGACCATGAAGGTCACATGCCATACCTTGGCAGAGAGGACAAAGATTCAATTAATCTAAAGACTAAGCAACTTTTCTACTTCAAGTGGAAATTGATCCTTCAGATCAGAGATGAGATAAAATTATTATGCAAATGGGTCTTTCTGAAACAAAACCATTCCTCATAAAAATATATTTTAAAAAAAAGCAAAATAATTTCTGAATAAGAACTTTTTTTTCCAGGAAGTGAATTATGTGCTTTACTCATTCAGTATTCAAAGAAATATATACATATGTGAACACGTTTAAAAGCAAACTATTCGAAAACTATAAAGATCATTTTATACTCCAAAATTATGCTTGTATATCTGATTTCCATTTAAATACAAACAAAGCTTCTAAGATTAGAATATGTGCCTGGAAAAGAGGATATTGATTGGATGTTAGTACATGCAAGACAAATTCAGTTCCTAGACATATCACCTTAATTCTGGAGATACTCCACAGATGTCAATGAAGTGGTATTGGTTTTGTAATATTTTTTTATATTTTTTATTTTAAGCAAAACATACGGAAGAGATCTTTTGCTCCCCTGTTATCAATCAATGACCATTGCACTGTTAATGTATTACAATAAAATATCCCAATATCGAATGGGTTGACTGTAATATATCAGCAGAACAATGGCTTGCAAAAAAAATAAAATGGTCAAATGTAAGACAACTTTCTCCAATAATTTTTGAAATTTCATTCACTAAATTTGTAATTATTTAGAAGAAGCAAGTCAACAGCATTAACTAACATGCGTGTTCAACCCTCAGTTTTATATTTTGTTGCCCTTTTATTTATGCTTCAGTAAACAATCTCTTCAAAAAGAAGTTCTGTCACTTATGTGTGTTAACTTTACTATATATTTTATATGTGGCCCAAGAAAATTTCTCTTCACTCAGTATGTCCCAGGCAAGAGAAAAGATTGGACACCCATTGACTAACTGGAGCTCTGACAAGGTTTTCAAAGTGTTAGCCTCCTTTTTATTCCATTATTAAAGCCAAAGATAAATTATACATTAGTAATTTAAGGATGCTTGTTTTCAGATCTGCATACTACAGCTAGGGTTTATCTCTCCTATTAAACGTCAACAAAAGATTAAACAGAAAATAGGGAATGCCACAGAGAAATGGAGACTTGTAACACACACCCACAGTAAGAGAAGTGTTCAGCCCTTTTTGTAGGTCCTACACAGAATTCATACACAAACCAGATCAGGCTCATACAGCCTGCTCCACAGCTGTTGTGGGAGGCAACCTTGCTACCCTTATCTTCCCCTTATCGTCAGACCCTGCTTGCAAGACTGAATAGTGGTGTGGTTTTTTTAGAAGATCTTGAAGCTTCTACCATTCGTAACATACATTTTAGAGACAGAAGCAATTATTAGAAAGATGCACTTTCTATTATTAAGATTCTACAATTTCCTAAGATTGTAGTACTGAGATGAAGGCCTGGAAATTCAATCGAAAGGAGATACTGCATACTACTGAGAAAAAGTGAATTTGATATAAGTGGATTTTGGCAATCTCCACTGTCAGCTACACACTTTCTTATGGTTGTGAATAAACAGAAATTCTGTATATGCCAGAAAATTAATACCACAAGCTACTTCTCTTTTCTCCTGTATTTTTTAACACTTGATTATATGCAGAGCCCCTGTTTTGGGGCTACTCTCAAGTTAATTCAGTCCCAGAAGAGTCCTATGTCATCAGTGTAGTGTCACATCAATGGGAGCCAGGTCACTTCAGGATCAAGTCATCCTGAATACATTTTCCTTTGGCTAAGAACTATTTCAGGTGTTTATTCACACTCATACTTGGAATTGGTAATATTTACTGAGTGGATATGTGTACATTTCTTTCTATGTAGGCAGATTTCTGGGCACAGAATGCAAGAATCTGTGCTCCTGAATGTGTGATTTCTTCATTCTAAACAAATTTGTACTCTTCTTGTAAGCAAAATTTCTTATAAGTAAAATAAAATTATTCCACTTTAAAAACCAGAGCTGAAAGCTTTGCTCTGCATGCAGTTCCTCTGCAGCAAATATTTTTTGTTCATACATTCCTCTCTTTAATTCACATAATATAGTTCTGTAATAGTGCTTAATTAAACATTGACAAATCTAAGTCAATAAACATCTTCATTGGGTTGGGGTAGCATCAACACTTAGAAGTGTTCTCTACTGAGAAGCTCTGGGATCTCAAAGCTCTGATTATATATTTCAAGATATCGACATCTTCAATTTGTTTTGGCCTGGGAATACAATAAAGTAAATTTTTCTGTTTTGATTTGTTTTTGTTTTTCCTCATTAAGAGAGGAGAATAAGTTTAGAAAAATAACGGTCCTTCAGTTCAATGCAATGTTCACAAATAATTCATGTTTTTAGAATAAGATCTCCACACGACAGAAGCACAAGGTGATGGCTTCTCTGCAGATCCAGATTAGTGTCAATAAACTAACAAGACAGGAGAGGTAGGCTTTGCTTTCTACAGTGACTCACCAGATGGAGCTATTCCAGACAGCTGATTTTACCTGGTAGTAAATTGCTTCTTGTCAGATATAGAGCTTTCTTTTAAGCACATAGAATCTATTATTTCCAATAAAATTTGTTCTCCACATTCAAACCTGGCCCTGAAGCACATGAGCTAATAATAATCCCTACTGTCAAAGTATTACAAACTTCATTTAATTACTCAAAACTTAACAGAGATATTTTGATTTTTTTCCTAATGGTTACATATGTGACAATAGCGACGACAACAACAACAACAACAACAACAACAATAATGTATGTGTACTAAATTATCATTCTCTTTAATACTGTATTTCTGCTTCTGCTCAAAATGAGAAATTTTAAACAAGCAATCAAAGTAAGCTTATTTTCAAACAAAAATCTTATTACTCAACACAGGCAACCCAGAAAACATTAAGCATCAGACGTGATATAAATAAGCACAGGTCTACTATAAATAACAAAAAAAAGAGAATTTAGGTTAGATATAAGGAAAAAATTTTTTACAGTGAGGGTGGTGAGGCACTGAAACAGGTTGCCCAGTGATGTGGTTGATGCTGGATCAGGCCATGGGCAACAAGACCTAGCTGTGAATGTCCCTG
>JAOWBP010000001.1:51806583-51832496 GCA_028571105.1 Tragopan temminckii | reverse complement strand
TTATCTACCTAGAATTGTGCAAGCTCATTGACATGGTCCCACACCACAACATTCTCTCTAAATTGAAGAGAGATGGATTTGAAGTGTGGGCTGTTCAAGGGATGAAGAATGCACTGCAAGACTGCAGCCAGAGAGTTGTGGTCAATGGATTTATGTTCCAATGGAGGCCAGTCACAGATGATGTCCCTCAGTGGTCTGTCTTGGAACCTGTGTTTTTCAACATCTTTATCAATGATACATAGAGTAGGATCATGTATACTCTCAGCAAGTTTTCTGGTGACAACTAGCTGAGGGGTTCAGATGATATAACAGAAGGAAAGGATGCCATCGGGGGATCTGGACAGGCTTAAAACTGGGGACATCTGAACGCAAAGAGATTCAAAAGATCAAGTGCAAGGTGTTGCAATTGGGTCAAGACAATCCCATATATGTCTACAGACTGGGAAAAGAACTCACTGAGTGCAGCCCTTCAGAGAATGACTTGAGGGTCTCGGGGAACAAAAAGTTGGATATGAACCAGTGTGAGTTTGCAGCTCAGAAGGTCAGTTGTATCCTGGGCTGCACCAAAAGAGGGTGTCTTAGTTTCAGATGAGATTAAATTATTTTCTTCAGAATGTCTGGCGTGATGCCATGTTTTTGATTCTAGGAGAAAAACCATGTTGATATTTATAGTTGCCTGTTAAAC
Source organism: Tragopan temminckii (assembly GCA_028571105.1). Lineage (NCBI taxonomy): Eukaryota > Metazoa > Chordata > Aves > Galliformes > Phasianidae > Tragopan > Tragopan temminckii. Next base: position 51,831,811 of record JAOWBP010000001.1, on the reverse strand, counting down.
AGTGCTGAATAGAGACCAGTCCATTATCTGCAAAGGGCTAACAGGGAGTTGGAAGGGAACAGAATCAGAACAGCTGACTTAAACTGCCAAAGGGATATTCCATATTCCATTCCATTCCATATCATATGACATCATCACCATATGTACATCACTTGTTACATACATTTATATACATAAAAATATACAGTCATAATTATTTTCCTTTACCTTTTCTCTATCTTAATAGATAGTTTTCTCTCAATCCATGAGTTCTAGGTATTTTTTGTTGTTGTTGTTGTTTTTATTTATTCTCTGCCCCATCCCACTGGGAATGGGAAGAGTAAGCAAAAGGCTTTGTGGTATTCAGTTGCTTACTAGGTTAAACCACAACAGAGAAGTGGCTAGAAGAGTGAGAGAGGTGATTATTCCCTTCTGCTCTGTCCTCCTGAGGCCCCGTCTAGACTGCTGCATCCAGGTTTGCCATCTCTAGCACCAGAAAGACATGGAGCTATTGGAGTGGCTCCAGTGGAAGCCAGGAACAAAATCTCAGAGCTGGTGTATCTCTGTTATGAAGACAAGTTAAGGCAACTTGGCTTGTTTAGCTTCAAGACCTCACTGCAGCCTTCCAGTACTTGAGGGAAGCTTATAAGCATGACAGACAGACATTTTATGTGGGCAGATATTGATGGGACAAAAAGGAATGGCTCTAAACTCAAAGAGGAAATTTAAGTTAGATGTTAGGAAGAAATGTTTTACTCAGAGGGTGATGAGACACTAGCACAGCTGTCCAAAGAAGCAGTGGGTGCTGCATCCCTGGAGGCATTCAGGGCCAGGTTGGATGGGGCAGTGGGCAGCCTGATATGGTGGCTGGCAACCCTAGCCATGGCAGGGAGTTGAAACTGGTTGAACTTTAAGGTCCCTTCCAACCTAAGCCATTCTATGATTCCGTGATTCTATCCGTAGATTTCTAAATATTTTTTGCAGCACTACTGGATGGCTGGGCCAAATTTTACTGCAGTTAAGCAATTTATTTTTCATTTCTGACAGTTACTCCAGAATGACTGAGAGGAGAAATCAGATTATTATTCTAGTCTTTGACAGAAAATGTTGTTAAAGTGATGTTGTCTTCTGAGTCTTTCATGAAATCTGTAAACACATTTAACATCTCTTTGAATGGAAAATATGGCTTGTCAATCTATATTGACTCAGTGAAAAGAAAAGCCCAATATATTAAGCTTACATCCTCCCGGCACTTATTTTACCTAATGATTAACTTTGCAATATAATTTCACCCCTTCACAAATCAATGATATTAATCATAAGGACTCAAAATGAATATATACTGTATTTTGTCTCCTGGCTTAACTCTTTTGGACAGTGCTTGGCTGAGCAGAATACCATATTGGGAAAAACAGTAGCATAGGTTGCTGCTAAATGCTGCTAAATGAAGACCACAAACTTAATAACACAGAAAGTTTTACCGAGTCTTCATTCAAGTCCCCAAACCCATCCCATTGAATATACTAGGATAGTTTTTCTGAAGTACACTTATTAGTAGCAAGCACAACAGGATCATAAATCATCAACATATTATTTAAAACATACCCAAGGACATTATTAGTCATCCTGAGCACTCCTTTATAGAATATGAATAAAATATACTGGAAGAAACCAATACAATCTCTGTTTGTGAGAAATTCAGATCTTGGAAATAATTTAATAGTGTTCTGAAGTGCTAAGTCTTCCTCTCCAGAGTTCAGTCTGTGTGTGAAACAAGAAGCTGGTCACTGTGAATCTGTATTACATAGTGGTTTTGACTTTCATCCCTGTGCTAAAGATTGAAAGCACAATGGCTACAACACTTACAGCTTCTCAGATTATTTCCATAAAGCTTGTATTAGCATACTGTGACTGTTAGAACATTTTCTAATAACAAAAAAGAAAAAGTTCAAATGACAGAAGAAACAAAATCCTGCCATATTTGAATTTTCTCATCAGTAATAAAGTGTAAAGCCAAAGTGAACAAAATCCAATAGGTCAAAAAGTGATACAAAACTCAGTAAGAGATGCAATGCCTGATTACTGATTAACTCTGTATATAGGTTTTGACGCTAAAAAGAGAGGGAGAAAACAAAACAAAACAAAACAAAAACAAACAAAAAAAAACCTGAGATATTATTACATTAGAATGTAATTTTGTTGAAATCGAAACAACTGAAACATGAAGATGTTTAACAAACTTCTAACAAAATTTGAGGTGGCTTGCAAAATAACAGCTAATCACATTTTGAAATCTTTCTGTGAATTGGTTTTCTGACTAGACACTGTTCAGTTTACTGCCAGAAATCCAGTCTGAATCCTGGAATCCTAACCAACTCTTAAAGACAAGTTTTATTTCTCCATATCAGTCACACTAAATAGAAAAGTTCAGGGAATAGAGAATATTGTCTTGTATAGACCCTGAACACAAGAGAAAATATTAGAATTGTAAGTCCTCGCAGAAACAGAATTGCAATCGTCTACCCAGAGAAAAGTAGGTTATAGTAGTTAGTCTGTAGCAGGAAAAGTAGCTTGTACACCGCCAACAATTCATTAAAAAAATTATGATGTTTGAAAAGCTAGAGGAGGGCTACTTTCATTAAGTCAATTAGAGCTAACAGAATTGTTTTGTGTTCAGTAAAAATTAAGTGAGTCTGCACCATTTGACATCTTGTAAGTAGTCTCCCATGGAACATACTAATGCTTCACCCAGTTCTCATGCTGCTGTACTCAAATTCTGTGCTATATAGAAATCCAAATGTCTTCTTAATGATTGAAGTGTTTTAAGTGAAGAATGCAACTTCAAAAAAAAAAAAAAAACAAAAAAACAACAAACCAAACCAAAACACTCAAATTTTATTAGCAAATGAAAACAAAATAAGATAAAAAAAAAAACAAAACAGTAGTTAAAAAAAAAGAAAAAAAAAAAAAAGGAAAAGGAAAAAAAAGGAAAAAACTCTACTCGGTGCAGAACCAGCTCAATACTCATCAGAGGGAAGGAGAAGAGAGTGCCTGAATGCAGCAATTTAGCTCACAAAGTGACTGGACTTCTCTTCCAAGACAAAATAAATTTTCAAAGGAGCTTCTAGTCATGTTCTTCTCATGTAAAGAACTTCATGTAGCTGACATTCTCTTATTTCAGCAAGTAATATGAATCTATATCTTTCAACTAGATAAATGAGTTAAGGCATATGTTTTTAATCCTTAGTGTTGAGATTCTTTAATCAGTAAAAACTCCAGTTTTGATCTACAGTCAGCCAACTTATACAAGCAGAGTACGTACTGCACGCAAAATCAGCCATGATTAAGCAAGTCTGTTTGAGGGTCAGTCTTGCTGTTTAACTTAGCAAAATTTTAAGACTGCACTTTAATTATACATTTAGTACTCCATAACAGTCTATTCTCAAGGCTGAATGACAACTTTCCAGATATTTTTGAACAGGGTATACATATATTTTTATTTATTTGTTTAATTCTACGTCATTAAATATAAATTTAGATTTTCCTAATTGATATGGATAGTACTAGGAAGCATGCTAGTACTCAGTCAGGATTCATTAATTCTCATCTCAGTGAGCAGTAAACAGCTCTATTTTCTATTTTCTAATTCTTTAACAAGAAGTATATGTTCCTCATAACTCAGATGCAATGTCTATAGAGCATTCTGAGTGGAAAAAAAAAAACAAACAAAAAACAAAGCAAAACAAAAAATACATTAGCTAGATTTCAGTCTTAGCTCATTCCTACAGCTCCTGGACTTTTCATGATTCATACTTCAAGCACAGAGAAATAATTTGCTGAGTAATAATAAAACTACAACTTGGAGCAACATACCAAATGTGTCCCAAGTGTGTTACAAGATCAACCTCCTTTCAAAAGCTCCTCAAGAACTTCATAAGCTATACAGCTGTTTGAAAGTACGGATTCCATTAACTTGTCACTCTCAAAATACGATTTAGACTCTTCAGTCACTCTGGAACTTTTGAATTGTCAAATCTTTGGATTTTGCAGTTTTTTAAAGACCTTAAGCCAGAGGTCTAGTTTAATTATATGACTGCAGAAGACCTATTGAGAGACAAAGTGATTATCAGTTTCGATAACCTTCATCTTTAGGCAAGGCAGTTGTGTACTTCCTCCCTTACTGTGAGGAATATATTGATTTAAAAGGCTTAGTGTGGGAAATAAATTTCTGATGTTAGATGATCTTGATAGACAGCAAGAATGTGGTGTAATAAAACAGGGCGGTTAAAATATAAAGCAATAGCAATACAACTTAGAAGTAAAGTGCATATTCTTAACAACAGAGTAAATAATAAGTAGGAGAGTAGGTTTGTAGTATATTCATCTATGACATGAAAGCCTCTAAATCAGACTTTGGGTCTCTAGCCCAGAATGACTTTACCGTGATGGAAGAAGATCGAGTGAGGCTTTGAGAACTGTGGATGATAATCAAATCTCATTTCTCAAAACATCTGTGAAATTTAACACGCAGACATATGAAATAATTAACTGTTTTTTCATATACTAGGCTCCTGACCTGCAGCAATAACAATGAAAGATGTTGGGAAAGTTGAAAGGTTATACTTCTACGTATGTAAATACTGCCTCCTATTTACTTTCATGGAGACTTCAACAGACGCCAAGAGCACAATAACACTATTTAACAGAGAGAATTATCATCTATAAAACACTATTTTTCAGCACAGTCACCACCATTAGCCAATTCACATGGATGAGCTAGTCAGTACGCCTTTCATTTTGTGGTGTGTCAGCTGTGCTCGGCTTTCTGGAACTTGTATTGCCTTTCATATCACTGTCTTCAGTGTTGAAACACCACCACCCATTGCCTCACTGTACTCTCATCCATTGTTTGGTTTCCATAAATGTTCAGCAAGCATCCACGTATGCCAATGGGTGCCATTTTTTTCCACATGGAGGAATTCAATGACACACCTTTGCTTCACTTGCACTTCCATGTCAGTCACCATTTGCTCAAACTGCCCCTCTGCTGCTATCACACAACACCAAAATGTAATAGAATATTGGTGGGAAGGTTCAATTTCTACTGCTGTACCACCAACATCCATCTCTGAAGTCATGGGCCAACATAATAGGAGGTATTACTTTTGGAAAAGTCCTCGTACATTCAAGAAAATAGTCCCAGAACTTGCACATTTTAACTGAGTATAACATTACTAAATCAATTTTCTTCAGTGTCTTCATATGTAGAGTCTGAATACCTTAACAAACAAAAGATGTTTGAAGAAAATGTTCTCAATAGTGAATGTTGCACATTTAAATTCAACATGCAGCTCATGGAAGACATATTCAGAAAATGCAGCCAATATGGCCAAAAAATCACAAGAATTTATGAGAGTGTGTAAACAGGAACAGAAACAGGTTTTCTAGTTTTAGTTATACTGAATGCTGAGGCTGAATACATATAGGAAAATTATATTGTAAATACCATTTGAGATTAGTGAAATTTAATTTATATTTGCAAAAACAGTAGCAAAGAATTCTCAATACATTTTGTGTCAGGTTTCCTCTTTCTCTCAAAAGCTGCAATAACAAAAGGGGCCAGTTGAACATTTACAGACCTTACCTGGACAGTCTCCCTAAGACATTTTGTATTAAATCCGGAACATTTCACTCTGCATCTTTGATACTCCAGATAAAATGAATATTTCTAATACCTGTTTGTATAATCAACCTATATATCTCCTTTATTTTTCAGGTTTCCAATCATCATATAAAAGTGTAATTACAAATTCTTGATTAAGAATAATTTTATCTTGAGAGGACAGTACTCATATATTACAGGTAGGGCATCACAGAAGATGGCAGTTGGACATATCTGACTAACTGCTTTGTTCCTAAACTCGCAAGTGTGCATGTATTTATTTACCAGGCAGCCATTTCCAAGATTGATCATAGTAACCTGTAACACACAACATTATAGACCAGGTTAGGAGAGGAACTGAAAAATAGCTTTTTCAATTAATGCCAGACAGAGCATTTCATTAGCTAGAATGCAATTACTTGAGCTGGAATCTGTCCAGGTGCTGGAGTTCAGCCAGGACACTAGTTTAACATTAAATTGCTAAATAAGTAAATAAATAAATTAATTAAATAGAATCTAAATAAAAAAAGAGTTTCTTACTTCTTGGCCATTTTACCCTTTTATGATGTCAGTGTAAAACATCTGTGATTTCCAACCTGGGTTTCACTGGGATCCAAAGACAGAGAAAAGGAAAAATATTATAGAAGTTCTCTGGGGTGCATTTTTCATGATAATATCCTTATTAAACATATGATGTTCATGATTTTTATTACAGATTTGGAAAAGTTATCTAGCTTTGACATAGTTTCAGATGACTTTGTAAATGATTAAATTAATTCCAGAATAAAAATAAGGAGATGAGAATTTACACATACTAAAAAAATTCTCCAAAAATTAATGCAAATGGACACTATACACCACTAGTTCTGAGAAATATATATGAGAACTGTAAAATATGCATTGATCTGATTTGAATGATCTATCTGTACATCATACAAAAATGATATTACCAACACAAGTCCTCAATGTCATCCTCATCACTTCTAGGATTTCCCATGGATTTTCCTAGTCCTCCTTAGGAAGACTCCCATTAAAATCCTAGTGAATATCTGCACTCCAAAGTACACTAAAAAATAAATCTAGTTAATCTGAGAGCAGCAGAGCTAATGAAGACGGTTTCCCAAATCCCCACTCAATATATCCAAGTCTACCTCTATGCTATTTGCAACCTCCCTCCACTCTTGTGTTCTTGTTCAAAATGAGGACAGAGTGCAGCCACCTCCCTCTTGTATTTCCTAATTACTGAATAGGGAAGAGGCATCACAAGAGCTGTATTTATGCTGCTTGGCCAGCCAGCACATGCCTGCTCCCAGAAACTAAATAACTTGAGCTCACAACACAGTCTTCCTTGCAGCAGAAATCCTAATTTGCATGACCTTCTCCTGTTGCCAGTAGCCAGTTTCCACGAAATTGGTAGAACTCCCACAGTAAACTTTGGTTTAAATTAATTAAAAGATTCCAAAGATATTTGAAGCAGGCTGCCAGACAAACAGCATGACAGCATAACCCATGTTTCCTTAAGAAAGCAAGCTAAAAAAGGAAATAAGTAGTTATTATTTGCAATTACTAGAAGGCCCAAGTTCTTGACTAAGACCTATAAACATTACCATGATAGATATAATAAACAGAAAATTTGCCTAACAGAAGGAAGAACAGTAGATGAAATAACACAGCTTGCATAAATTAACAGCAGAACTCTCACTATCCACAATGGAAGCTGCCTTATGTATGCCTTATGTACAGACCTGCAGACAAATTTTTACTAGAGCTAAGATTTGCTGCAGATGCAAAGATGAGACTCATACTTTCAGAAATACCAAAAAGTCAACATCTCTATTCAGATATCACCAGAAATACTCAGAGTTTAAAACAAAATATTAAAAAAAAGAGTAGTCTCCTATTATTCATTGCAGCTGTGAGCAAGGATGTCCACAGCAGGAGCTCAGGTCCTTTTGCCTTGCCAAGAGTGCCAATAGGCTCTGATTGCCTTTCCTAAGCCTGACTATCTGAAAGACTAATAATAACTCTAATAATAACTCTAGTAATAAGTCCAACAGTGATGAATAATTAATTCAATGGAGAGCCATCATACCAGTACTAGAAAGTCAGCTTTTATGATTCTTTGCCTCTTTGTTAGAAGACACTTAAACATTGTTAGAAATTAGGGAGATTTGATGGACTATGCAGAAATGACCTATATTCTAAAGAAGAAAGGTCTTGAACACCAGTGATTGGTAGAGAAGAGCCCTTAAAGATGATGGCTACATGACAACAATGACTGAAACAGTAAAGTTCAATGAAGCAACATTTTTGCTTGTCATTTCTCAGAAAATGCTGACAAAATTGCACCATCATTCTGAAAGGAAAACCAAGAGGAGTTTTCCAGCTTCTGATAAAACAGGGTTTTCTTCAAATATCTACATGTCCTCTTAGTGAAAATAAAATTCAAACTTTCAGAAAATACATCTGAAAAACAACCTGTAGAAGTAATTACAGTTGTTTTTTCAATTATCCAGGTGTTCCACAGTGCATTCTGTGAGCTGATATTGCCAGATCGGTCTAGAAGGTCTTTGTTTTACTGCACGCTTAAAATTACACAGGTCAGTAATGCTCTCAGGAAAGGAATTGTAAAACATTCCCATCAAGTGTTGCTTAGTATACATTAATGCACTAAGTGGTTATGCTTCACCTCCTTATTTATGGTTCTGTATTTCTTTTTCTTTTAAATTGGAAAACGAATAGATTTTTCAGTCTGTCACACCATCTTGCTGTAGAAATAGTTAACTTATTATACAGACTGACTTCAAAATGGATTTTGAAGGCATAGAGAAACTTTATAATATTTGCTGGACATCTCTGAAATCTGATGGTACTGGAGATAAGATTGTGCATAATCTTCTGGTAAATAAACCTGGGACACGCCAAAAGCATGCTACACAGTAGGTCATTTCTGTCACATCATTTTTGTGGTCCCAAGCCAGCTGCAAAGGAGTTGAAGGTCTCCTCCTGCCCCACAGTGCTTTCCAAACACGCAGCAGGCCCCTCTCCAAAGCACAGAAATGAGCTCACAAAACCTCTGCTTGGACATGCAGTGCTGGGATTAGAACTTGTTTACAGCAAGCCTAGGCCTCTCTACCTGCAAGGAGGCCTGAAGTGTGAGCTGATTCCTGGTTTCAAAAAACACACTATCCCAGAGTGCCTCTAGACAATATCTCACACTGCTGCGAGCAGAAAATGAGGGGAGTTCATATCTTCTCAACAAGCCTATCTGAAAAAGGCTTACTTTGTCAGTTACTGTTACTTACAGTTACTGTTAATTATCTAAACACAGTGGCTGCTCTAAATATAGGCTGAAATTATTAGCTTCTTAACCCTTGTGACAATAATGACTGGTGATAGCATTTATTTCTTTCTGCTCATCTACCACATCTTCACTGCATATAAATGGACCCACAATTATCCAAATTGACCATTAGTCATATTTGGAAGATATCATAGAATTATAGAATGGTTTGGGTTGGAAGGGACCCTTAAGATCATCTAGTTCTACAGGCAGGGACACCTTCCACTAGACAGGTTGCTAAAAGTCCCTGCCATCCAGCCTGACCTTGAGTATTTCCAAGGAGAGGGCATTCACAACGTCACTGGGCAACCTGTTCCAGTGTCTCACCACCCTCACAGTAAAGAATTTCTTCCTGGTCTCTGGTTGAGATCAACAACCAGAGTCACAAATGCCAGTCTTATTTTATATTCAGGTATAAAAGCTATAACAAAGTCAAATGTCTGGGACATCTGAAGCAAACAGAACCTTAGAGTTGACTTGGCAAAACAATCTCTATTAGTTTAATCAAAAAGAGAAGATTAAACAGTATCTCTGACAGGACAGATCGTTAAAGCCAAACAGTGATCTCTCAAGCAAAGGATAGTTGTAAAGTCGAAGGCTGTAAAGATGAAGTCTTGCTAACCTCCTTAATGATAACCTTATCCAATAATGGATTTGATTTCTTCTTCACAACTTTTGACAATCAAGAGAGAATTAGGTTTAAAACAGAGGTTGTAGGTCATCGCTTTCTAACACCACTAGAGCCTTAACAAGCCACACAGGCTAGAAGTAGTATGGTACCATTAAATGTTTTATAATGAAAATCTATTTTATTGAAGGCTAAAATAAATGGAGGGTTTCATCGTATGATTTAAGGAGAATACAGTTTAGTGGTTCAAATGAAAGTGGAAAGAAAAAGAACAGGGAGAGAACCTGGAACACATAAGCAGCACGAGAGAGTCAGTTATTTGATCTCTTTTAAAAGAAACTCAGGAAAGTCACAAAGAAGAAACTGAGGAGAGACAAGGACACTGAATACTTCCTCTCATCTGGATAAAAAGGAAAAAAGAATAGGGTAAGCTTTGGTTTGAATCACATACTGATATTCTACTAGACATATTCAAAAAATAATGCCTTTGTATATTTTTATGAATATTTCGAAGCATGAGGTGAAGATCAGTCGCATCACCATAGCAGTGATAAACTATTCCTTTCTTCTCCACGGAGGCAACAATCCCACTTTTCATAGCGGTGTGGAAAAACAAAGGCCACATTGCATTCAATATTTAAATGGAATCTCCTTTTCATGTGGATTTTGATGTTAGCTTAAATAATCATTTTGAAGCATCATCACCTCTGGTTAGGACGTGTTTTTTCACTGTCTGGTACACAACACATGGAATTGAAAAAATAAAGGCTTTATAGAATATTTCCAGTTGAATTTGTGGTTTGGGCCAGCAACACGTCTAGACCAATACCTTCAGCGAATCAGCGAATCACTTGCGTGCCAAGTAATAAAAAAATAATAATTTTACATAAAATATAACGTCTCCAGAAAGGGCAGTGACCCTTCGTATCAGGGCAGGTTGTGGAGGGAGGGAACATGCATAAGTGTGGGTCAGTAGGAGCCTTTCTCCACACAGAGCTGGGGCTCACAACAGAGCTCTCTCCCAACCCACATCAAAGATGTCATCAGTCTCTGAACTAGCAGCTGTCAAGTACTGTCTGGCCTCCACGCTTCTGCTTTCCTACCCTGTAGCGGTTTCTAAGGGGCATGGCTGTGTGAGAGGTAACATCCTTTAGATGAACTAGAAACATATGGCACTGACCACATGCGGTCATTAAAAAGTCCCACGCCAATTTTTGCAAGGCTAACAATATTAGCCCCGGTATCCTGGCCAAATTCCAATATAGGTAATTATATTCTGGGTAATGACATACCAGCTAGTTTTATAAGGTTTAATATACATTGAGGAAAGTGGCTTGCACCTAAGGGCTCTGAGTTAAACTCATTGCACAGTCAGCTGGGATAAAATTAGAGAAGAAACTACCCAAGCATGTCAAATGTTTAAGCTTTAAAACCCTGGGAAGAATGAAACAAAAGAGGAAGGGATCCAGGGGTGCTTTAGCATAATCAAGCTGGCTCATGCCACTGAAGACACAGCTGGGATCCAGAGCTGGCTGCTGTGATGAAACTTGTAACAGTATCCCCACCCCACCTCCAGCAGTGGGTGTGCATACATGCTAAATTACCAGGCTGAGGAAGAAGATGCAGCAGCATGATGCAAAATATTGTTTGGCAGGTCATTCTGTTTGCTTTTTTTTCACCCCATCCAATAATACCTAACCAAAACAGGCTCCTACAAAAAAAAAAAGACTCTTCAGATATTCTACTCCTGTAGCACAGCATCTCTGTGACCCCAACTCAGAATGCCAGAAGGCGTTCTTATTTGTCTCATCTTGCCTGAGCTGAAGAAATTCTGCCAATGCCAGCATAGGATCCAGCTCTAACCATACCCCAGCAGCATATCTGCCTGGTAATTCTAATGCCCAGGCCCAGAATAATCTAGGTGACAGCAGATGTCCCTTCAGCATGACATTAAAATTTAAATGGAGCATTCAGAGTACGACCATGACACCTCAGCTGTGGCAGGAGGCATTCAGTTGCAAAAAGATTCTTGATTCCTTCTACGTGTTGACAGGAAAGATACATCTGGATGACAAAGACCCTTGCTATAAAGCACAGATAGACCTCAGCTCTCAGGGATGAAAATACAGCTGGTAACAAAGCAATTTGGCCATTTTGATCCCATAAGACCTTCTGCAGACGGTGCACATCCTTTTATGTATTGGTTTTAGCCTTCAAAAAAGCCACCCACAATATTTTACACAGTGGAGAATTGAAGAACAACTGGTTCAAATACAAAATGTCGGAAGGATAAAAAGCCACAAAACCCTCTTCAGATTTGAAGCCCCATCTTTAGCCTATGTGATATTTAAAGTGATGACACTGAAGTACAAGGAATCATCTACAAATTGAACTTCATCTTAAGTTGTGATCTTATGTTACCCCAATTTATGAGCAGATGTGGGCTTATTTTGGTAGTAGCATACAAATTCCAAATTTCAACTCATGTATTTCATGTGTTGCTGTACACGACCAAGCACACCAGCTCAAATCAAGATACTTGATGCCTTTCCTGGATTTCAAACTGATGAAGATGGGAGACACACATCCTCCCCCTGCTCTTCACTTACAGAGCACTGTTTCATCGTCTCGATTCCTTTCTCCATTAGAACACATTCAAACATAATTAGTGTAACATTAAAAATGGAGGAAATTTTGTAATTGCCAGTTGTTCTGTAGCCATGGTTACACCAGAGATTTATACCCAATGACTCCGGCCTGAGCACGCACAAGCAGTTAGCAGAAACAGCAGTAGGATAATGTTTGTGTGCATGTGCAGGTGTGCTGACGTGCGTGTTTGCCAAAAAAAAAAATAAAGAGGGGGAAGGATGGGAGGAAGGGGGGAGAGGGGAGAGAGGCCGAGGGAGAGAAAGGAAAGAGGGAGGGGAGGAGAGAGACAGAGAATATTCGGTGACATTTAAGGTGCTAATATCTGGAAGTCAACCTTTAATTTGACAGCTTTTAGTGCTAGTTAATTTCACTCATCCAGACGAGGTGTAGGAAATTTGCAGCACCTTTAAATTATCACGTTTTTCCACACTGCCTGAGGCCTATGTGGAATACCTGAGCCATACTTTCTGCCCCCCTCCCCAGCTCCTCCTCCTCTCCCCCTTTTTTCAGGTCAGTTGAAGTAAAACTTTCATTCCCTTTCTCAGACAATTAATCTTTAGCTAATTGAAGCAGGAATGCTGCAGGATGGGTTTCACTGGGGCCTGTAAATCTCATTTAGCAAAGTGAATTCCAGGCACATGCTGCACCTAATGATGTGACAGGTGGGCCGCACTGCAAGACAGCAGCCGCAGAAAAGTTGATTCTCATTAGACCCTCGGAGTCCTGCAGTCAGTTTTCTGATGGCTGAAGAACACTAATCGCATCTGTTTGCTGCTGGGTGGGGTGGGCAGGAGGGGGGCACAAAGCAGGGAAGAGGCAATGGAGAGAGAGTTGGGGGGGGCTTCCTTTCTTTCATGAGTTAATATCCTTGACTCCTGCCCAAAAAAACAGCAGGCCTGCCTCCCACCATGCGATCAGCCTCCATTCTGCTGACTCCTACAGGGTGCACCCTTTTTCTAATTAACCGGAATGGCTATGGAAAGCAAAGGAGGCCTTGTGTTGGGTGAACCAATTATTTTGAAGGGTATTAAGTCATCAGATTTACTTTTATCTTGATTGCATTGTGGAAATCGTGCATAATTAATGGTGGGAGCTTATTAGGAAAATGATTAGGCAAATTACACAGGTGTCGGATGCATTTTTTATGATAAATTTGCTAGAACAATCCTGCAATTCCATCTGTTCAGCTCATATCAGAATGTCACTCTGGAAGAAATTAATGGTGCAGAGTTGCACAAAGTTACTGGAGGCCTTGGATGCAGATTTATGTTTAAAAAAAGATACAGTTAAAATTACCCAGCAATTTCCTAATAAATACTTGATGTTACAGTTCAATAAATTACTTATTTAATCTTAAAAGAAAATGATAGTCAGCTGGAAACTAAAAAGTAGAGAAAGCATAAACCTCATTTTGTCAGTTTGATGTGTATGTAAATAAAAAATAATCATAAGACATAATAATTCTTTGCAATGGGATGCTGACTAGAGACAAGCTGTCAGTATCCAAGTTGTTCTGCTAGGTATTTTTTCCACAGATACTACAGCTTGTCTTACAAATCCTGTTCTCTGTGTAAGGTCACAGAACTGATTTCCTTTTCTGTTATTTCTGCAGTGTTTAACAACAGATTCTGGAAGTTGCATACTGGCGGGTAGGGAAGGTACCAAATACTGTGCTCATGTCTACACTACTTTGACCTTGCTTTAGTTAGCATCATAAAAAGACAAAAAGTATGAAATCAAAGCCTATGAATGCATTCTCCTGTGAGCAAGCCAGTAAATTAGTGCATGTTTGTGTGAAAGTGCCTACGTGCAACTGTAGAATTGGTAAAAGACTGAAATCGGTGAAAGTACCACTGATGTTCTGCTCCTTAAAAGGGCTGAGAAACTGCACTCGTGGATTTGTTATTAAGCAGTGAACAAAAACTGAATATGCCATAGAAAAGCCACGGCACTGTAGTAGCTGTACAGCATGATTCCTCACAAAAATCTACACACAGTGGTGCAGTGGTGCAGAATTTCAGGAAACTGGGTGAATAGGGTTTTGTGACACAAAAAAAAAAAAAAAAAAAAAAAAAAAAAAAAAAAAAAAAAAAAAAAATTTAATCAGGACTGGGCAGTTTAACGCAGTCTTGCTACCAGAGTCTAATGATTTTCAGAAAGCATTTTTATAACCTCACTGACTGTAATCACTGATTTGACTTTTCTTTTAATGCTAACTCTAATAGAGACTGGACAGACAAACATTTAACATAGCTGCTGTGTTTTCCAAGGGCAGTTTGGAGAAAGGCAATGCTCCAGTTTTTAAGTGGCTTGGGATCTGCATCACCTTAAATAAGTCCTTTCAGTCATGACCCAGGCCTCTAGTTAAAGTCCATAAGACCAGTGGGCTATACATAGCATGGAATATGATATTCAGTCCTAAGAGAAGAATAGGGCTGCTCTCAGAGTTGGAAGTGCTCCCCTAGGATGACTCAGACAGCACATCCTCTGAAATGGTATCTCAACACAGCAAATGCAATATACATTCAGGCAATGTACTAGCTACATATTTATAGTTTAATGTAATTTCCATCACTAAAGGTAAAGGAGTCCTGGTAGTAAGGATCCCAAGCACAGTTGGCAAAATCCCGTGAGAAGCTGAGTTAAAATCAGTTTACGTCATATTTGCACATCTATTGGAATGGCTTTAAAGCAAGCTTGGATGTCTTGACACCTTTAAAAACACAGACTTACCTCAATTTATATCTTCCTGCTTGTGGTGCCACAAGGACTAACCAACCTGTCCAAGATCCACAGCACTGTGGCTCTACTACTTTATTCTTCTTTCCTACTCTTCATTGTCCCAAAAGCTTACTCATCACCACAGGGTCCTTGAAAGAAAGGCTGATTGGTGATGTGGCATAGTCAGTTTGGGGATTTCTGTTGTTTTCAGGTTAACTCATTGTAACGTTATCAGAATGGAAGTGAGTATCTCACTTTCTGGCACTCCGAAAAAACAGCTAGAAATGAGCATATATTTAAAAAAAAAACACAAACAACAACAACCAAAACAAACAAAAAAACTTGAAAACTTACTATTAAAGAGCAATCAATGAGAAAAGTATATTATTTCCTCCCAGTAATATCTAAGTATTGTTAAATACCGAAGATCCCAATCTCTGTGACCTTTGCATCTGCTAAGTCCTTCCTTGCAAAGTAAGGTGATGGATGCCAGTCACTATGTTCTGCACTTGTGGTGAAGACAAAGGCAATGAATTCCAAACAGTCTCTGCCTGCAAGGAAAGTTCAGCTATCTGAAAACTCAGTTTATCCTCCTAATCGTTTGCTTGGCACATTCTTTGAAACCTACCTTCGTATGTCTCTTTGTAGCAAGTGTTTTCAGAAAAATTACAGGGGCACATAGGCAAACATGGAAAACAAGTATGCCCTTCAGTCAACTTATTACTGCCTGTTAAGACTGTTGATAAATATTGGTTTTAATCCATAAGGGCTACCAGAACAGCATAGATGAATGGTGTTAAGTAGGACAAGTAACCAGAAGCAGTTACTGAAATGTTTGAGAATATTTTAGATGGATATAGTTAGGATACATATCCATCCTACGTTTTAAGGAATATCTCTTATTTGGTGGCTAATGTGTCATGACCCATATCCAATAAGGAATTACTAAGCATTTGATCAGATAAAAAGTATGTTTCAAGTAATCATTATTGAAAATATCAAAAAATATGATAGTAATATATGATTTTGTTCCATGGGTAAAACATTTTAGATAATATCCCTCAAAAAATCTATACTGAAATTTTTATAGGATCATGGAAGGGTCTGGGGAATTTCACAGAAGAGGACTGAGACTTGTTTGGATGAAATTAAATGTATTGATATAAAAACCAGCAAGGCCGAGCATCATGGGTTCAGAAGGATAGTCCTAACCATAAACTTAACGTGCAATTTCATGAGATTTTTTTTCCTATCCTATATAAGAGACTAGTACTATTTAATATTGAAGAGCTTAGTTTCTCAGTGCTACTGGCAAGGCCAATATTGTATAGCAGAAATCAAGCATCTTAGAAGTTCATGTAGTTAAGCTGAGAACACAGACAATTGCACTCCAGCCAACCACCCATCTGTACAACACTCTGCAGTATACCTCACTTAGTTCTCATTTAGATGCCAAAAATACCTTCATGTGCTTTTACACAGAGAGGTTCAGGCAGATTGAAGGTCTTTGCCTCACCATCCATGCTTGTCAGTCCTGATGAGCTCTCAGAAACTATAGCAGGAAAACCATGTTAGATATGTACTGGGGAAGCATTAGTGCACCTGGAGTCTGCACATTTTCCACAGGCATGCTTCAAGAGACATCACAGTAAGTAGAAGACCCTGCCAAGGTCAAGATTTTCCTGTGAGTGGCTCTGTACTAAAAGGCAAGTACAGACAACCTCTGTTCCTGGGAGTGCAGAGCTCAGGTGGGAGGTAGAAAGTGACACAGAGAAAGGCAGGAAGTTCCTGTCCTGGCACTGTGCACAGAGCAGTGACAGAAGCTGAATCTCATTCTCACTAATCTCAGTCCAAGTGTCATGCAACAGTCACACTGCTCCTTTGATTTTGAGTGCTGGTGTTGTATTTCAAGCACACAGGATCTCATACTGTAATCAATATTTGTTTTTAAATTAAACATTCCTTTTCTTCTTCAGAGCATCACTCAATTTTCTTTAAGCCCTACCCAAATAACTTCTTCTTAATCCTTATTATAGATAACTACCTCTAAACAAACAGATCCCATTGTAATATTGACAGTATTACATTTTTAGCATATCATAAGCTTGCAACTGACACCTAGGCATTTCCCAGTGCTACATTCTTCAAATGTAGGTGGAAAAAACACAATTATTTGTTTATCTGATTTTCTGAATACATCTCACAGGTAGTGTTTTCAAAGTTCAGCCTTTGAGCTGCAAACAACTGACATTCAAGAACTGGCACTTTTTGTTGCTCAGTTCAGGTTTTCATTATACCACAGATCAAAAAAGTTTATGAACAACTTTTAAGTGATTTACTTCCCACTCCACTGTGAGTGGTGCAAAACAATACCACACATCTGAGTTAAGCTGAAAGGTCCAAACTCAAATAATATATTCAAACACCACAGAAATAAAGACAAAATGGACAGAGATTCTTCCAGTTTTTCATGTCGTGTCCATCACTTCAGAAACAAGAACTTTTTCTGTAAATTGGCAGGGCTTTAAACATTGGGGCCAGGCAGATTTAAGCCTTTTGCTAAAATCTTATCATATTTGGTTTTAGAGATGCAGGTCTGGATTGATGAGAAATGCCATTGGGATGATACTGATACTTTACAGATGGTGAGCAGTAGAGCAGGCGGTACTTCTCTCTGATAGGGAGAAGGCAAATCCTTCATTAAAACATCAACTTTCCCCAGAAGCTCATACTGTCTGACATGCCTAACCTGTGTGCATATGTCAACACAGAATGCTTGCTAATGTTGCTGAGGCTGTAAATAAGGGTTCATACTATACTATGAGGGAGATTAATGAGTAGTGTGCTTCCTTCTCTGCTGGAGGCTGAAGTAGGTTCCCTATTAAGATGCAGTATCTGTCACTGTCAATAGAGACATGCTGTGTGGGTGTGAGGAGAGGCTAAAGAGGTGTCTCTGGATCTGGTAGTGACTTGTTTTTAAGGGACAGGGGACTGGCACACTGGAGAAATGTCAACTTCCTGAAACATATATTCCATTAATGGAATAGGTCCAGTTATTTCTGTGGCCAATGATGGGGGTATGAGGAAGAACAGAAGATATTCCCTTTTGAGGAAAGTACAGTTTTCCTTTGAAAATTAGAAAAGGACAAAGAGAAAGAAAACAGATGTTTGTAAATACCATGCAGATCTCAGGGAATGGAGAAGGGAGAGATTTTTCCTCCTCTTCGTTATTCCCAACACACATATCAAGTGATTTCTTGTCTTCAGTAGAATTGGATGTCTGTTTTCCTTACATATGCTTCCTTATCTCTTTCCTGCTCAGTTTGGATAAATGACTGATTTTATTTACTTGTATAACATCAGTTTTTCTAGCATCAGAAAATCTTACAGAAAACTGTTTCTTCTTTGTGAAGCATTTGATATCATTCCTCTGAAGGAAAAATTATCCATATTTATCTCTAGGGAAACAAAGCACAATGAGCTCAATTTTACATTGTAAATGTAGCACTGAAGAGGCATCTTAATTCTGAGTCAAGAATCCTTTAAGCACGTCCACTATTTGGCCTGGCATTAGAAATGAAGGTGCTCCATATACTCCATACTTATGTTGCAGTGGAGAGCAGAGGTGGTTAGCTTGCTCAACTGGTCTAAGAATGGTCTTTCATGGTTTATTAAGCAAATCTTTCTCCAGTGTCTTAACAGTAATGACTTTCTACATCAAAAGATTGCTTCATACATTCGAATAATAAACATGAGTTTAAATGCTTAGGCATTTTTTAAGACAGATGTATAACCCACTGTCTCTTTTTAAAACCCCTAAGGAGCATGCAAGTTTATATGAATCAGCCTTTTTTCATTAACCATATTAGTCTTTTTCCATTACTCAGAAGATTGAATAAAATGAGTATAACACAGAGCAATGTTATCCCTTTCGTCCTAAATCTTGTACCTACTTTGTAGAAACTGAAAGAAGCTGAGGAACATATCTAGCTGATGTAGTCATTAATTTGGAAGAGACCAAAAAAAGTGTAATATATTATTTTAATAAGATTTTAAGATCTAGTTAAGTTCAGCAGAAGAAAACAACAAAGAAAGAAAGGGAAAGTTTGAAAATCTGTAAAAAAGACTTTGGGAGCCTCTCCCTAGAATTCACTTATAGACTCATAAAATAAAAATTTATTACATGTAAATACCTGGAAACGTGTCTTAAAATCAATGGGAATTGCGAAGAGCAGCACCTTTGAATAAAGATCACTTCTTTAGCTCTCGTCCCAGTTACAGACAACAGGCAAACGGTATTTACTCTTCCTTTAAATCACCAACCTTACCGAGCATTAAATATTTCTTTTTCCTAGCAAATAAGTTCATTATTAATAATGCTTCATCTTAAAATATAATTAGAAAAGCTACACTGCAAGGTTTAAGA
Organism: Tragopan temminckii; assembly: GCA_028571105.1. Lineage (NCBI taxonomy): Eukaryota > Metazoa > Chordata > Aves > Galliformes > Phasianidae > Tragopan > Tragopan temminckii. The sequence goes on along the minus strand of JAOWBP010000001.1, from coordinate 51,812,403 downwards.
AGTCTGTAGATACTTGTCTGTAGATACTTGTTTCAGAAGTTTATGTCATACCACTAGCCTAAGGAAAAGAAAGAAAGATTTCCTATTTTATCACTAACATTTTAGTTGAATGTATAACATAAGTATTAAAAACTAAACTCATTACTGTACAATACAAATTCTTGATAACTCCTCTGGAACAGCTGAGAGATCTGGCTCTGCACTGTTTGCAGTGAACCTGGACTGTGGGAAGGTGTCAGAGAAAATGGTGCTCTTTAAGCCACTACAAGAAAGGAAACACAGAATTGCAGAGTCACAGGATCACAGAATTGCAGGTGTTGGAAGGGACCTCAGGAGATCATCGTGTCCAATCCCCCTGCCAAAGCAGGTTCCTTAAAATAGGTTGCAAAGGTAGGTGTCCAGATGGGTCTTGTGTATCTCCTCAGAAGAAGACTCCACAACCTCTCTGGGCAGCCTGTTCCAGTGCTCCATCACCCTTACCATAAGGAAGTTCTTTCACATGTTTTTATGGAACTTCCTATGTTCAAGCCTTAGGTCGTTGGTTCTTGCCCTATCGCTATGTACCACTGAGAAGAGCCTGGTCTCATCCATTTACCTCTACCTCCTGTTAGATATTTATTAACATTAATTAGATCTCCCGTCTGTCTTCTTTTCCCCAGGCTGAACAGACCTGGTACTCAGCCTTTTCTCATATAGGAAAAGCTGCAGGCCCTTTATCTTTGTGACTCTCCGATGGACTCCTAGGAGATCCCTGTCTTTTTGGAACTGGGGAGCCCAGGACTGGATACAGCAGTCTAAGGACAGAGTAGAGGAGTAAGATCACCTCCCTTGACCTGATGGCCATAATTTTTTTAATGCACCCCAGGATACCATTGGCTTATGGCCAACCTGTTGTTCACCAGAACACCCACTATAGGTTTTTCCACAAAACATGACAGCAGTGTCTTATTCTACAAAGGAGAGGAATGAGAACAAAACAGATGACCATGCTGGCAATAAAAATGTATACAAAGTTGTACCAGAGTGAGGCACTTGATTCAAGTGCTTGGCCCACGCCAGAGGCAAAGAACGTGAGAGCTCTGGGGCCAGCAGGAGGGAGCCCTTCTGGGACAGTGTTTTGCTCCAGCATTGCAGGAGCAGAGACCAGCAAAGTGAGTGCTGCCTGCTCGCTGCCTCCTACAGTGGGTGTGAACTTCATCAAGTTCTCAGCACTGCAGTGGCTTTAAGAAGGAAGGATACAGGATTCACTTACTTTTTAGATGTCATCTTTTAAAAGTTTTTTATGAGCTTCTTCACTTTAACACTGAAGTATTTTCAGGATCCGGACAGTAGGAATTATCATGTCTTTTTTCCCTCAGTCTATAGAAGATACAATTTGATCAATAAACAGGGGACAAGTGATGCTGGGTGTAGAGTTTTAAAAAATTGTTATTAAGCATTCTTTGTGTGAAGGGCAGATGGAAGAGCTAAGATAAAGAAATAAACTATATATAAAGCCTTGACATTGTGTTAGTTTTTGAAATGGAAGTAATGCCGTTCAAACAAGTCCTTCAGAAAATTCTTGCTGTATCAAAGTGTTCCTGAGAAAAGTTGATATCTGGTCCCAACTAAGGTTAAAAAGACAAAATTATTGGCAATAATGAACAAATCAATTCCTCCCTACATTCAGCTGTCTAATTTGCCTTCCATACAGGCAGTTTTAAGTACAGCCAAGGAACATTCAATACTTGGTACAAGTCTAATTTTATAGATACGGTGTTACAGATCTTTAACTGCGTAACACTGCTTAGTGTTGATGAATAAGGAATTCCTGATGAATAAGGAATAATACTTTATGTGGATCAAATATAGGACAAGACTGAAAAAACAATCCAAATGAATGATTTAAAAAAGTCTTCAAGAATGAAATGAGACTTAAAGGGGGAATCCCTCTCTTTCTACAAATAACTATCTCTGGAAGTATTGTGTGATGCTTTTTCAAACTTTGTGGAAATATTTTGCTAACAGTATATGGAGTCACTAAACATGGACTTCAGTGCATAATGTCCAGTAAGACAAGAACTTTGGAGAGACTGTGTTTATGAGGAGGTGATCACTAATGTATCTAAATAGATAAGGGAAGTCTTGTAGAGAACAGTAATTGCTGGGAAGGATAACTAGAGCTGAATTCCAAAAGAAAGTTGTTATGGAAAGGGGAAAGAATTTCCATCGGTGATGAGTCTGCTGTAGAAACAGTATGATACCAAATATGTCCTGACTCACGTTGATAAATTGACAAACTTGTTCATGTCAAAATAAGACTTTCTGGAGGGGAAAGGGATAAGGGAGAGATACAAATAAAGCTCTTGATCAAATCTCCAGATATAAGTTATCAGAGTATATATATAAAAACCATGTCTTATAGAAGCAGATCTGAGTGGTAAGATACATATACATATACAAGAAATCTGTTGAGGCAAAAAGGGATCTCTTTAATGACTTCCAAATAACCCTACACCTACTGACCTGATGTAAAAATCAGGGACAGATGTCATCAGTTGTGTTTGCTTTGAAAGAAGAGAAAAACTCTTCAGAGTACCTTCCTTACAGTCTTTCTAGACTTCTATTTTTTTTTTTTTTTTCTCAGAAGAAATCAGTGATCTCAGCACATTAACAGGCCATAACTCACTTTAAAGAATGAAACACAAAGATACAATTTTATCAGAAGGAAAAGGCACTTCTTAAAAAAAAAAAATATTAAAACAATTTCTTATCCCAAAGTTCATCTTTAGATGACTTTTTGTAGAACACAGGAGTAGAATTCAAACTGTGTGACCTGAAGTATTTATTTTTACTCCAAAACAGATATGTGTTTTTCACTTACACAACTTCAAAAAGCAACAAAAGACCCTATAATTATCTCTCAAATACTTTTTCTCTTGAAGGTGCCATTATAAATTTTTCTTCTTAAAACAAGCTTCTCTTTCATCATTTTAGGTTCTGCGTGTACTGAGAGAAAAAAATATCACTTTTTAAAATTTTTATTACCAACCTTTCAATTTTATATAGTTCAGGCCTACAATCCCCATTTTATAAACTAGTCAGGCCTTTCTAGCATGGAAAGGAAGCAGCAGTCAATTTCTTACTTGGAAGACTGACAACTGTCAAAGATTAATGGTATTAATGGTTACTGATTTGGCTGACAGCCAGGCATTGCTTTTTAATATTTCATCTCAGTAAAATATTAGTTGAAACAGGTACAAATACCTATGCTGTGCTGTAACTTCTGTTTGTCTTCTGAGTCCAGCAAAGCAGTGAATCCCATCAACCCTTTTGAATCATGGTTGTTGAGGGGTGTCAGTCTCTCAGCAGTCAGACCCGAGAAGAATATTTTTAACTGTAGTTTTCACAAGTAGATGGTATGAAAGACTGTGGGAATTGTGGATGTGAGAACTCAGGTGTAGACTAAGTGGAATCCCCAAATGGATTTACACAATGCATTCTGGAGTACTTCCAACAGGCAATGCCAAATAATATGAAAATTATTTGTGTCACCAGAAGAAAAAATAATGGCTGGAGTTCGCAACAAAATCCAGGCATCAAATGACATGTATTCATTGACATTATTCTTTCAAGTGGCATTAGGATTTTTCAGTAAGTGTATAATTGCCATTTATTTATTTATTTATTTATTTACATCTAGGTAGAGGTAGAGTTGAAAACTAAAAAATATAGGCAATTTATTTTCATATTTAAGAGTTTATCACTATAGAGCCACTTCTGTTAAGAACCCTAGGCATTACACTTCATGGAAAATAAGCAACTAAATGAATGAATGAACAAATAAGTAGGAGAGCGCTGTGTTCAGAACCACCCAAACCAGCAAAGATATGTCAGACCTTGCAGTCAATTTCAGCTGAAAATGGCAAACCTGCAGCAGCAGTTTTCAGAAAGTAGACTGGATGATTAATTCCTGCAAAAGTACAATAGGGATTTTAATTACAAAAAAATCCGGAAAATAACTACTTTCAATAAATGACAGGAAACCCATTACAGAGCATTCTAGACATGACTGCATTCACACAAAGTCATTGCCAAAGTCAGTGCTTGACTCCTCCCTGAAGTCATGTTCCTACAACAAGGCATTTCTATCCAAAAATGAGTTTTTCATAACTCTGCATGAAGCCTGTTTGTTCACTATACTGACATAAATGTTGCCACAGCAGAACAGGCTATTTCAACTGGTCTTTTCCATACGGGTCCTTGATAATCAGTCTTGAATGTTTCAAAGGTTGGCAGAAATCCTCTGCATTTACTGTGCTATATCAGTGAAAGAGGAAAGATTTTATTTTCATGCCAAATCATCATGAAAAACAGTCTTCTGTAAAACTATGCTAGTACTTAATAATAATAATTTTTATTTTTTATTTTTTTATTATTTTATTTTTTTATTTTTTGACAGCAAAAAGTAGGGAAAGGAAGAGCTATGAAGAATCTGCCACAAAACAGAAAGCAAATAATATTTCCCAGGGCCTGAATTTTTTTCCTTCGACCTGCCAATAACACCAGGATAAGGAAACTAACAAGATAGTCTGAACAAACTCAAATAACATTTTTTTTTCTGCAACTTTAGCATTACATAGCTGGTTATTCTTTAGTGTGTGAGCACACACACACACACACGAACACACAAAAGTGCAACAATTTATTTTAATGTAATGCTGCCCCCTTGTGCTTTTGTACACAAGGAAGTTTTTGTCAATAACCAAGGTTTGTCGCCACAAAAGAAAAAAAAAAAAAGCAAGAAAACAGCTATTCCCTCAGCTCTCTGGAAGCTGAGCTTTCTTACAGACTTTTGCACTTGAGCAGTTATCTGATCTTATGCAACAATCAGCAGACTTAGAGCCTTAGGAAATATAAGGCATGTATTAACATAAAATTAAATATAGGGTAAAAAGCATACCATGTGTGGGTGAAAGATTGAAAATGAAGGCAAAGGTCAGATCAAATAAAGTTAAAATAATCTACAGAAAATAAGTGGAAAATGAAAGTTAGATTTCTACTGTTAAATTGTAGTATGTTGACACAAAGAAATGTGTTACAGAGGAAGGCAAAGCAAAAATGATTGTGCAAACTGAGCACGGGAACTCTATAACTTAGGAAATCTGAGCCCTTCATACCAGAAATCTAGTACCCATCAATCTTGGGTTACCAAATTTTGGAACTCCTTCAATAGAGACTTGTCAAGTACACCAAGTAAAAGTTACTGAGAACTTCTGAGATGTTCATACTAGAGAGATACCTCTCTGCAGAAATTGGACTCAGAGTCAGTCTATCAACTGTTTTTTGCAGAGTCAGCAACCTTGGACTGTCTGATAAATTTATCTTCTTTAGAGATGGTCCCCCACAAAACTGGTGATTGTTTGAGCTACAGGAAAGAAATTTGCTTAATATTATTCCAGATGGCATAGCTTGTAGCTGAAGATGACTCTGTCTAGCAACTTTCCAGAATACTAAAACTTCAAAGCTCTGATAGGCAAAAAAAAGCATATAGGCATGATACAAAGCCATGGACATATAATATCAATAATTGCAGCCATCTCATGGTTTTGAACTTCGAACAAGTCCTGCGTATTGAATCAACTATTCTGTTGGATGACAACTTCCTGCAATTCTACATGAATAATAATGGTAATGCTTATGTGCATTCATTTACTTCTTACACTCATATTAGGCAGACTTTTTTATCACAGAATCACAGAATCAGAGAATCACAGAATTGTAGGGGTTGGAAGGGACCTCAGAGATCATCGAGTCCAACCCCCCTGCCAAAGCAGGTTC
>JAOWBP010000001.1:51777572-51806483 GCA_028571105.1 Tragopan temminckii | reverse complement strand
GTTCCCTCTAAGCCCTCTAATTGCTAGTGACATGGGAGAAAAGGCCAACTGCTACCTTGCCACAACTTCCCTTCAGGTAGTGGTAGAGGATGATAAGGTCTCCTCTGAGCCTCCTCTTCTCTAGACTAAACAAGCCCAGTTCCCTCAGCTGCTCCTGATAAGAGGAGTTTATGCTCCAGACCCCTCACCAGTTTTGTTACTCTTCTCTGAACACACTACAGGGCCTCAGTGTCTTTGTTGTAGTGAGGGGCCCAAAACTGAACACAGTACATAAGGTACAGCCTCACCAGTGCAGAGTACAGAGAAATGGTCACTTCCCTGCTTCTGCTGGCAGCACTATTTCTGATACAAGCCAGGATGCCATTTTGTTTTTGAGTCTTTTTGTTTTTTTGATATTGTTAGAAACCTTTCTGCTTACAATTATAGCAGTGATTTTGTCCTCAGAATTGTCTGGTACAAGGAGATACATGCAAATCATACTTCTTTAAATAGATTATCCTTTGCTTAGACTGTTTTCACATAAATTAAGTCAATTTGAGTATACATACACAAATGTCAAATTTTTCACTTTTGTACTTCTTCAGTTAGCTTCTTTTCCCCCTTTTTACTATTTTAAATGTAGCATTTACCTAATGTGTTTAGAATGTGTTTCTGTCTCATTAATACTTCTCAGTTTTATCACTGAAATTTCTTGAATCTTTCTGCTAATCAGGACTAGAAAGCACTAATATCACATATTCACGGTACTTGTCAAAGCAATATAGGGAAAAAGCTTTCTACTCCGAAAGACTTGCAGACATGGTATAGCCCTGGAAAAATAGACGATGAGAACAAACAAAACCATTGGAAGAAAGAAAAATCCAGATGAGCAGCCAGCACAGCAGAGGTGTTTGGAGAATAAAATTGGCCTCTGGCATCTCTTCTTCTTGCACAGTACTTGAGAGTAAATTTGCTAGAATACAGGAGAACCTTGTACAAACCCCTGATGTCTGGTGGGAGCTCTAGGTCTAGGCCAAACAAAAAACAACAGAAGAAAGGTTGTAGGAAATCTGACTTTGAAACCTCATGTTGTGTAGGGAAGGTTTTCTTTCTTACCTCTTAACCTGTCTCCAGAAGAGTCTGGACTCCTGAGCATCCCTCTTCCATGTTTTTCAGCTTATGTGTATCAAAAATATGTAACAGGATCTGGGTTGGATAGGGCCCTCCGAGTTACCTGGTGTCAATGCAGTTGCTTGGATGATAATTTACATTTTCTTTTCTCTTTGTGAAAGAACTATTGTGGCACACAGGAATCAACAGTAATCTTCCTTCCATAATTCTGTAAGCTATTTTGCTCAGCCTGCTTGCCAAAATACTCACTCATGAATAAGCAATGAGGTAGAAGGAATATTTCTTTAAGTTTTAAGCCCCTTGGGCCTTTAATCTTGAAGCTTTTTAAATCCAGGATATGATTTTTTGTGAGCATGCATGTATATGTGTTGAAGAATGTGCATTGGTGTCATTTCTCTTAACTTGTGTGCATACTTGATTGCTGGAGGGCTTTAATTCTCATTTAAACATATTATGTACTTGTGGACACGTACATTAAGGACAGTTTGCCTATTTATTGTAGTATGGAGGATACTGATTATCCAAAGCTTTTCCCACTGCAGCCATAGGGAGTACATATTGATGCATTTTTTAGTAGGGTGAAAAAAGGTAAAATATACTTTTCAGAACTATCTACCATACAATAACCACAAAATACTAAGTGTCCAGCATAATAGCAAGTTTCAGTATAGGACTCTGTGTGAGACTAGACTTACCCAGTGATTAACTGGAAAATAAGTATGTCAATACAGACGTTAACTTAAGGAAGTGAAAAAAACATGTCCTCTTTCTGTCTCATTCCTTCGTAGGCTGCTTGACTTCTTGAACCACGGGGTGATGAAAAGGAGAATATGTCAGAATTCAGTGTGTGTAAAAAGGAAAAAGAATGAAATGCCTGTTTCCCACCACAGGTTGGTTAAAGGTATCAGCTAGCATAGCGCTGCACCAAGGCTCCACTCCCCTCTCTGTTTGAATAAAGGAATGTTACAAACTTTGAACTTGTGTTCTGGGGTACACTACATTTCCCACTGAATCTGCATGCAAACAGGAAGTATTAATTCAGTATAGCTCAATAACTCTAAACTATATGGAGCTGCTCTTTCTACAGCCTAACAGTTTCCTTCCTAAGAGTTTGAGAGCTTATCCAAGAGTCAGAATACTAATGTTCAAGACCTTTATTGAAAACTGTCAAAAGCCAAATCCCTCAATCCTGATGAATCTCCTATATCAGAGTGTATTATTTATTGAACAAGGGTAACAAGCTTCTCTGTATCTCCCATTTATGAGTGGCATCAAAATGATAAGTTCAAACTGATTTGGGAATGCTAAAACACTCGGTTTTGTGCTTGCTGACAGTAGACATAAAACCATTGAAGGGAAGCCAGTGATTCAGCTCTTTGACTCAGATTTCCAAGTAACTTTTGGTGCTATAAAGTCACATTCTCGAGCAAATAAACAAACCTACAAAACTAAGTTACTGCTTCTTACCAAGAATTTCTCACCAGTCATATAAACACAGTGCCAAGAGACACTTCCTGCCCAAAAGACTTAACATTCTAATGCCCAACAGGGTTCTGCTGTATTTGGAGTATACACCATAAAAAATAATAATGAACTGGTAGCACAAGTTCTATTCTCTGAAAGTGGCTCACAAATTTATTGTAGCAATTAAAACTTCAGCTCTTGTACTACTTTTTACCACTTGTTACCTTAAATTTCTGGCTCTCAAGATTCTGCTAACACCTTATGAATTCCTCACAAAAATGAATTTCAGAGTTGTGCAAAGATAGGCTGCTTCTACAGGAGTATGGGGATGAGAAACAGTTGGAAGGTTCATTCTGAAGAAAATACATGAAAATGACAGTATTTGGTGTAAAATAGAATCCTGCCAACAGAGGTAGAGTGCATAAAATTGCAGAGTAGGTGTAGAATGTATCCAGCATGCTCTGAAGACATCTGCAGTGGGACAGCAGAAAACAAGTTGTCATTAACATGAGTTAGCTGTGCAAGTATTGGCTCAAAATCACACACTTTACAAAACAAGTAGAGTAAAAAACACTTTTTTCTTCATATTTTTTATTATGTATGTTTGTAGGAGTGCTCATGACCACTAAAGAAGAGTTTTGGGGAGAAAAATCTAGAAAGAAGAAAATAAAGGAAAAGAAAGAGATGTATCTGTCTGATGCTGTTAGATTAAATTAGACTATAATGATTACTGTGTGCCTTCACAAAAGACATTTTGTAACATTTAAGATTTCTGCTAATTGAACGAGGTACATTACCATGCAAAAGAATGTTAGTGAAGGTTGAAAAGGACAAACCAACTATTCTCGTACATCACCATAATTATGCAGCCCCATGTTCGAACAATTACATTTATGTAGACCCACTGTTAAAATCAATGTTACTTGTACAGCTAGTCCTTAATCAATGGAATCAGTCAATTTACCATGGTCACATCCTTCTTCTTAATTAAGACAGTGATATCTCTGGAGCGCAGGGTCTCAAAGAGATAAATAAGTACAGAGGTTGGGAAATGTCAAAGAGGTGACTCCCCGATTTTACTCTCAACGAACTTGGGAGGAAATAAGACAGTTCCCTCAGTTCAGGAAAGCAGCACAATCTCCTAAAGAGATGGCTTAGCATTCATTAAGAAAAGAGCAGGTAGCAGTGTCTGACAGAAATAGCACTAATGAGCAAGGAGCGCTTTCAACATGCATATCCTTCATAGTCATAGTCTGAATTATGAAGGTTGTGCCACCTAAGCCAATTTTAATTAGAGTGAGCATGGACCTCTTTGGACAGTTAGCCTTTCTTTCCAAAATCCATTTCAATATGGTGTCATTTTGTTGTCATAATCAAAATGGCAAAGTGATGGAATAACCTACTTAAAATGTCTGCAGTGTTAAAGCAGATATGGCAAACATCCTCTAATGACACATGTAATAAGGGTATTACCTAGAGGACTTTGACAGTGCTTTCTGTGTTGTCAGCGTAGCTGGAATGATGATAGAGGTCTCCTCTGGAATAGGACAGAGGTCTTTAAAGACCAGGTCTATACTTCCTGTTTTACAGGTAAGCTATTAAACTCCTGTGTGCTGGAAGAAAAAGAGAAAAATACAGATCTGCCGAGCTGCCAAACGCAGATGTGGTCATAACTCCTGAGGTTTTTTTTCCCAGGCAAATATACTTGTACTGTCAAACTAAGATTATGCAGTCTTTCTATAGTAAAACACACATTGTGAGCTACTAAGTGAAGCATAATGAACATGTAAGAAATGCGTACACATTTGTTTATAAAGTTCTGGATTTAACAATTATTTCTCACAGTATATTATTAGGATATTTACAGTACGAGAATAATAAATTACCTCTCTGCTTGAAATCCTTTGGTCCTCTAGGTCCTAGATCCAAGGCATTAAAAAATTTAGGGGTACAAAGCAACCTAACTGGGATTTCTCTCAATGACACCAATTACAATCCATGATCCATCTTTAAATATGAATGCAATCAATGTAAAACCCAGTGGGTACCCACTGGTTTAGTTAGATACCTTTGGGAAATATTTGAAAAATTTGGCTGCACGTATTTGCCAGCTGTAGGGGGACTGCTTTGCAGGAGTTTGGACTCAATGATCTCTGGAGGTCCCTTCCAGCCCTTACAATTCTGTGATTCTGTGATATTCGAACAACTTAAAAAGTGTGATCCAGGAATCTAAATACATTTCCAGGTGGTATAGTGATGAACTGTGAAGAAACACCTGCATTTATACCAAATTGATGAGCTCCATAACATGCAGAAGAAGATCAAGTGAGACACTATCATGACGCAACTTAACTGCTTCTGTGCCTGAGTACACAGAGAATTTTTGACAATAAAATTTGAGTCGTGGGAAACACTCTCTGTTTTGGTTCTATTCCAAAAACAGCAGAAGCAAAATAACATTAAAAAATAACTCAATAGTTGAGAACAACCTGGTCTAGTAAGGGGTATCCCTGCCTGTAGTGGGGGAGTTGGAGCTAGACAATCTTAAAGGTCCCTTCCAACACAAGCCATTCTATGATTCTATGAACATCCCAAATTAAATTTGAAAAGAACAAAAATTTGATGTTTTTCCTGAGGTCATAATTTTTATTGAAGGAATAAGAAAAACAATATTAGAGAAAAATACTGAAAAGCATATTGTTCCCTAAAAGGTGACCTGAAAAAAAAAAAAAATAATTTACTGAAAATCTGAAAAGAAATTCAGTTTCTGAAAACTTTTCTCAGAAAAAATATTATTTTCTCATTTGATTCACAGTTCCCACAGCTAGCAAATACCAAAATCAAAATACTAGAAGCTACAAAAAAAAAAAAAAAAAAAAAAAAAGTAAGCTAAAACTCTGTCAGGGAGTTATAAAAAGAGGTTGTAAATTTCCCTTGCTTGTGGACGTTTCCTATATACCAATCCACAGTATGAGGGATTGTTTCATTTCCTATGAAAACTGAAATGTATTAAAGTATGTTTCAGTGAGTTAAATTAACAATGGGAAGGAGCCACTCCCTCAGATTCAATCTCCATTGTGTCTTACACTCCTCATGTTTTATTGGTATCGTAGCAATCTCTCAATTTCACAGCTGAAAATTGGCATATTTTCTCTCCCCTTAGGTGTATTATTAAAGTTAATAAATTAATGTCTTAGATGTGCTTTGAGAATTTCAAGACAAAGTAGAGAAAGTTAGTGTTGTTATAAACTATTATCTTGCGTCTGGGGCAAGAAAATATCCCTGATTTGGACTATGTAAAAAATCATGCATATAAATTCAGTTTGAAGTACACTGCAGCAAAAGCAGGAAGAAAAAAAAACACACCACTGTACAAAAATAAATAATGTGAGCTGCCATAGAAGGATTCTTCCTTTCCTTCCCTCTATCTCCATGTTATGATTTTAAACTCTAACTCCTCTAGATGTATTTGCTCCTACATTTGAGGTATTATGGTGAAAGCCAAAAACAATAAAATTGAAATGGACGTGATTTAACATTTGGGGAAAATTGCAATTAAAAAAAAAAAAAAAAGAAAAAGAAAAAAAAGAGGAATGATTTTTTCAGTGCTTTTTGCAAAGAAACAGAATTAAGAGAAAAAGTCAAGAAAGCTGCAGGGATTAAAGTAGATATTTTATAAATTTGAAAGCAGCTGTTCCACCATATGTGCTTACCTTTTCATTTTTTCTCAGCTAGCACACTTACCCTGGATCTCTACCAACCTGGCTTGTTTTTAATCCAGCAGTATCACTGCCTGAATAACCAATACCCTCCCCATCCTCACAGCAGTAAGGAAGCTTTGCTGTGGTAGGATAAAATACACAAATTCTTCATTTTCTTTAATTTATTTTAAATCCTGCAGATTTCAATATGTTGCAGTGTTTTAAGATCATAAATTCCTTGAGCAACTTCAAGGCGAACTACAAAGCCTCTGGCTGTATAATAATATTGTATCTCTTTAACAGCCCAAACTAGTCTGGCCTTCATTCAGTAATGAATATAAAAATGTGATTAACTTTTATCATATGTTTACAACTTTGCTGAAGAGAGGCACTATAAGTTGTGTGTTTACCTACTTTGTTGGTCTGTGACTTGCAACAGTACCTGCACAGGTTTAAATATTATGTTTCTACAAAAATAGACATGTGCTTTATCACTGACAGCGCTACTAATAAAGTAACCTGAACCGAGAGCCAAATATTCCCAAACACTCATCAAATTCCTATTCAGCTCTCAGTATCACCTTTTGGAAAAGGTTTCTGTGTGCTATCATTTTGCAGAAGCTATCTTAGAAGCTGCTAATTTATGTGGTGTGGTGTCAGGTGTGTATTTTGTAATGTTTAGAAGATATTTCTTATATACTAATTTAATTTATTCTATACTGAACTTTGGAAAGACTGCTCATGCTTTTTTGTCCTTTTGGGTACTTATTAATGGAAAAAATGTGACAAATAGTAGAACTACAGCAAAGATAGCATACTTAGAAATGGGAAATGAATCACTGCACATTCAACAATTGATCATATAAAAATTGTTCTTAGCCTTGCGTACTTAATATGCAGTGGTCAATCTTTGAACAAACTAGTGCCTGAGCTATAGGCTCACCATCTCATTTATCACAGCATTACTCCATCTTCTACATTTCAAGAAAATTATAGAAAATGAAACTGCAGTAAAACCAAGAAGCTGGAAACAGACATGACGCCCATGACAACATTAAAAACAGAATACTGAAGGTGTGCGGCCATTCCTTCAACTTACAATTAATGCAGCTCAAGATAGATGTCTGCCTTTTTATCACACAATATCCATGAGATAGCCCATAAGAAGTAGCACAACTTTGCTACAACCATAGGACACAAATATTAAACAGGATTGAGAAGACTGGCTAGAGAAAAATCAGGAACACCTTAAATATTTTTACGTGAAGTCTAATTTTTAGCCAGGTCATAATGTGACTCAAGATTCAAGAGCGTCACCACACAACCCAAAGTCAAAAATCATATGTGTGTTTCTTTCCTTTCATAATGAGTCAGCTAAAAGCTTTTGATTCAGACCCTGAAGTGAATGGAACCAGATCATGTTCTGAATTTGCAGCTTACTACCATCATTAACACAACTTCACACAAAGTAACTTATTAGAAAAAAGTTACTTTTCTTCGTATTTATGAATTTGATGCATTATATTTAACTCTATCCTAATCTTGCCAGAAAAAAAAATTGTGACAAAATATGTCAGATCTTGATAATTTTCCATCCAAGTTTCACGCTCAGGAGTGTCGTGTTATTTGCTAAAGTTCAGTTAATCAAATTTTGAATTACTGAAACAGCTTCATAGTTGAATTTAGCCACTCTTAATTTGAATTTATCAAAATATTTCAAAAGATTGTCAGAAATGAAACAGTCTATAAAGCCACTCTCTCCTTTATAGTAGTTTATTCTTCTATGGAGCTTGAGAGGTCAAATGCTTTTCTCATGTGTATGCAATCAAAAGATGCTAATCAATAAGATTTGCAGCATAACCTTTCTATATATCTATACAATCCAGTATCAACAAAACACCTCAAAACAACCTATAGCAACATTAAGATGCAGAGAAAATGAATGTAATCCCACTATGATATATCACAGAAAGGTAATTGTAGAGATCAATGGCACTGAGAGAATAGTACGAAGTTGTTATACATGTGACACCAACCCTTTGACCAGGAATATTTTCTTCCATGCATCTGAAAGTATACAACAATACAAAAAAATAAATTTGATAGTATTACTTTTGAAATTTATAATGGTCCAAAAATACATCATACGTGAAAGCAAAGTCTGTATATGGTCTGCATCTTTAGCTTGAGGGAAAAGAAATGGCTATTTTGATTGCAGTCCTTTAAGACTGCTCACTTAAGGAACTTCCTTGCCACGCTTCATTGCAGAGGTATGAAAAAACCTCAAGAGTGAATATCAAATATCATGAAGATAGTAACATAGTGAAGAAAGAAAAGTTACATAATTAAGAATTTTTTTTTTCTCTTTTCCACTTCCCATTTTCTTCCAATCATACAGAACACTGAATATGAATGAACACAGCACTGGCACCAGACAGAATATGTAGGTGACTCCGAAAGTGATGCCTTCTATTTATTTCCATGGAAATTACAACATATACAAAGCAAAGAATCACCCTATTTGATAGAGCAAATTCTCAGGTACAGAATACTATTTTTCAGCATAGTCACCACCATTAGCTATGAATTATTGCTAGTAATAAACAAGAACCTCCATGCTGTGCTCATAAAATTCTGCATGGCTGTCTGGGTTATGGCTCGTCTTTCACATCACTGTTGCCATTGCAGAAACATCCCACCCACTGCTTTGCTGTGCTGACGCCCTCTGTTTGGTCTCCATAAATGTTCAGCAAGCTAATCAATGAATGTCAATGGATACCATTCTTTTCTGCATGAAGGAATTCAATGACACACCTTTGCTTCATACGCACTTCCATGTCAGATGCTATTCTCTCAGACTGCCCCTCTGCTGCCATCTGTCACATCGTAAAAATTAAAAGAGATTTAGAATTTATAAGATGACACATACAAACACTTGCAACGACACATCACAGAGTACTGTTACAATGTAAGATGCACAGAACGGTTCAACATATATGCCTACGCACATACTTTACCTCAAATAAAAAGAATGTCTTGGTACAAAGGTATAAAGGTATAAAATGATAACCAAGCATTGGCTCAGTATTTCTTACTCTTAAATCCACGAAAAGTGACTAAGATAAGGGTTTGATTCCTCTCACAGAAATAATTGCATAATTGTTTCACTTCTCCTGAAAATTATAAAGTAGAATCTGTTATACTCTTGCAAATTACATTATTTTTAAAACTCTATTTATCTCCTGTCTAAATTCATCATACATGGGGAATGAGAGCCTAATGATGATTTAACAGAACTGCACCTAAGCTCAAGTCAGAAGATCCACCATTTTTAAATTGATTGATTGATTACCCCTAGTGTCTGTGAGGAATTTCTATGGAATGGGAAGGGACTTAATGTATGTCTGCCGTATTTTGCTCATTTGCTCCTCTGACCTGTTAAGCCCCCATTCTAATAGGGCTGAAGCAGAAAAAGTACACCCTCCAAAGTCTTGTGTACAGGGGTCAAATCCTTATTTCCTGTTTTCCATCAAGAAAATATGGAGAACCTATGTGGACACCCCACATATTGAGCTGTAGGGCACTGCTTCTCAGACCACAAATGAGGAAATATAAAATGAAAAGTAATTCATATTTATAAAGAATCAATTCTAGCAAGAAATTGAACCAAGGAGCTTTGGGCTCAAAGTAGTGTGGCTTCCTGCTGAGATAAGTAGAAATGACTTTGTCTGCGTCTAACCAACTAACTAAGTGCCATGTGTGATGTTCTTGCTTTAATGCCTCCCTTACATATTGTGCCTGATAACTGCATGGATAAGGGGAAATACATGTCACAAAAACACTACCAGCGTGTAACTGGGATATGCATAAATGAATGGATGTGACTGGCTCCTTTCTAGGCCAACAAGCTTTCTGTCATTTCTTCATTATGTCTGAGAGTAATCTTCTAACATGCAAGTTTTTCCTTGAAGAATATATTAGCAAAAAAAGGATGTAAAAGGTTATGTACCATTAAGAGAACTTGACTTTGAAAGCTTCTTGAAAAAGAGTAAATAAATAAAGCGCTGATTATAAAATTAATGTTCTGTTATACAGCTCAGAGGGGAATAGTGCAAAATACAATGATTTGTGCACTGGTAAAAAGATGTGGCCTGCAGTTTGTCATCTGTAGTGTTCCTCATATAGTCGCAGGATCAGTAAAAAGAGGAAGTGCTACTTACCTAAAGTCCATTTAACCAATAACTCCCTTTAATAAAAATCTAAACCACTAAGAATGTTTATTCTTGGGAGAGTTGGGTCATCTTTGACTGTAGAGCATCAGCAGTTAATGGTTAGGTTGTTAGGAGATAAGTGACTATGTTTTACGAACTGCTCCTCACATGCCTTGCCCTCCAGACACTTCTCCATCTTCAGAGCACTCCTTTGGACGCTCTCTAATAGTTCTACCTTCTTCTTATGTTGTGACGCCAAAAAGTGCACACAGAGCTTGAGGTGAGACTGGCACAAACCCTCTCCTCTACTGGTGGCAGTGCTGGTCCTGGTGTATCCCAGGGCACGGCTGGACCTTCTGACTGCCAAGGCATACCATTGATACAGACACAACTTGCCATCAACCAGAAACCCCAGATCTCTTTCTGTGGGGCTGCTCTCCTACCTCTCATCCCCCAGTCTATTAACTATAGCAAGGGCTGTGCCATCCCAGATGCAGAATCCAGCACTTGATCTTCTTCAGGTAGATGCTAATTGCACTCAAATTTGTTAAGATCTTGGTGCAATGTCTCTCTACCCTCAAGGGAGTCAACTGTCCTCAGCCTTTATCATTCACAAATTTACTTAACATATCTTTCAGATCATTACTGGAGACATTGACAAAAACATTAAAGAGGACTGGTTGAAAAACGGAGCCCTGCAGAAACCCACTAGTGGCATGCAGGGCCACTGTCTGGCCATAGTGTCCCCTCACCAAATACAGCCATGTTTTGGTCATGAGACATTTTTAGTCTCACATCACCATGGCTTGATGATGCCATGAGTCATCTCCCTGACAACTGCTATAAGTACGGGGACCCTGAGAACAGAACACCAATTGCTAACTGGCTTGTGCCTTGCTGACACACTTGTGGCTCAAGGACCAATTTAGAAAGTTCCTTCCCACCCAGCGTGGGCCTTTGTGGATCCATCCTCCTCCACCAAAGAAGCTTAGCTTCAGGGGAGCAGCAGTGAACCCAAGCCAATGGATAGTGATCCACCTGAAGGAGACATCAAGCTCATAGAGGTAGATCTACCTGCAGAGGAAGAACCAATGGAGGTGGATCCACCTCTACAAAAGCTGGCAGGCACTATAACATAATGCTTGCCTAGAGATGTTGCTGTATCGATCAGCAGCGCTCCAGGGGCTTTCAGTTTTGATCCTGGTGTTGCAGAGTCACCATCTTCCAGAGAGCCCCAGCACCTGATGCAGCTCTCTATCACCCTTCGTTCCCAATCCCACTTAACAATGTCACTGCTGTGTACCCACTAAATAGTAAGAAAGAGACACAATCATTCCTGGGTGCTGAAGGTTTCTGGAGAATGTGTATCCCAGATTACAGTCTTACTGTAAGCCTGCTCAATCAGGTGATGCAAAAAAAGAATGATTTTGTATGGGGTTCTGAGCAGCAACAAACTTTGGAGCAAATTAACAGGAAATAGCCTGTGCAATAGTTTTGGAACCAGTACAATCAGGACCAGATGTAAAGAATTTGCTTTACACTGTAGACAGGGAAAAGGGCCTTTTCTGGAGTCTTTGACAAAGAACGTTAGAGGAGACTCGAGGTTGACCCCTTGGATTTTGGAGTTGAGGATACAGACGATCTGAACAGTGCCAACTGAAAAGGAGGTATTAGCAGCATACAAAGGAGTTTGAGCTGCTTTGTAAGTGGCTGGAACTGAAGCACAGCTTCTTCAACACCTTGTCTACCAGTGCTAAACTGGATACTTAAAGGGAAGGTTCCTTCTACACACCATGCTACTGATGCTACATGGAGTACATGAATTGCACTGATTACACAACAGGCTCAGATGGGAAATTCCTGTCTTCCAGGGCTTTTGGAAATAATCATGGACTGTCAAGAAGGTAAAAATCTTGGAATAACACCAGAAGAGGAGGTAACACATGCTGACAAGGCCCCACCATACAATGATTTATCAGAGAATGAGAAGAGGTATGTCTTATTTACTGATGGATCCTGCCACACTGTGGGAAACTGTCGAACGTGGAGAGCTGCTGTGTGGAGTCCCATAAGGTGAGTAGCAGAGAAAGCTGAAGGAAAAGGTGCATTGAGCCAATTTGCGAAGGAAAAGGCTGTCCAGTTGGCTCTAGGTCTTGCTGAATGAGAAAGGTGGCCAATATTTGACCTCTATACTTATTTGATGATGGTGGCAAATGCCCTTTGGGGGTGGTTACACCATTAGAAGCAGAACAACAAGCAGTGCAGAGGTAAACCTACTTGGGTTGTCAAACTGTGGAAAGAGATTGCTAGCCAGGTAGAGAAAAAGGCCATAACGTTGCATCATGTGGATGTTCATGTATCCAAGAGCTGGGCCACCGAAGAATATAAAAGCAATGAACAAAAAACAATCGGGCCACTAAGACTGAAGTGGCTCAGATAGACAGATTGGCAACATAGGGGTGAGTTATTTCTCACTTGGTGGACCCCAAAACCTCAGGCCATCAAGGAAGAGACACAATCTATTTATGGGCTAGAGATCGAGGGGTGGGCTAGATCATGAATGCTATTGCACAGGTTATTCATGAATGTGAAACGTGTTGCAGTTAAACAAGCCAAGAAAATGAAACCTCTCTGGCATGAAGGGACAAGGCAGAAGTATAAATATGAAGAGGCTTGGCAGGTTGATTACCTCACTAAGCCACAAACTTTCAGTGGCAAGAATTATGTACTTACCATGGTGGAAGTGAACACTGGGTGGCTTGAAACATATCCTGTGCCCCATGCCACTGGCCATAACACTATATTAGGCCTTGAAAAGCAAACCTTATGGTGACATGGTACTCCAGACAGAATTGAATCAGATAATGGAACTCATTTAAAACAGACTCCTATAAACATATGTGCCAAAATCCATGGCATCGAATGGATATAACACATTCCCTATCATGCACCAGCTTCTGGGAAAATTGAATGATACAGTGGATTATTGAAAACCATGCTGAAAGCAATGGGTGGCAGAACATACAAACATTGGGATAAACATAAAAAACCAAGTAGCAGAAGCTGCTTGGTAACTGAAAATCTACACAAAGCCTTAAGGATGGAGTATATAAGGAAAGATGAAGAGTCTGATACAAAAGTAGAATAAAGTCATTATCCTGCCATAATACTGTGAAAAAACAATGCATGCCATCAAATCACAAGGCTCCTCTTCAAAAGTAGACTATTAAATATATAGATGAGACAAGTTAATCAGTTGTAGGGCTAACAGTTACCACTGTGTGAAACAGTCATACTCAAACTTAGATTTTACAGAAATTACATTGAGAGTCTTTATTTTTCCCTTCATTCTAAACATTTGACTTCAACTCTTAATTGAAAGTAATTAGGATCATAGATGTCAGCCCATGATGGGAGATAAAGACAAATTGCTTCTGGTGACTGAAGGGGCTTTAGTCATTGCTTGTATTTAGAAAGTCAGCTTTGCAAGAAGCACTGATTTCTACAGGAGCATAATCCTTGGGTTTGGGTTTTTTCATGAATCCCTATGCATTTGATAAAATGCTACCTCGTACAGCTGAGATTTCAAACAGTGAGAGGAAAAAAGGTGATTTTGACAGATCCCTCCAGGTAACTTCTTAAGATTTATTGTGGAACACTGCAATGTTGCTGAGAATATCTCACTATCCAGAATAAGTGCTTCTGAAGGGGATGCAGGGAGAAAGAGAAAGACAAAACTAGAACTAGCTGATAAGTCAATGCTCTAGCAAGATGTTTGCAAAGAGCTTAGTCAAAGAAGCATGCAGAAAAAATCACTCATTTCTCGCTCATGACTTGAGCCATATCCAACTCAGTCAGACATTTCAGAGGAGGAGATACTCCAGCTTGAGAAACATCATAACTGGCAGTAGCACTTCATCTTTGGGGTGCTTAAAAATCAGTACATCTGTAAAAAACACCCAAGAGGGGTTTAAAGTTACTAATGTGGTGAAGCAGCAACAAATAAATATCAAGTCTAAACTGTGCATTTGGTTAGGAAGCCAAGGAGGAGCATCAGGAGAAAGTATTTTAGGAAAAGAAATACGGGAAGAGTTGAGAAAAAGAAAATGAAAGACATTTACCAGGAGATAGAAACTCAAAAGTATTAAACAAAGAAAAACTAAAAATAAAAAAGCAGAAAAATAAAGATAAAAACTGCAGTAAGTTCAGTAATAGGGCAGTTCTTCACATATTAAGGTTCCTCACACATGAAAACAGTCCTACTGCACTCATGGAAAGCTATTTTAGAAGGTGGTCATTGAAATGCTGTGAGACTGAATAATTACAGCCTTTTAGAGAGAAGATAAACAGTTTGCACTTGTTGCTGCAGAAAAGGGAAAAAGAGATGAAGATCTTAAGGAAACTCATAAAGAGACATGGGCTTTGAGGACGCTCTTGCTACAGCTTCTGTATTTGGGTAAGAAAATCTTTGTCAAAGCCACTGAGTGAGGTTCTAGAAGGCAAGAATGTCAAAGAGACTTTAGTTATGCAGTTGAGCATAAGAAAACATAACTTAGAGATGTCACAGAGAAAGCAAACAACAAAGTACTAAATGTTATGTATTTTATTGAGCATTATTCTGTTACTTACTTTATATCTCCCAATGAGATGCCCAAGGCCTTCTTTTCTGTGCATGTCAGTGTTCTTGTTGCTCTAATCCAGTATAGCAGTCAACAAGACAACTCATCTGAGATCACAGTGAGTCCAAGGAGGTGTCAGAGGAATACATCCGTAGCTAACAATCTTTCTTTCCTTCTCCTGTAGTAAGTAGGTACTGGCCTTATTCAGTTCAAAGGGTGTCCCATGAATCCACTGACCTACTTTATTTGTGGGGATATCTTCATCAAGGCTTATAATGAAAACTGTATTGCTTTTCTTGACTCTTTTCACTCTTTTTGTGATCTCACAAGTGGTCTTGTCCTGCTGTCTTTTAGCCTTCCATAATTTTTAGTAGGATTTTTTTTCATCTTTTTTTTTACTATAGTATGGATTAGCATCTTCTTTGCCCTCTATGCTTTGTGCTCCATGTACTTAAAATCTAAAGAAAAATCATGCAGAACAAGATCTTTCAAATGAAAATTTACACAATGATAAAGCTTAAAAAAATCAATGCAAATAATTTGATTTCACAAATCAGCATTTGAATCAGGAAAGATTTGAGCCATAAATGATAATCTCTCTATGCATAATTTCTCTGTGTTCAACCAGAATCTAGTGGTGTCTGCACAATCCGTCTTCAAAACAAACATCCTGACAAGCCATTGCATTTCCAAGGATCAGTGTTATGGATGGACGACCAGTATGCACTCAGTAAATTTAAGCCAAATGCTGAAAAGTGCTAAGCATGTGCACTGCATTCAATTGAACAAAAACAGCTCTGTTCTATCCGCTTCTCAGAGTCTTTATCTTTTTTTATGTATTCTCTCTTTAAGGCTTTGTGTAGATTTTCAGTTAAAAAAAAAAAAAAAAGAAAGAAAAAAGAAAAAGAAAAAAAAAAAAAAAAAGAAAAAAAAAAAAATCGTATGTGTCCAAAGAATGCTGTGATCTGGAATTTTTCTTATTTATATGGTTCTGTATGTTTGCTTCCGTATTTAGACAGACACTTGGATTGCTATAAACTACTACATATAGAGGAGAGGAGAAAAAAAAAGGGAAAAAAGCCACCTATCAGATTACGCATAGTTGCCTTATTACTTACAGTTTTGATTGTGTTGTGCCACTTATTACAGTATTAACATATTTAGATGTCATTTACAATTCAAATGTTAATACAACAGAAACAGAAAATTAAAGAATGGTAAAATATCTAATTTTATTTTCTTAATCTTTGATATTGATATTTTTTGTAAATACAGCAAATGCTTCAATTTATATTTTAATAAGCAGTTATAAAGAGGAATGCCTCCTATTGGATCCTAAATGACTAAAAATGACCTACTTTAATTTTATTCATTATCTCTAACTGTTATTAGAACCTGTATTTGACATATGTGAATATTATTTGATCTTTTCAAACCACATTCATTCTCATTAAGAAAGCCCCAAGACATTTTCTTTCAGAATATTTTTCAAATATTCTGAGATTTTGCTTGTTATGTGAAAAGTGACAGCACTTTCAAGTTCTTTATTATAGTTTTTTTCTACAGCAAGAACCAATTATCCCTTCCCAGTACTAGTGTCTAATTTTGAACTCAATATTTAAGCAATTAGTATCTGTATCTATAAATTAATACATCCATACTGCTAATGTAGTTTTAATCATACAAAATGAGTAAGAACAGCCTTTTTCACAATTGCTAAATGTAAAGAAATGTTTATTTAAAGTTAAAATGAAATCAAACCAGGGGTGGACAAGCAATGGATATAATTTTTTATGTCATTACAGCTTTTCTTTTTCTGAAGACCGCTTAAACTAACATTACCTTTTTCAAGCAATTTTCTGTTTTATACTTATTTTCGTACTTTTAAACTCAGTATTTTCTGACTGTATGGACATCTTCTTGACAGCCTCAAATCCATTAAAGTATTTGAATTTTTGATCCATAAACTTTTTTTAAGAATACACTGAGTAGTACACAGAAAATTCAGAAATTGCATTCAGACATAATTAAATTAGTTATTATTAATTATTTTTATTTAATTTATTTTTAATATAGTTATTATTATATTATTATAATTAAAACTAATAAAGTTATTAAATAAGTTATTATGAACAAACAATTGTTACAGATTTTACTGTTTGTTGTAGAGCTCCCTTTTGGGGGGAGTATCTGTGATATTTCACTAGATCAGAGATATGAATCTGGATATGTACAATAGCATCAGATTTCAAAACACATTTAATCAGTTATCTACTCTCCTTGTAAATGAAAATTCATCCCTTTTTTTTTTTTCTTCTTATCCCGCCTGAAGAAAATGAGTAATAAAAACTGTACTATATGTATTTGAGTTCATTATTACCTTCTTATGTTAATCACCAATTAACAATTTCTTTCTCTCATGAATAGAAATTCTATAAATATTTTAGGTCTACCTGCTGATATGGTGAAGTTTAACTGACCTGCTGAAGGCTGTTGTTTCATACTATTCATAGTGATTGTCTCGGCCTGTCAATCTAGATATGCCAAAGAGGAAATAGAAAAGTTGAAAATGGAAAGAAAAATTACTAAAACTGCATTGAGTCTGCTATTTAGCTTGAATTTTCTATAATACATTATTTTATTTTTTCTTGATATTCAGAGATTAGTCTTATACTACACTTATAGCCAAGTGAACAAGCTGGTGAGGAAAAAAAAAGATTTATCTTAACATTTGATTATTCTAACCAGAATTTCCTTAAATACAAGGGCTGCTTTAAAAGTAGTGCCTCCTATTTTATCATGTTGGCACATGATATCAGAGGCAGATGTTGGTGGTATGGTAGTAGAGCTTGAACCTTCCTGCCAGTATTGCATTACATTTTGTTGCCATGCGACATATGGCAGCAGAGGGGAAGTCTGACAGAATGGTGTCTGATGTGGAAATGTGCATGAAGCAAAGGTGTGTCACTGAATTCCTCTGTGTAGAAAAAATGGCACCCATTGACAGTCACTGATGCTTGCTGAATATTTATGGAGGCCAGACAGTGAACATGAGCACAGCAAGACAGTGGGTGGTGCATTTCATTAGTGGCAACAATGACATGAAATACAAGCCACATTCTAGATGGACACGCACAGCTTTCACACCATGAAGTGAAGAGCATCTTGATCTTGATCAGCTCATCCGTGTGACTCAGCAGATTACAACCAGGGAACGGTATATGCGATGAATATCATCTTCAGTGCATTGGAAATGATGTTGGCAATGTTGGAATATCAAAAGTTTGCTCCAGGTGGATCCCATGAGTGCTCACCTTGGAACAGAAAGAATAGCATATGCAAGTTTGTCAGGACCTGTTGAACCAAAAAGAGGCTGAAGGTGACAATTTCCTGGATCATATCATTTCTGGTGACAAGACTTTGAACCAGAATCAAAACAGCAGTCTGTGGAATGACAACAAGAGTTCAAGATGCAGAACTCAGTGGGTAAAGTGATGTGCACTGTCTTTTGGGATTGGAAACGGGTGATTTTTCTTGATTTCCTAGAATCCATCTGAATCATCAGCTCTGACTGGTACATTATGATCCTGTCTAAGCTGAAGTTTCAAACTTCCAGAATCAAACCAGAGAAGACAAACATTCGGTTGCAAGGAATAACGCCAGGACCCATACCAGATTGAAGATTGTCGAGCACACACCAGAAGGCTGTGCTACCATTCCACAGTATGTGGACAGACTGGAGAGTTGGGCAGGGAAGAACCTGATGAGGTTTAACAAGAGCAAGTGTAAAGTCTTGTACCTGGGGAGCAAAAACTACATGTATCAGTACAGGTTAGGAGATGACCTGCTGGAGATGAGCTCTGCAGAGAAGGATGTGGTGGTCCTGGTGGACAACAGGCTGGCCATGAGCCTGCAGTGTGACCTTGTGTCCAGAAAGGCCACTTATATCCTGAGGTACATTAAAAAGAATGCTGTGTCACAGTTCTGAGCTTCCCAGTTCAAAAAAGGCTGAGATCTCAGAAGGAGACCACTGGATGGCCACAGAGATGATAAAGGAGCGGGGACATCTCCTGTATGAGGAAAGGTTGAGTAACCTGGGTCTGTTCAGCCTGGGAAAGAGAAAACTGAGGGAGGATCTCATTAATGTTTGTAAATATATAAAGGGAGGTGAGAGGCAAATGGATGAGGCCAGGCTCTTCTCAGTGCAAATGGATGAAGCCAGGCTCTTCTCAGTGCTGTGTAATGACAGGACGAGGAGTAATGACCTAGAACTTGTACAAAGAAATTTTTGTACTAACATGCCAAAGAACTTCTTTATGGTAATGGTGACAAAGCACTGGAACAAGTTGCCCAGAGATGTTGTGCAGTCTCCTGCTGTGGAGATATTCAAGATCTGTCTGGATGTCTGTGCAACGTATTGCAGTGTATCTGCTTTAGCAGGAGAGTTGGACTCAACGATCTTTGACCCTTCCAACACCTTGAATTTCGTGATTCTGTGCGTGCAGTGATAGTCTTGTCTGGACTTTCCTACCACATCCAGCACATATTCCAGATTTAACACCTTCTAACTTCCATCTATTTGGGGCAATGAAAGGTAGACTGCCTGGGCAACATTTTATTAGCAACAGTGCTGTCATAACAGCTCTGAAACAGCAATTCACATTTGGTCATACAGATTTTTATGAGCACATCGTGGAGGCTCTTGTTCACTGCTGGTGCAAATGCATAGCTAATGATGGTGACTATGTTGAAAAATAGTGCTTTGTATCTGAGAGTTTTCTGTATCAAATAGAATTATTATGTTCTTCATATCTCTTTTACGAGTAAGTTTCCATGGAAATAAATAGGAGGCATTACTTTCAGAATGACCTAGTATTTCTTAGGTTAGATGGGAAAAGATAAATGTGAAAATTAATTCAGAGTTAAGATTTCTCAGGCATTTCAAAAATCTAAACAAGAGATCATTCAAGAAGGGCAATGGTCCTGAATATTTGGAAAATTTAATAAACTTCAGATTTATAGCCAATCATCACAGCCAGCTGGTGTTTCCAGCACTGTGAACCAAGCACTTGTAATGCAATTTATAACCCAGAAAAGTTCAGGTAGTTCAGGTGGTAAAGTCATAATTAACCTGTGGATTCAGTCACCATTCTCAAGAAACCACAGGCAGTCTATAACAGCTTGACAAGGAAATAACATCAGAAAAAGGAATTTCAGTTTGTCTTGATAAGAAAGAAAACACATTCTGCCCATTCTCAATGCTACATGATAGTGTGAGGGCACTGTGGTTAAAGAGGATGCTGTATTAAAAAAGAATAAAAAAGGAAAGTAGAGCAGTTAAACCAATTTCTGGCCAGGCCCTGCTCTTTAAGGTTCAGATGTTGCTTGCATAATCATTAACCTCCTCTGACTCAGTGATCAAATCAGACCAGTCCTGTAATGGAATAATCCAGTTGGGATTTGTCAGAGGAATTCCTGCTCCTCTATTAGACTTTACCCAAATACCCTGACTGGTGTTGAATAAAGCAAGACACTGAAGGGACAAAGCAACCTCTGTGCTTTGAATTTCTGAATTTTCTTGTTGACTCAGAGATCTGACTGCCCAACTCCTGTTGTCCTTAAAACACAGATACTATCAAGGTTTTCTCTAAAACCTGTTGTAAATAATAGTTTATAACATGAGGAAACATGGTCTTTTTTCCTAATCTTGTTCTCAGAAACAATTGAAAGCCTATTGAGCCTGAGGCAGATATTCAACCCAGAAAATTTCAGTCCTTGTTTCTGAAGTCTGAAAAAATTATAAACAACTGAAATTGGGGTCATGTACTACAAAGCACTAGTTAAGCAATTAAAGGCATATCTATTCTATCTAAAATGTCAATTTTTTTTTTCATTAACACGTGGACAGAAATGTAAGCACTTCGGAGCTTTCATTGAAAAGAAGGTTGCATAAAACTGATGAAACATGTCCAAGCCAAAAATGTTCTGGGACATTAGCACTTAACACAATGAAGAAACAGAGAGAAGACACTTAAAGTTCATCCAGCTACATCTTGCCATAAGTAAAGGGTCAGAAATATCTGATATATGTACAGCTGTACATGTCCAGCTCGCAGATCAAGTACACAAGCTACGTGTTCTCTGCCCATAAGAAATAAATATGGAGAGTGGTGAACTGTCCAGAGGAGAAGGCATAACTGGTAGAAATACATAGCAATGTGCCAGTGCAATATTTTTAAAAGTAAGTCAAAAATTGAGTATTTCTGTAATTTCTGCCCTGTTCTCAGCAAAACACTTTTTTTTTCTTTTTCTTTTTTTTTTCTTTTTTTTCTAATGACAAGGCTCTTTTGGTGACCCTTTACAGTAGAGACAACTGTGCCTGGTAAAGAAGCTTGTTTTTTTTTTTTTTCCATTGTAGAATATTAATGTAGGATTAGCAGTCTTCAACATGTACCCTTCCTGATGGAAAGAAAAATTCTGGAGTTTCCTAGATGTAGATTGCAGTAAACATGACATTAAGTTTGTTGCTGCCCCTTTTTTATACTTTATGTATAAAAATCTGTTACAGCTCTCATGAAATCCTCAGCTTACTGGACTGAAAACGAACAGTACAGGCATATAAAAAAAAATTGCAGAAGCTCAGCACAGGAAATCCTAAGATGTGACCAAAGTCATTTATGGCAGAAGGTATGCATGTTTGCTGTATCTGGGCAGATGACTTGAAAATCTTTGATAACTAGCTATATGTGTAAGGAGAAGGAATATCTAAGGTCTGCTTAATTTATGCAGTAGTAATCCATAATGACTCTCCCTTCACTGTTTTCTTCTTTCTCGTCCCCAGCGCGTGCCAATAAAGCCATTCAGTGGCTCGGGTTGTGGGAAAGCATAGTTCTACACTGGATTATTTCCACATCCTGGACTACTCCACAGCCACACAAATCCTTATGCTTGGGAAGGAGAGAAGAGCTGGAACGTCACCAGGTTACCTTAGTTTGAATGACTTAAAAAAAATAAATAAATAATAAAAATTTAGTAGTCAAGAATAACTTGAAAACAGGAGATATCCAGCAGATAAATTACTCTTATCCTCCTGGTTGGAACTTGTTTTATTAGGCTTATTCATTGTAAGCTACAACTACACTTATTACACATTTTCACGTAGGTGTACATGAACTAAAATATACAGAGTATTAACTACTAGTTTGAATTATCCTCAATGACAATTCTGGGTTCAGTGTAGGTCACAGAGATACTGCTTAAGTCTTTGATTAATCCATAGAAAGCTTCATGCTGTCATGACTACACTATTAACTATAACTCTGATACTAGTTGTGAGAGTTCTACAAGATCCTTTGTTACTCCCTGATCTTCTTCTAACACTAAATATTGTTATTCACTTTCATTTTTTCTTTAGTTTATGTGTATATATATATTTGTATATTGGAAGGATTTCTGTCTCTAAATGTAGATTTTAATAGTAGACAATCTGATTTTTTCGTCATTTATATATAAACTCAATTTAGCTACACTGAACAAACACCTTTAAGGGCAGAAGATTTGTACTCTGATAATTTTGGTTTCACATAGGATTGCAACCTTTGCTATTCTTTCTTTCACTGAGTACAAATATAATCTATAGAAATTGTAGTATTCACATAGTCCTTGATGTGCTCTATTGAGATATGATCTAACTAAATAAATAGGTGAGCTGACACATTTGGCATATTCTGGCCATATTCACTTCTACTTTAAGGCATGCATAATGAGTTACTGTAATGTAATTTGGCAGAAAGTAAGAAAATTATCACTGCGATCAATCTGGGAAAAGTGAAAGGTTCCCTATTTATTTACTGCTACCATTACCACCAGGACATAGATACAAATTAACAGAATGGGATTATGAGTTTAGTTGACCTTTTGACATTTCAAGTACATGTTCACAATTCATGGCATGTTCCTGGCTTCAGTTTGGAATATGATCTCTTCAACCAGCAGTCCATACCTTATTGACTACTCTTCCAGAAAACGTTATACTTCTAGATATTACAAAGAAACAACTACCATCTACAGTCTCAAATCAATATTCAACATCATGAGGAAAACAGCCTAAGCAAGATACAGAGAGGAAGGAGAAAAGGATGCAGAGAGGCAAAGAAGTGTTGCCCACTGCTAATCCCAGGCTGGTAGTTGCACTCCAGCTGACTCTACTGTTACAATGACATGAGAAATACATTACGGTTAAGACTGTGATTAATGCTCTGAGCAGAGTGACCGCTGAGATCATATTTTGGCATCAAGAGACTTGGCCACTGCACTGGAGTTGGCTGCAAAGCTTCTAGAGTCTTCCTTAGCAGATGTCACATGCTTTTGGAAAACTCAGGTATCATTTTCTCAAAGACTCTCCCTAGCTATTAATGGAAACTGCCTGTGTATGTGCAGAGGAGGCTGGAGAGCTAATCTGTGTTGAAAGGCTTTTTGCTGGTATGAGTGAGCATGAAAGTAAAATATATGTTTCTTAAGGAATACAGCCAGCCTGAATAATACGGAGAGTTCTTTATCTCTTATTCAAATCATAATGACTACGTTTTTAAGAATTACATCAATTTTTAAACATCATTCATCTCTACCTTTTTTTTTAAATTCAGATGTGCTCTGCCTGCCTAATCCGTATACATGTAAAAATGTAGTTTGCAGTTTGACAGGATATTATTGAACAGTATGTGAATTGGTTTAAAAGTAACCAGATTTGAAGCATCCATCAGTCAGTAACAGTGCACTCATAGGTCATTGAAGCTGTCAATTTCAATCAGCTCTGTAATTAAATACATCACCAATATAGATTTTGTGTAAGAATGTCACTTGTTCTTCAGATGTCGGCTATGAGGACAAATCGCACTTTCAGTGTCTTTGAACGTGCCTTCTAAATACAGTTTTTTAAAACAGCATAACATCTCCATCCATCTCAATCCAATTTGCTGAACAGAAATCTGTTTAACTAATACATAGTCTAAACACTGAATTAAAAAACAATGTATGTGTTTCTCTTTCTGTTTAAATGAACACTGTAATGCAGTAGTAGATATTATTGCTTCTCTTTAAACTCTTGTTCTGATATTTGTCAAGTAAAACAACAAAAAAGAATAATATCTCATCAAAAAGAGAAAAATTGTCCAAATCATCTGTAATTAAAATTGCTTTCCTACACATTCAAGAATAAAAGAACAGGGTCTTTAGGCATGAGGAAATAAATCATTAATTCTAATTTTGCTACATGAACAGAAACACAAGAAATTTTCAAATAAAAAGGAAAACCCATTTAGTGCTTTTGAGTGTTGAATTCTTCTGTTACACTTGCCACTAGATTGGAAAAGTCTGAAACAAAGCTGTATTACCAAATATATATTGCCTGCCATTTGATTTAATCTTCAAATAAGCTTCGGGAAAAAGGTCCCTGGATAGTTAATCTTTAGTTTTGTAGCCCATGCACATTTTCAATAAGGTTACCAGGGAATTAGGCCTGGTACTGAGTGGAAAGGAGTACTGTCTTATTCTAAAGATGCCTGTCGAGTTCTCGCTTGCAAATTATAACTTCCTTAATATAAAAAACTGTATTAGCTATGTCTCTGCTGCAATAGTGACTCTGAAGGGGAATGGTCTTCATATTTTTTTCCCTGGAACGAGATACTTGCCCAATTTATAATATATAAATACTAAATATAGTAGATATATTACATTTTCAGGCCCATTCCTGCAGCCTGAAAAATGCTAAGGTTGCTGTGGCTGGGGATTCTGTAGAAAATGGGAAGGAGTTGGTATTCTCAGAAACTACGAAAACTATGAAACTGATGCCCTTAATGACTTTACCTTGACCAGAAGGAATCTCTAGCAAGACTGAAATACACAAATAAATGCAGGGTTTCATTTTCTGTGTTAAATTATTCCCTGTAGCAGTGACAAAAATTTAAAATTCTTTTGAATGTTCAGATCTATGTTCCTAATTCTACAGCATATGATATAGTAAATTTTAAAATAATTATATTTTACCAAGATGTAGAACACAAAACATCACCGTAAAATCTAGCTAAAATATTCCAAAAAGTACATCCTAAGAGGACAATGTACATATCTAACAGAATAGCAGAAAGGTAATAAAGACAGTGAAAAATGGAAGGAATATACATCTGACAACTGATATTTTCAGGAAAAAACTAGAGCAAAGTTGATAATATCATTTTTAAAGGAGGATTTGAGTCTAGAATAGAAGGAGATTGCACCAGAGTTAAATTCTTTATGTAATTTATATGAATAATTTTGATATTGGTTCTTTAAACAATTTAAGAAATTGCAATGTCACATTAAGATTACAGTTAGCAGGGATATCATTTAAATGAAGCAATAGGTTATAGTCTTCCATTTTCTAAATTAGCAGAGTAAAGAAACAACAACAACAACAGAATTAAAAACAATTTGTCAACAAATATTAAAAAAAAAAAAAAAGGGCTTGAAACTCATGACAAAATGGGAAAATGCAGGAAATAAACATTGAGGATAAGGAAACCTTTTTTTTTTTTTTTTTTTTTTTTTTTTTTTTTTTTTTTTTTTTTTTTTTTTTTTTTCCCCATAAATTGAAAACAAAACCACAGGTTTTGGTAACTATTCTCACTGACTACCCACTGCCTCTTTTCATGTGTTAACTCACTGATTACCCATTTTATAATCCTATTAAAAATACTTCTGTTGCTTACAGTGCACTGAAGTCATTCTTCTCAGCTTGAAATGATTGCTCTCTTACCAGCACTTAGAACAATGCCTCCTTTCTCACCCTCACTGAGCTGTTATTTGCCACAGTGAATCACGCTCTTCTTGAAACTGTGTTCTCTTTAGGCCTTATTGACTTTTTCTTTCTCATTCTTCTTCTTTTCTAATCATTCCTACAACACACTCCTTGGCAAATCCTCCTTATCCTCTTACAGTTTCCTTCTGTGGGGCCTTTGTCCTTGTGTCTACTTTCCTTTTCCAAACATTTTTTTTCTCTGGATAATTTCATAAGCAAACACAAGCACAGTGAAGCATAACACTGATCTCTAATCAATATCTGAGACAAGTCCCCACCATCTTATGGCTACTGAAGTGCACCTCTTCCTCTTTCTTCTGTGCTCAGGCCACAGAGGGTAGAAAAAAGATGTGCACTTCAAAACACACACAGGTTGAAGATAGGTCTCACAGGAGTGCCTTGTTATCATCTGTAAAGCTACCTCCTCATTCATCTTCTTAAAACTTGCTTCTGTGATGCCAACGCGACCTAGACTCCAGCGGTGCTGAGATTGCTACAGTTTTGTTCAGTCTTCTGTGCTTGAATTCCACCATTGTCTTTTTCAAAATCTTATTTTTATTTTTTAAAATGTTACCTTGTAAATTTTCTGGGACAGAAACCCTTTTTGTCCTGTATTTTTACAGACGTCTGCAAGATGAAATCTCAGATTTTGGCTACAATTTATAGGGAGTGTGATGCCAGAGATGTTGACAATGCACAGAACTCAAGTATCTGTACCATAAAAGAGTTTGTGCTTCCAGTGAAAAGATGTAAGGAACTGGCAGAACAAAAAGCATTTGGTAATATTCTAATGTCTTTCTGAAAGGCACTTCCCTTATCCTTAAAAAAGACACAAATATCATCAACATCTGATTTCTGGTAGAAAGGAGAATTGCAATTAGAAGAGCATTACTGGTGAGTTAGTTCCTCCAAGAAGTGGCCAAGTGGACATATTACAGAAGTTCACATTCACATGGCCCCAAATACTTCATTTTACCTATGCTCAGGCATGTTTCAGTATGCTCTTCCTCCCTCCGTGCCGTAGAGCAAAATGGACAGCATTCAGACCATAGTAAATTGATTACTGGAGAGAGGAATTTAAAAATCCATTTGACCAAATCGTAAGAAATTAATCACTCTACAACCCAACCAGAGAAATTTAAATAGCATTTCAGGCACATTAACCTCAAATAGCTGATTTGAGCATTTTTTGTGGTCATCAGTAACAGGTGATAACTCAATTCCAATTTCTTGTGAATTATATTACACAGTTCAATATATTTCAAAGGAATTTTTCTATCAGGAGTATTACTCAATATCCACATGAGTTTAAAAAAAATAGTAGAGAAATATGATGGCATACAATTTTTTCCTTATGCTTTGTTTACCTTCAAGAACCAAAGAGATTTTACTAGGATATATGAAGGGTAACATGGTTTTACCTGATGGAATAAAAGTTCTGTATTATGTGAAGCCATGTTTAATAACCAATATTAGCTTTATGTGGGGATAGCAATGATGCAAATAACCCTGCTATTGTATTGTTGAAGTACTGGGCAGAAAACCTGCCACTGTTGTTAAGTGAAAGAAGTTCTGATGAATTTGATGACATTGCAGTTTTACTCCTGATCATAGTTTTTACTATATTTGATGTCATATAAGTAGCATAGTAATGGTAGAGAGGGAACATCTCGGACATGAGCACTTCTTCATAATTATAAAGACTCAAAAAGAAATTTCACTGCTGACATGCACCAAAAACTGGGTGATTGCCTTGGACGGTTGTCTCAATAGAGGTAAAGGAATCAGGAATCAGGAGGGCCTTTAAACTCTGGTTTAAAGCCTGGAATTTCTTTCTTTTTTTTTTTTTTCCCAGCAAATACCAATTTTTTAAGATGTTTTACTTCTGAATCAGTATTAGCATACATGTAAGCAAAAGACTGAAGAATCTTGTACAATTGCTTACTTTCATTGTGGGTATTAAAGCGTTAGGCCCAGGAAGCACCAGGAATTAGATATTTCTGAACAGAAGCTTCCAGCATCTGCTGAACAGGGCATCAAATGTTCTGGCTCTGGTTCACATTTCTCTTCCTATTATGCCACTCATACAATCATAAAAAGAGCATTTCTTCATTTACTTTATTCTAGATAAGTAAAAATGTGTGAGGAAAATTAATTTTGTGTTAGGGTTCTGCCTCTATAAAATTAAAATCCTGTAGTCTAATCTTGACATCTTAAATCATAGACAGCGGTTAACAACCCAAAATCTAATATAATCTGACACAAAACATTGCTTCAGATACAAAAGTTTAAATGGTCCATTCAAAAATAAAACACATTTTTCCCCACAATGCCTCTACAAATGTGTTATATTCCCACACAATATTTCAATGTTGACAATGTAAAATTTTTGATGAGATTTGCTTCATGGTAAGGGATTATTCTATTCTTCCCCATGAAGAAAGAAGCAGCAGTTTACATTTTGGAGAATCAGTGAGTTCCCCCTAACACGTACAACTTTTGGGTATTGCAGAAAGTCCTCGTAATGAAATGTTCTAGATAATTTATCCCTTACAAGGTAAGAAATTTTCTTTGAGAATGTCATCTTGAGTATTACAGTGCTTAGCCATTCTTTCCTAATATTGTAGTGTGATAAATAAAATGGGCAATGAAATTTGCTACGACTCTCAACAGTGAAATTTAGTCTTGGCAACCATAATAAATATCCATGATTCTTAGATCTGGTTAACTGACCAGCCAAACAAGAAAGTGCTGGGGTGTCAAGCCTCTACAGTAATGATGGCTACAGCTTTTTAAATGCATGCTCCCAGTATATGAGCAACATTCAATTTTCATGAAGCTGGATTTTATTTCGAAATAAAATCTCCAGAGAAACAAAAGAATCCAGGGATTCTATTTAGAAAAAAATGCTGAACTGACCATGAAGCAGACAACTTAAAATATGCACCATGAAAACGGTGTTTTCTTGTCCC
>JAOWBP010000001.1:51755356-51777472 GCA_028571105.1 Tragopan temminckii | reverse complement strand
ACAAAATGGCCTGTAGTTAATCATAGAATCATAGAATTGCTCAGGTTGGAAAAGATCTTCACATCAAGTCCAACCTCAACTCTAACAACCCTCCACTAAATCATGTCCCTGAGCACCATGTTCAAATGTTTTTTAAACACATTCCCCTCCCTGGGGAGCCTATTCCAGTGCTTCACAACCCTTTCTGTAAAGAAGTTTTTCCTGATATCCAATCTAAATCTCTGCTGGCGCAACTTGAGGCCATTTCCCCTCATCTTGTCACCTGTCACCAGGGAGAAGAGATCAACCCTGCTCTTGCTTCAATTACCTTTCAGGTATTTGGAGAGAGCAATAAGGTCTCCCCTCAGCCTTCTCTTCCCCAAACTAAACAGCCTCAGTTCCATCACACTTGAAGACAGAGCACGGGAGAGCAGGGCAGGTGCAGAACAATGCATGTGAGGTACATCAAGGACACCTGTGAGCTTTAGGAGGCCAACTGGAGCTTTCTGGGACTCCTGAAATCAGGATATTTGTGTGTAGCTTGCAAGCTCTACCTGGCTCTGGTAACTCCATAATCAAGAAGATGCTCATCTCCTTTCCCTGCTCCCAGTGCTGGGCTCAGTGCTTCTATGGAGATCAGTCAAATCAGTTGTGCTCACTGGAGCTGGAGGCCTGCACAGGCCCAGCTCTCAACGATACTACAGCCTGCAATCACCCAGGTGTGGCATTGGGCCAGCCCCAAATAATGCATGAATCTCAGGTGGGTGAAAACTGGTCTTAATTCCAAGCCCAAGATGTTCCAGGGGAGTTCAAAATTAAGCAAAACACATCTGTGCATCCCTCATTATTGTTGTTTTTATTGTTGTTATAATCCTTCATTACAATAATCCACATTTTTGTTCCACATTGTGACTATTTGTGAGGCTGGAAATAGTCATTAAAATGTGATAATGTTTAAAATTCTCACACATTAACACTGACATTTCACCTTATAAACAATCTCAGGTAATGAAGGTCAATAAAAGCAAACAGTCTGTCTACAGCCCTTAGATGCTTTTTCTGCTTGGACTTCACAGCAGGGGACTGTCAGACAGAGTGTTTTCCTCTGTGCAGTTCCTCTCTGAGTACTTGCTGCAGCTGGCTTCAGCATATGGTGGAATATGAAGATATTTTCTGGGGTCCACTGCCTCAATCGCTGTTTAATGATTAATTACTGCAGGCTGGTGTCAGGGTGAGACATTCAAGGCTTCAGGCAAAAGTCTTAACTATAGAAAATGACAGCAGGTGGGATTTTGCCAAAAAGAGTAACTTTGCACTTCTAGTTCTAATGATTTGCAGTGCCTTTTGATCCATTTGTAAACAGCAAGATGATAAAAGACTAGAACTATCAGGTAATAAATGCCAACAATAACAAGAAATTGTTCCCTGAGAAAATCTTAGGATGTTTGGTCACGCGGAGAAGATACTGTAACTAGATCTTTTGGAACAAAGTAGGAACTGCTGGGCCACCTTCTCTCAGATCATCTCCAATAAAGAATGAACTCTGTCTCCAATCAGTAGGACAAGGAAGATAAAGACTCAGAAAAAAGGAGACTGGGGCTTATGGAAGCAATGATGCTGAGGAGATGGACCTGGAAATCCTGACTCCATTGTGGTTGTTGGTGTTGTAGTCATGCTGCTTTCTTTGCCAGATCTGGAGCTAGCATCAGCTCTGTGGGGAGCTTTTGGATGGTAATCAGCCTCTTATGGGGAACAGAAATGTTATGGACAGACAACATCCCTAGTGCTGGGGCTCCTGGGAGTACTGCCATCTCAGCCTATCTTAAGGGAGCTTAGAATTGGCTTTCAATGATAGTTCTTTGGACTACTGGAATCCTTTGAATACTGGAGAAGCTTTCTGCCTACTTTTGCCTTCCTATTTCCTGAGCACAGCTCTGGAGGAGGAAAGTCAGTGGCCCCTTGAGATTTAACCTCAGCACTGTTAATCAGAGCTCTGCTCCATTTACAAGAGATGAGCCTTGGATTGACATAATGAGGGCATAAGGGATCAAAGATGTTTAAATGTTGTGGGTTTTTTTGTTTTGTTTTGTTTTGTTTTTTTAAGTTTTTAGGAATATGTCTTTAAAACTGGCTATCAATTTGTGTGTGTTGTGGTTTAAGCTGGCAGTGACTAAACACGATACAATCGTTCATTCACTCCCCTGCTTCCTACTGGGATGGAGCAGACATTAAAAAAAAAAAAAATAGAAATTGTGGGTTGAGATAAATATATTTACTAAGATAGAGAAAAGGAAAATAGTTGACTATATATATAAATGTATATAACAAGTGATGGACATGTGGTGATGATATCTTATGATATGGAATATCCCTTTGGCCAGTTTAAGTCAGCTGTCCTAATTTTGTCCCCTTCCAGCTCCTTGTGCCCTTCACTGAGAATGGCCTTGGCTCAGTACAGCACTGCTTAGCAACAGCTATAAACATCAGTGTGTTATCAACATTGTTTTTCTTCTAAAACCAAAAACCTAGCATCATACCAGACACCCTGAAGAAAACAATTCCATCCCAGCTCAAAATAAGACACTGTGGAAGTGTGTATATGTAAAATTATCCACTAGAAATAAGATTCCATTATCTTCTACCTATATATATAAGAATTGTATTTGTGCCTTATAAAAGCCTAGGTTAATCTTCTTCAGATTATCCTTTGTCAGAAATGCAAAATGAGTGAAAATATTACCATTCACATTTAGTATCGTGTTGCAATCACTTTGTGTCAATGACTGCAGAGCAACAGAGAATTAGATCTTTCATCTTAAATGCCTTTGTCTTCCATAAAATGGAAGAAGCTTTTACTTCAAAGATGAGGTATTTCACGCTGTATAGCTTGGGATTCCACCTTCCTTCGTCAGTATCTTTGATGAAGCCAAATCACACTATTTTCTTTCAAGTGAACGCAGAGCTGATTAGCACTGGGAACACTTCTTGTAACTCTGGTGAAAATACTTTTTCTTTCTCAGGGAAAAGCAATATCTTGTATTACATGCTATTGACAGCCAAAAAATGGTTATGCTTTTGGAAAAGAGGGAGGAAAAATA
Organism: Tragopan temminckii; assembly: GCA_028571105.1. Taxonomy (NCBI): domain Eukaryota; kingdom Metazoa; phylum Chordata; class Aves; order Galliformes; family Phasianidae; genus Tragopan; species Tragopan temminckii. The sequence goes on along the minus strand of JAOWBP010000001.1, from coordinate 51,774,395 downwards.
GGGTCACTTTTCAATCTTCTGTAAACATATTAAGTAACTTTCAATGAAGTAAAAAAAGAAAATTATGTAAAGCAGAGGATGTAGTAAAAGCTTTTTTTTTTTCTTTTTTTTTTTTTCAGGAAAAAAATTGATCTGCTGCTGTCTTGAAAGTTTGCTGTCTTGTTTAAATTATATTTTCTTTCCACAAATTAAATACATTTTTCAAAGTGCCTAAACTTTTTTTTTTCCCTCCAGGTTGAATATTACAAAATATGAAGGGGGCTTAGTGGTCGAATAAAAAACTAATTTTAGCTGTGTACAACTGTTAGTGTTTTTATTGGAAGAGAATGATAATGAGTGAGAAACAGCAGAGAATTAATGGGCAGGTTACTCAAGTTGTACAAGTCACAATAAAATGCAACATTATTTGTCACTTTTTAATGTGATATTAACTGGTGATAGGTGAACCACAAAAGGTTGAGAGACTGTTTGAATAATCACCAAAAGCATAGGTGCTTAGTTAAACCTTATCTGAACCACTAAACACTGTAGAATTGGGGCTAACTTAGTGTGGCTGTCTGGATGAAAAAGGGTGATGACATAAAATGCCACACTTGGAAAATAAGATGTTTGGTTCTTTCATCTGAAGTGAAAATACTGTAAAAACAACTCCTCTTGTTTATTTTAATTAAAAAAAAAAAAAAAAAGTGAAGACACATAAATAGCTAATCAGCCTCCTAAAACAGTAAGTAGATGCTCTTTTTTTAACCTACCACAAAGAGAAAGTTTGTTTTGGAGATAATTTAAAATTTCAATCCAAAACTTTACAACAATTTAAGGGAACAAAATCTAGGTACAAAATCATGTTAGTGAAATCAAGGCCCATCACACACAGACAAAGACTGTGGCTTTAGGCGCTGCTGAGCTGTGGACTGTTGGGCCACTAGAAGAGTATTTTAATGAAACATATGTGCATACATGCATATGCTTGTCCTTGACTCTGCTTACTGGGAAACATATGAATCTTTGTTGTTATGCAGCATCATCACCCTTAAGGTGAGTAGAACTGTGAAGAGATAAAATCTTACTTCATGTGAGATGCCTTAAAGGTCCTCTTCATCTAATTTGTAATTGAGCAAACTATGTCCACTAGCTAGCAAAATAAAGTGGTCAGTGTGAAAAACGCCGTCTCAGGACCAGACTTTAGTCAAAAAGGAATTTCTTTTTACCAAAAACAAACAAACAAACAAAAAAAAGCCACCCCAAACCAAACAACCACACAACACTATAGAATACTTAATGCGTATGGACAGGGGGGTTAGATTTGATTTAATTTGTATATAATGGAATCACGGCTTAGGTTGGAAGGGACCTTCAAGATCCTCTAGTTCCAATTGCTTGTGTGGGCAGGTTTGTAACCTGCTAGGTCAGGGTCCCATCCAACCTGGTACTGAACACCTTCAGGAATGGGGCACCTTCAGCTTTTCTGGGAAACCTGTTCTAGTACCTCATTACCCTCTGAGTAAAAAATTTCTTCTTAACATCCACCCTAATTCTCCTCTCTTTTAGTTTAAAGCCATTCCCCCTTGTCCTATCACTATCAGACCATGTAGTAAGTCAGTCTCCCTCCTGTTTATAAGCTCCCTTCAAGTACTGGAGGGCTGCAGTGAGGTCTCCCTGGAGTCTTCTCCAAGCTAAACCAGACAAGCTGCTTCAATCTGTCCTCATAAGAGAGGTGCTCCAGCCCTGAGATCATCTTCTTGACATCCTCTGGAGACATTCCAACCGCTCCACATCTTTCTGGTGCTAGGAGGCCCAGGCCTGGACATAGTACTCTAGATGGTGACACAGGAGAGCAGAGTGAAAGGGAATAATCACCTCCCTCACCCTGCTGGCTAGCCCTCTTTTGATGCAGCCCTGGATATAATTAGCCTTTTTGGGCTACAAACACACACTGCTGGCTCATGTCCAGCTTTTTGTCCACCAGAACCCCCAAGTCCTTCTCCGCAGAGCTGCTCGCAGTGAGTTCTTCTCCCAGTCTGTTCACGTCTGGGATTGCCCTGACTCACATGCAATATCTTGTACTTGGCCTTTTGAATCTCACTAGGTTCAGCTGAGCCCACTTGTTAAGCCTATCCTAGTTTCTCTGAACAACATCCCCTCCATCACTCAACAGCAAACGCTGCTGACACTGTGCAGGTCATTGATAAAGGTGTTGCAGAACACCAGTCCCAAGATGGACCCCTCAGGGACACCACTCATCACCAGCCTACCTCTGGACACAGAGACTTTGATCACAACCCTCTGGCTGCAGCCATCCAACCAGTGTCTTATCCACCAAATAGTCCATCCTTCAAATCCATATCTCTCCAATTTAGAGATTAGAATGTGGAGCAGGACAGTGTCAAAGGCCTTGCACAGTCCAGGTAGATGACATCTGTTGTCCTTTCTTTGTTCACCGACGCCATCACTCCATTGTACAAGGCCACCAGATTCATGAGGTATGATCAGCCCTTGGTGAAGCAGTGCTTGCTGTCTCAGCTCACCTCCTCTTCTTGCCTGTGACTTAGCATAACTTCCAGGAAGATTGTTCCCTGATCTTTGCAGACACAAAGGTGAGGCTTACCAGTCTGTAGATCCCTAAGTCTTTTTTTTCTCCCTTTCTTAAAAGTAGGAGTGATGTTTCCCTTTTCCAGTCACTAGAAACTTCAGTTGACAGTCATGACTTTTCAAATATGATGAGGAGCATCTTGGTGACCTCATCAACCAGTTCCTTCTGAGCTCTGGAATGCATGTCATGTGGCCCCATAAACTTGTACATGTTCAGTCTCATCAGGTCTTACATTGGTGGGATTTTATTCCCCTGACCCCTACCAAGAAGTTCAAGGATATGAGAGACATGGAAAGCCTCAGCCTTCTCCATTCCTGTTGAAGTCACTTCTCAATTTTTATTTATCAGAGGGGGTACACTCTCCTTGGACTTTCTCTTCTGAGCAGTATACCTGTCAAGTCCCTTCTTGTTATTTTTTACATCCCTTGCTAATTTCAGTTCCATCTGCACCTTTGCTTTTCTGATCATATCTCTGCATGTCCAGGCAGCATCCCTTTATTCTTCCCAGGCTACACATTCCTACTTCCACTACTGGTATATATTCTTTTTATCCCTCAGTTTGTCCAAGAGGTCCTTGCTCATCCACACAGGTTTCCTGCCTTTTCTGCTTGATTTCTTATGCTGGGAGATGGAGAGTTGTTGCGCTTTCAGAAAGGTGTCCTTAAAGAGCTGCCAGCTCTGTTCCATTCCTATTTCCCTAAGGACAGTTTCCCAGGGGATCCTATCCAACAATTCCTTAAGCAGCCAGAATTTTACTATCCTGAAGTTCAGGGTCCTGACTCTGTGCTTGACCAGGTCTATATTCCTCAAGATCACGAACTCAACCAGGACATGATTGCTACAGCCCAGTCTGCCTCCTGTCTTAACCACTTTAATGATCTCCTCTATTATTATCTTTTTTTTTTTTTTTAATATATATATATTTTATTTTATTGAGGTGTAAGTCTATGGCCCCCAGGGGAACACACTGCAGTGAATTAATTCAAATAGTATTCTCTCTGCTCACAACCAACATGGAGATGCTGTCTGTGGCACTAACATAAGAATAAAACTTTATGTAAATAACTTCCAAGAGGAGCCTCTCATTATTAATGCAGACAGTTCCAAAGGCAAAAGCAAACAGTATTTGGCAGCAGGAACTTTTAATGAGAATGTCATTAAGAAATTCAGTCTGTAGACAAAGCGTTGCATAGCATACTCAGATGACTTTTCTACCTCTCTTTTCTTTCCTGTCCATTAAACATACAGAAGATGTTTTAGGTGAACCAAGTGTGCTTCCCCAAGTGAGCAGTCCTACTTGCAGCATATCACAGATTTACCAGAAGGTTAGTATCAGCTCCTGGCAAATTGTTACCATGGGCAAATGATTTGTTGGATGGCATCTCTACTAATGTCATGTGAAATTGCAGAAGAAATAGAGCAGACTTGTATGAAGTTAACATTCACCATGAAGAAGATGAGGGAAGTTTGACTAGGAAGTATAGCCCAGATGGAGTCTTGATAAGAAAATGAAAGGCCAGTGCATTCAGGCTTAGCAAACTTGTTTCTCATTGCAAAATATCCAGGTTATCCGTCTAGCCAGGAGGAAAATCTGTGTCCTTGCTATGTAGCATTTGTAACCCCTCCTGTTACCACCTGGAAGTTCCTAATGCATCAAAAGAAGGACACAAATCAAAACAGAGATGAACAATGAGTATACAAAAGAATCCTAAACTGAAGTTTCTGTTATTTCAGGCTGGCAGAGATCATGATTAGCATCATCAGCTGCTATTCAGATTTATGTCAGGTCAACCTTAAATCTTCAAGCAAAAATTAAAGTGAATCTCAAACGTTAATCATCACCGTTAAACAAAATAAAATAAATTTATAAAAAAAGGTAAAAAGAGATTTATGTGCTATTGCAATTGAATGTTTTTTTCATTCCCTTATGTTTCAGCTTGTCCATGGCAGGAATAATCTAAAATCATGTTAGATGACCTGAGACTGCTTCCTGATATCTCTCTGCCATTTCAATGTAAGTGCAAGACATTTGGAGGTCTCATATCAAATCTACCAGCACTGTGATGATGTACCACATCCACTAAGTCCTCTACCTTTTACAAAAGGAAGAAAGCCTCTTTATATACATTAATAATTTTCCATACAACTGACTGTGTTTAAAAACAAAAGGACAAAAGTAAGATTTTTCTGTGATTAATTTTCTGTAGTATAAACAGTAGAAATTCTTACAAGATTTGGGTAAACAGTAGATTTTTGGATGCCATTCTACTAAAGGATCTATTCAGGATCTCTGTTCTCATTTAGTTGAACTGGCATATTTATGCCCTAAATTTTATGAGGCTTGAGAATTCAAAGCAATAGTGCTATGATGAGTTAACATCACTGCTTAGATTGTTCATCAGCCAAACAGCAAAATTTCTTAATGTTATTTTATGGGACTTATAAGACATTAAACTAAATATGATTGCTGCTCCATAAAACAGAAGAGCAGTTCTCTATGTACTGTATGCAAATACAATGTCCCATATCAGCCTCCAGTGCCTATAGTAAGTTATCTTTAGAGTTTAGACTGAATAACTATTATTTGTTTACACGCTCCTGTACCTCTGTATTTCAAGTAACTGAAAGAAAAGCTTTTGAAAAAAGTGGGAACAATGCTGTAAATGTCTGAGCTGAAAGAGAAAGCTGAAAAGCTTTTCTCTATCAAAAAATGCTTTCAAAATGCTGAGGAGAGGAGGATATCCTCTGTATGACAAAAGTTAACCGTACACGTGGTTTAAACAATCTCTTACTTCTGAGAATTAGAAGAATAGCTTTCATAATAGTTCCTTATTCTAGAAATGTGACATCAAAATATATTGTCCACTCTGGCAAAGGAAATACTGATTAATGGGGAGCCAAGATCTGTTTCTGCAAATACTTTCCTCCTCTATACCATTCAAGACAGTGACAGTCTTAACAAAGGACCTTGACTACAGTCCTACTCTTGATAATAGATACTGGACATAAAACAATTGCTCCTGTTTCCCAATAAATCCTACTTTGGAATGCACTGAATCTGGAATATTCACCAAATAATTTCTGAGTTAAATATTATGAGTCTGAGGGCAGAAAGATGTATGAGATTTTTAAAAAGCAGGAGTTTGAATGAAAGGGGAAATGTAACATCAATTTATGAAATCACCAGAATATGAAAATCACCAATTAATGAATGCAAAAGTTAGATAAATTCTGAAAAAAGTCATGTATGCAAGTCAAAGTAATAATTCACGCCACTACTGGTGATTTGGCAGCATTACAGAGGTAACATTTTTACAAGGTTAAGCTGTCTTTGAACTTTTCTGTAATATATTAGGTGCAAGCAGACCTTTCATCTGTATCAAGTATACATGTCTTTTTGTTTCTGTGCTTAAAAAAATCCTCAAATTACGACAGTTGTGAGGAAAAAATCTCAACTGTGTTTTACTTTTCCTTATCCCATTGAAAATATTTGAAGATCTTAAATCAAATGAGTATTGTTCCACCATATCCAGCCTTTTTTAGAGTCTCCAAAATGCTGTTGTCTTAGAACTAGTGGTGCTATTTAATGGTCACATGCATCTGTATCCCTTTCTTTGAAGCATAAGAATTAGTAATTCAGTGTATGGCAGTTGAAAATTGAGACTTGGATTGACTTGCATCAGCACTGTGAGACTGTGGAAGTGATGTTAACCTGACAAGACTTTCAATAAAAAGTATTTGACAATAAAAGGGATGTTACTGACTGTCTTCTTTGGGTAGCCTCAGACTTTTATAGGAGATAATACCTAGTAGTAATATAATAGGAAAATCAAAATTGATGATACACAGCAGAAGAGGGAGTGCTGAGCCCTGAGGTTTATGGATTTTTTTTGTTTGCTTTTGTCCAGACTCAGGTTCAAATTCAGTTTCAAATTCAACCTTAGTCTGTCATTATTGTAACTTATGTTATGAAGCCTGTTTGGTACCATATGTATAATAGGATGAGGCAGTGAGTATTCAATATCTATCTATACCAACAGAAATAATTAGTAAAGCAGCACTTTGGATAACTCTGTAAGAAGGAAGATCATTTTCTATGTATATATCTTCTCTTCCATATTCACTTTCTACAGCTGACTAACTATTTCAGAAATCAGAGTCATTCATGCTGGAAAACTGTGTATGGAAACCTATAGAGACGGAGAAGTAAAAATACCCTTATACTTAGAGATTCTTATATATAATGATTATTTTCTACTTCTTAAACATGAAGACACATAAAAAATTATATATATATATAAAAACTGTTTCATATATATAGAAATTAGACAAATCTGAGCATAGGAAACAGAACATTCCTTGCACATCTTCTCTGTGCATTAGTATGAAAGTTAAAGTCTTTGATTCAGCTCTGTTCAGTGGTAGAGTATGGTAAATTAATAGGTCTATCTCACTGACTTCAGTAGGAATGGACTCAGTCCCTAAACTCAGTCCCTAAAGCTCTGCTCAAACATAAATGTCACTTTTTTAAGGGAATACTCAATATGTTTTGCCCTCTGAGGTATATCACTCTCTGAAGCTGCTTCAATGAAAGTTGTTGGAAACTCAAAAGAAGTTAGTTGATACATCTTGAATATTTGCAAGAGAAAAAACAAGTGACATTTTACCTTCCTCCAATTTTGTCATGTTGTCTTATGGCTAGTTTCTGTGAAATATATGCTACACTTAGTTTAACTATGTTTTAACTGAGTGTAAAAGAATTGAATCAGGTGCTTCACAAGCAACTGCCCCTACAATGGAGGTTTCAGTGTGCAGGGTCATTCTGTTTTCTGCTCCATGCAGTTCCTGTTAGGAGATTCCAACAGCATCGCAGCTTAAACTTTAGTAGATTCAAGAATCTATATTTTACTTATTTCTTAATTTTAACTGTATTCATTAAGTGCACTTACTTTACAAAACTTAAAAGACATGTAGAAATAACGATATTTCAGTGTAAATAATGAGATGGTGATCCCTGAAAGTAATGTTGTAATGTATAGGTGTCAGTGACACAAGACCAAATGATAACAAATATACATTAAAGACAATAAATGTGAATATTAATGATTCACTTCCGTTAGTGGCTCCACACAATCAGAATGCGAGTGTCTTTTGTTTTGGGGGTCTGACAGATCTGCTTTACAAAACCTTCATATTTTCTCCTTTTTTTTATAAACCATTTGTCATGCTTCTTAGTTCTAAAATAAGAGTAAATATTTTGCTTTATAATCTCACTTTTTTAACTAAATAAAAGTTGCTGCATAAAGTTTTAATATCATTTTAAAATATGTCCTTGTAGAAGTTGCCATAAACGTCGACATTTTCAGTAGCATAAATTTATGATGACACTGAATTTTTATGACACTATAAAAGTCCATAGTCATGATGACATCTACAGCTGCCTTTTCACTAAAATATAAGAAACTGTATTAAGAGACATAGTTCAACATTTCAAGGGATTTTAAAGAAGAAATTGTATATACTTATGAGTGCTCACAGAATCCTCAAGATGGAATAGAAGTAACACCCTAAGATTATTTAGCTAATAAATCTTATGATATTTAAATGGGAATCAGTGAAGGGTTGTTTGGTTCCTCTTTAGTTTTTATATTCTTCCATTGATCAGGGCAAAAATTGCACTAATAGACCTTGAAAATCAGTCTCAGTGGGAGCATTATTCTGCCAGGCAAAAATTGCCTAATAGGTCTTCCCTTTCCCCCAATATGCATTATGAATCTTAGAAAAATGGACCATCTGAAGAGGTGAGGGTACATCAGGGTGTACCTGATGAAGGTATATGGATATGGTCCAGCTCCACAGATGACAATAGCCCAAGTGCATCATATTTCTGAACAAGCAGACACTGCAGTGCTGTCTCTGTGCACTGTATTAGGATACATTGGGATACAAGGCCTTCTCTGTGGCTTAGTTCTGATGGAAAGGAGACCTACTTTCATGGACTCAAAACAATAATACTCCTAACAAATTTTTTATTTGAACAACTGAAAAAGTAAGACTCAAATTATGTTTACTATTTGGTGAACCCGCCTTTAAGCCTAGATCTAGGCAGAGCACCTAGTCTACATTTTATAGGTCAAGAAAAAGAACCTTAGAGACACCACAGAGAAACAAAAATCTGTGTTTTCTGTAAGAGGAAATGTTGCAGTTCTACATTGGAGTCCTGTAATTCTGAAATGAGAAATGAAATCTATGAAAAATTATATATTTCAGTATCATAAATTGCTACACCTTGGGCAGATGAGTTCTGACTCATACTGCGCAGCAGCAACAAAAGCCTCTCCAATAATCTTACTGCACTGGAAACTGCTTATATATATTTTCAAGTCTTAACCTATGGGATGTTTTGCTTGAAGAAGGTCTCCAAGATCTGCCTCATCAATATGAATATTGCATTTGAATTAAATATTTCAAAAGCTATTCTTATTGGAGCTGTGAGTAAATTTAGTATTTCACTGAATAAGGCATTTCCTGGTTGTCACAATAGAAGTATGGACTCAATTCTTTTATCAATGCACACTCATTGTTTCCATTGAATTAAATATGAGTTACATGTACATAGGGAATGTAGCAGTCTGTTTTAATTAGCGTGAAATGTCAAGTCTCAGTATACAGTGAAAGCCTAAAAACAACAAGACCATTAACTCTTTCATTGCTGTTGAGCACTGTACACAAGCTAAGTTAGGAAATGTCAGAGGAATCAGCTGAGTGTGAAGTGTCCCTGCATTTCTACTGGACAGTTGCTATGAAAATGAGTATCCCAAAAAAATCCAATCAAACACTTATGCAAACAAAGGACAGTTTTTTGAAATTCGCCTAAGGTAAGTCCACGAAGCCCATTGTTAAACAAGTGGTCATATGTTCTGTATCAGTGAGAATCTGCTAATTTTCATTCATCTGGAAAAATCAAACCACTTAGGGCAGCCCATTTCTGTGGATGGAAAAAAAAAAAGAAATTTTTAAGCTTGTCTTGGAGTCTTATTGACTTCAGTGTCCATATTTATATTGAAAACTGAAACCAATTATCTTGTAGAAAAAAAATGATGAATCAAGGCCTAACTTTTTTTACCTGTGCACTTTGCAGAAAAAATTCAAGGTCTGAATTTTTGAAAAGCTGGAACTTTATGAATTGTCTCCTTTTTACAGTGTGTTCACTCTATTGTATTGTTAGATGCATAGTCTAGACAGGGTGTTTACTTGGTTATTTTTTTTTTTAAGAGAAGCTAACTCATATTTCATTAGAAAATATAGCTAGACAATCAGGAACATCTATGCAGGTTATATTCTGGGTACATCTCCTTTTCCTGAAGATAGTCATCATCTTAAAGGCAGACTACTTCCACAGCTGCCAACAATCTTAACACAATTTCCTCTTGACTGTGCTTCTCAAGACACATTTGAGAAGTTAAAAGAAAATCGTAGAATCTTAGAATGGCCTGGGTTGAAAAGGACCATAATGGTTATCTAGTTTCAACCCCTCTGCCATGTGCAGGGTTGCCAACCACTAGATTCTAGTTTCACCTGGGGCCATCAGTCTAGCACACTGTCTGGGACAGAGCAATGACAGCAGTACATGAACTGCAAGAACAGATCATGAAGGGGATGTGGTAATCTGTGGCACACACAGTCCCTGCACCAGCACCCAGCCCTTCCCCTTGGATGTTCTGTCTCAGCTACATCCCCTGTCTGCACACAGAAGCTCTAGAGGAACATCTCCAACTTATGCAGGGCCTTGTGCCACTCTGCAATAGGAATAGGTCGTCATTAATAAGGGAGTAATCAGACCACTGCATATTTTCCAAGGATTTGTGTACAATACAGAGCTAGTAGCCTGTAAGCATAGTCACTAATCATATACAAAGAGATTCAAATGAAAAGTCTACCAGCAAATATGGGCAAAATAGAAGAAAGAGCTTATGTTGCAGAGTTCATACCTGCTGTTATTTTTGTCTTGAATCAAAAAAATCTCCCCAGATTATATAATTAAAAATTATAAACCTTTTAATCACATCTCAAGTTAGTGAGATATGGACAGGCATAATTACATAGCAAAAATTGTCTAGGCTCTGCTAACTTCGATATTAAGATATTTCCAAGGAAAATGGCAAAAAACAATGTCACATTATTTCTCCAATTCATTAATAAGCATGTTTTTTGCAGACTATTCTTCATGGTGTATTAACTTATGACAGGGGTCAGGGCTACATTAAATTATAGGGTAAATTATTATAGTTAACAGTGCTATTTGACAGCTTCTTAGGTATCTGCTGCTCTTAAACTTGCTCTGCATGGATTTTTTTTTTAACAGCACAATAAGAAAAGTCTTAGATAATAAAGCTTTTTACCTTGATTCCCACCTTTTTGTCACACGCCTCCACAGAAAGCAAGTGGTGACCAAAGATAACTTTAAGAAGACAATTAATCATAATAGAACAGCTTAAAATTTCATAAATACTACGGCTCAATTTTAATTCTGAGCTTTATGATACAAAACACAAGGCTGTTCTCCCTTTGCTACTTTCACGTATTTGACAAAGTCAAAGTGGTTGGAATATAGTAAGGATCTTGTCCATAGTCTTGAACTACAATATCGTATCTAAAAGCTTAAGAAAGATCAGTTGTTTTCTTGCAGGAAAGTGTGCTGCATTATTCGAAGAAAAGTGAGGTACCTCTGCTGATATGTTTGTGTGACATTTTATACAGAGGTTTTGCTGATATGTATTTGTGTTTGTCATTATAAATAGCTTTGTACTCATTATGACCATTCCTGTGACCTTTCTCTGTCCTCACTACATTGTATTTAGTGTAATTACAGAGACAAATTCACAGAGCTGGATGAAGAAGCAGTTCACCACATATGTAACTGCCTCCCTGAAATTCTGCCCTTTCCTTTTAATACGTATGTTTTATCCTAATGTCACTCATGGTCACCTACATCCTTGTTTCTGTGGGTATGTTTGAGTGCTGAAACTGGTTTCTGGGCTGCCTTTCATGCCACAGGATGACTGTTGGGTGACAGAGACTGGGGCTTCAAGCCCCAGTCAAGCAGAGACACCCAGAACAGAGTGCCCAAGGTCACACCCCGGTGGCTTTTGAAGATCTCCAAGGAGAAGATTCTACAGTCTCTCAGGACAGTGAAACTGCTGATGGGTTTGGTGCGCAAGTTTTATGAGGAGTCACTGAGGGAACTGGGATTGTTCAGTCTGGAGAAGAGGGGGCGCAGGGGAGAACTTACAGCCCTCTACAACTCCCTTAAAGGAGTCTGTGATGAAGTGGGGGTCAACCTCTTATCCCACGTAACTAGTGATAGGACTAGAGGGAAGTGGACTAGAGGACTAGTGGGGCCCTTGGGCCCCACGTTGCACCAAGGGAAGTTCAGGTTGGATATTAGGAAATATTTCTCCAAAAGAGTGCTTGAGTGCTGAAATGCGCTGTCCAGGGAAGTGGTTGAGTCATCATCCCTGAAGATGTTTAAGGAATGATTAAATGTAGTACTGAGGGGCATGGCTTAGTGAGGAAATTTAGGGGTAGATGGATGGTTTTACTATATGATCTTGGAGGTCTTTTCCAAGCATGGTGATTCTATGATCCTATAATTCTATGACAACCAACGCCGGTGCTCTATCACCTGCACAACATAGAAGTACTGCCATGTGTTCAGAGGGAACCTCCTGTGCTCTAGTTTGTGCCCACTGCCTCTTGTCCTGGCACTGGGCAGCACTGAAAAGAAATAATCTCTATCTTCCTCTCTTCACTGAATGGGCAGTCTCTTAACTCACCTGTTTTTTTAGGTCATAACTAAATGCTATTGTAGTCATTACAGTTATTATTACAGGGTTTTCTGTTTGTTTGTTTGTTTGTTTGTTTGTTTGTTTTCTGGGTGGTGATTGCCTCAATTCCAGTTTTCCAGGCATTATTTTACTTATAGTGGTATAGCAAAGTAAATCTGGATAGACGCAAATCAAAGTACAGAGTTATAAAAACATCTTTGAAGCACAGTAGCTCTCTCAGTGTCTCCAGTGCTGTTGCGCTAATGCAGAGATGAAATTCCTCGTGTTTTTATGTATCAGAGAGTATTTCTATCCACTTACTAGAAATAAAGATGTTCAGTGCATAATGCAGAAAGAGATTAATGTAGTTTAGCAGGAGATAAAAAGATGAGTCCAGTAGCCAGATGAAATACAATCCTGAAAGTTGGTTTAAATATTTTAAATCATATAATTGAAAATACCACTTCTAATCCTAAACTGTTTCTGTAGTATATAAAAAAAAAGTAATTGCTATTCTTGACTTAGCCGTATATGAGACAGAAACAGTGAGTCTAAATATATCAACTCTGTAGTCTCTGGGTATTATAAACAAGAATATGAGGAAGTGAAACACAGGGAAGAATCACATTACAACTTAGTAAGTGAAGTTAAACTTTGGAAAAATGACATTTCAAAAAGTGAGGAACCTTTTCGAAAAGACCCTGAAGTCAAGAATGAGGAAATTAAAATCCTTCTATTTACCATCAGAGTAATTTAAGCATAATATAGTAGTCACTGAAGGCACGAATGCCTGTTAAAAAAAAAAAAAAAAAAAAGTAAGCAAGAGGGGAAAAATTCCAGTACTGTTAACTAACAAAGTTCAAGAGGTCATTAGAATTACGTAGGCACCCTTCAGGCATTATAAACTGAGCTCATGACTCTTCCAGCAAATGAACCTTTCTTTCTTAAGTACTTCTCATACGCTACAATTTTTTTTCTTTTAATTCAGTAATCATACTGAATTTTAAGAATGCAGTAGAGGTTTTCTCACTTGTTGAGATAGACACCAGTGCTATAAATATGAAGTCTGAAAAAATTCAGGTATGGCATAAATATTTTTCACATTTTCTATTCCATTGCACATATGTGCCTCAAACTCAGTTTGGCAATAAAGCAGTTTAACCTCAGTGGCCCATCCAATGTTGACTTTTCTATGAATCTTTCTAACATTCTCAAAAAAATAAATTGAAATTAAATACACATTAGTACAAAATTTTCTCCTGAGGGAGGAAAAAGCAAACACAGAAATACAAAATAAGGGATGACTCAAAGCATCAATACAGAGGAACTGTATTACAAACAAAATATATCACCTACTTGTAGGATACTTGCAACAACAGAAGGCTAAATCCCATTCTCAGAGATGTTAGCTTTGTTTAAGAGGCACGTAGCCATTATACCACTCTTCAAAGCATCTGAGACCTCAGAGGCAGTAGTGTTGCCTGCTGGCTTCCATATTCCAACAGTGATGTAGACTATTTGGAGCTGGTCCCAAATGCCCTAACAAGAATAATAATAATAATAATAAAAACTGGACAAGTTTAAGAAACTAGATTTTTTTTATATGTAGAAAAGTAAAGGTTAATGTAGAGCACAGTAATAACTATGTAGTTCATGGTTATCTGTTGTCTATTTTCCTGCAGGTGAGAAATGCAGAACAAATAGGGGCTAGCTAGACAGAAAAAGCAACCTCAGTTTTAAGCAGAGTTAGTTTTTAGGAAAAAGCTGTCTCCCTGTGTATTATTCTTTTATATAATGTGAATGATGACTGAGAAGAGAACACCAACTTCAGTGCATTTTCATTCCATACTCAAAGACACTGAGCAGTTTGCAGGTATTGATATCCATAAATATATACATATTTATGGATATATATATATATATATATAAAATTATATAGGCAGGGTTATGTGCTTCACAAACCTATCCTTCAATGCTTTATTATTAGGATTCTGAAATTCATTTAAAAATGAATCATTTTTGGCCGGTCACAAAATGAAAAAGTCATTACATTTTGTTTCTTTTTTCTTCTTCCTTTTTTTTTTCCTTTTTTTTTCCTTTTTTTTTTTTTTCCCTTTCACCAATGATCCTGCCTTCATTGGCAATGAAATTTTCATTTTCTTCAGCCTTATATTCACTGCTGCCTGTGTTCAGTGCATGTTCACTGCATTCAGTTTACAGGCTCCATAGAATAACCAGAGCTGAGAACAAAATCACTAAAACTGAGTCCAAAACATCAGTATCATCTTTTGTTTTGAACAGTTGGAAATGTGTATAAAATTTAGCTCCACTCAACATATTTAGGGGCTGAGAAGTGAGAAAAAGATGAAAAAGAAAAATTCAGTGATACCTTATTTTGTTTTTGTATTTTTTTTTTTTCATGGATAGATTTAAGCTAGAACCCAAAACCTCTGGTCTTAATATTCATCAATTCATAACGTTTTGGCTGAAGTCTTTCTATTATTCGAGGTGATGAGAGCTCAGTTTTTGACAGCAATGGGTCCAACTGGTTCTTAAGAAAACCTAGGGTGGTAGAAAATGGACAGTTGGCCAGAGGGAAATAAAAGTTCTTGGTACTATTTGTGTATGAATGAGTGTAAGCAATGCAGGAAAATTTCTTAACGTCAGCAGAGAATTTGCCAAAAGTCTGTTGCAATATAACCTTCCGTACTGTACAGTATGGTAAGGGCAGAGACACCACAATCCCTCCCTCCCTGTGCAGAGACAACATAAGTAGAACATTTTGAGATGACTGATTCAGTTTCTTACTTAGATAACAGCAGAAAAAATGGCAACATTTTCACCAAAAAATATAGCTGATTGATTCAGTGATGCCGAAGTCATTTTGCCAGATCTAAAACTAACAAAGAATTCCAAGTTTATAAGTAACTGAACACAAGGAATCCAAGGCACTATTTTCACTACAGAGTTATCAGAGGGGGAATGTGGTACGTGAAGTAAAGCAATTCCCAACTACGAGTGCCCCATCCAACACAGCTCTGCTTACTGCCCTATGAATTTTGTCTCTGAAAACATCTCATTTTGTTATTTTCTGTTCCTAGGAGCTCAGTGTGGGAGTGACTTCTGCATGACAACATGTAATGCAGATTCCCTGAAACTGTACTTTGCATATGGTGAAAGTTCAATAAACAAGGCACATGTTGAGATAGAGGTTTCTGCATAATCTCTGATTTTGATTGCTAGTTCCAGGCAGCATCAAGAAGGTTACAGCCTGGTTTTAAAATCATTACTCAGGGTTACTTTGCAAGGACAGTAGTGTCTAAATACTGTTTTCTGGACAGACAGATTTGAGAAAAATCGGTATTGAAGCACACAAACAAATTCAAGAATTAAGCAGTACAATGACATCTTACTGCTTTTCAGCAGTGATACAATGTCAGCTACAAAGCCAGCATGGTTCCTATTTACACCTCCACCAGAAATTAGCTTCCAATATACATGTTGCACTTGCCTGTTTGTCATGAATGAGGTTGTCCTTGGAGACATGTTTGTTTAAAGGCAGTTGGAAGCTGTATATCTAAAATCTATGTTGGCATTTTGTTCATCGGAAATAGGATTTTGTTTCACACTTTCTAAGCAAGCAGTACTGATGATTGGTTAAAAAAAAAAAAAAAAAAAGTAAGAGTATGAAAACATTCTGGATTGGAAGAGGAACTGCGTATTTGTAAAATTACTGGAAGGTATTTCAAGTGTAAATGTAGAAACCTCTTAACACCTTGAATGAGTCATTGGACTTAAGATTCTTTTAGGTCATACAGAGCTTGTCATTCCTGGGCGCAAAAGATTCTTCTCCATGGTGTTAAGCCTGGCCTGGCCTACACAAAGTTGCATCACTTTAATTAAAAGTGTACTTTTAAATCAATTTAGCAAGCCCATGCGAACCCTATGTGGGCACTTTTAATTTTATTTCAATCAGACTCGCATCAATTTATCTTAAGAGAATTCCTTCCTGACTTAGGCTAAATCAATACAAGAGAGGGCAAAATCAATTTAGGAGTGTCTAAACAAGTGTTCACATCGGTTTAACAAAATCGATTTATAAAATGATTCAAATTAAATTGGTGTAACTTCTACGTGAAGACAAGCTTAGCTTAGCTAATTTCTTCAAACCAGGCTTTTTAGAAGACCAAATAACCAAACTGAAAATTACAAATTTTGCGGCAATTAAAACCCATTTCTGATGCAGAATTAATAATATTCAGAAATTTTAAGGTATTCAAATAAAAAGAAATTTCAAAATAAGTGAGATGGACAGTTACCACTTTGGTTATCAAAATGTATTTTGTTTGTTTATTTATTTATTTATTTGTGAATTCAGTGAAATGCAAACAGAACTCACAAAATACCCAAGAAAGAAGCTGAGCACTCCTGGCCACTCATCTTTAAAACTGTTTCACTGTTTGGCTGTGGGATATTCCTTGGCTCTAGGTTTGGAAAGAACACTTACAACTTCCTTGGAGATGAACTGACCTAAAAACAAGGAAAAGTTTTCTTAATCTCTACTTTGCATGTAGCAAATGTTTGGCAAACTGGACATGTTTGAGATAGACATTCTAGTGGGAAGAGAATCAATATACGTGCCTTTAAAAATACTAACCTAGGGGCTGTAAATTAAAAAACGTATTAAAAATGAAATGCACAAAACCAGAATTTTAACAGGAGCTATTTTATGGAATCTTAAAAGTCTTACAGATCTGCAAATGAATAAATATTTGAAACATTTTCAAAAATGAAAGCATTTCCTTTCATAAAAAGTACTTTATCAAGCATCTTTGCAAATTTCTTGTGTCAAGCCTCATATTACAGGCATGCAAATTGCAAAATCTTGTTAGTCAACTGGAAATAAGTAAAAGTAAAAATAAGTTTAAAACTTAGATTATAGACTATAGTCTTTTATTTCACTCACACTCTAGAAACTCAGCTCATTCCTTAATGTTACTGGTAATTTCTACTAGTCCCCTTTTATAGTGTTTAATGTTTGTGCCTACAGGTGATCTTTAAAATTATAAGTTTCATACCCAGCACAATTATAAATCTCCAGTGTTGTTTTCTCTCTATGTAGTATTTCTTCTTGAAAAAGTAATATTTGAAGTTTTGGTGCAAAGATATTTCTGAATTACGCTCCTACAAGAAAAGCTGGAAGTCTATCAGATAGTAACATCAGCTTATCGAGATCCAAACAGTAGCTCGTCTACCTATGACCTGACATCACAATTTAATATTTCTTGCTTTAAGAACGATAGGGAACATTCTCAAAAAACAAACAAAAAACCAAAACAACAACAAAAAAAAATCATCAATCAACAACAACCAAAGAACAGAATAAGCCAAACTAAGTTGAAATGAAACAAAACAAAGCCACAACAAAAATGAGATTGGTGGCAGAGGGTCAAGTCATAGCATCTAATGATAAGTGTAAGAAATTGTAATGATGTAGTCAGTATTACAGTTTCTTACAAAAATAGGACAGTCCCTGCTCAGTGTCAGTGAGATAGAAGTGAAATGAGAAGAACTGATGCATACTACAGTCCTTGTAAAAGCTTAATGGTGAGATAATCTTATAAAAAAATGCCATAAAAAACAAAGGTTGATTTTGAGACTCTACCACGCTATTAGGAATATTTTCAATAGCATAAGCTTTGTATTTTGTATAATGTTCTCTTAATTCAAAGCAGGGGTAGTAAAATACTTAAAACATCATATACTGTGGATCCTTAAATAACCTCTGGGATGGAAGTGCTATGAATCATCATCACATGTGCCCCACAAACACATTTCCACTTGTACATATACTAATTCTGTGGTCTGTGGAAAATGGCTTTGTCTAAGATCAGAATACCTTTAATAGTTCTCTCCTGAAGGTTTCAGCTATGCTTAGCCGAATTGCAGGTTGTCAGTAGAAATTCAATTTGTGCTGGTACTTCAAATACAGAGGTCATGCTAGGAAACACATTGCTGTTGTTTTTTAAACAAGCTATATAAGTGAGAGTGAGACAGAACTGTTTTTCAAAGGCAAAGGTTTATCAGACCAGACATCATTTTAGAGCAAGGCTGAAGACACACTGGGTATGTGTCTTCTTCTCCTTTTGCTCAGGCTTTCCTAAGATATTTCTGGCTCCTCTGATAATGAGAAGGCAGGAAATTGGGCCTTAGGACTACCAATAAATATATCTTAAAAAAGAGATTGTAATTTATCCTTCTGCCTTATCTTTGCTGAAGTCTGCTGAGCTTGCTGTAAGGATATCCTCATAGCATCACAGAATCATAGAATCACCAAGGTTGGAAGAGACCTCCATAATCATCCAGTCCAACCATCCACTCATCACCAATATTTCACACTAAACCGTGTCCCTCAGTACAACATCTAAATGTTTCTTGAACACCTCCAGGGACTGTGACTCCACCACCTCCCAGTGCCTAACCACTTTTTTGGATAAGTTTTTTCTAACATCCCACCTGAATCTCCCCTGGCACAGCTTGAGGCCGTTCCCTCTAAGCCCTCTAATTGCTAGTGACATGGGAGAAAAGGCCAACTGCTACCTTGCCACAACTTCCCTTCAGG
>JAOWBP010000001.1:51734175-51748031 GCA_028571105.1 Tragopan temminckii | reverse complement strand
AGATAAAAAGAATAGTTGATCATAAGAACTAACCTGGAGCCAACACCTTGGTCTTTCGTCCCTTCAGCAGTTTCTAAACTCGAAGCACCTGCAGCTAATTCTCATGGCTTCCAGCCTTGGTCTAGGATTCACTGAGAATGAGAGGATTTTTGGCAAAGCTTTCACCGCTCAGGAAAAATAAGCCTAACATATTCAGACAGGCAAGCACAGGCACAAGCACACACCCATGGTTTAGCTTTTGTATCTGGAAAAAAAAAGGAGATGTATGTCATCTCTGTATTACATGAAGGTAACCACCATTTTTAAGAATGTGCAATAGCAGCCTTCACTGTAAACAAATACCATGCCAGATATTCCACCATCTTATTTATTTATTTGTCGGGGGGGGTGGTTATTTTCCATTTACCAACAAAATAGGCATGCAGCATTTTTTCCCCAAAACTGGAAGTCTGCAAAGAAATTTCTTGACCAAAATCCTCTTTGCTTTACTTATAGCGTCTTTGGTAGAGAGATAAGGATCTATCCCTCTCTGAGATCTGAAAAGCACTGTGAATCTGTAAGGTAGATTCACTACTGGAAGGCAGATGTCTGAGTGCTTTTGTGTACACTGTTGCACCTCCTAAAAATTCAGTTCTTAGGCTTGCATGGTAAAACATCACAGGCAGAATGGGACTTTGGAATCAGAATCTTGATTATTTTTTTTTTGTTTTTTTGTTTTTCCCGTTTTCTTCTTCCCCCATCTCCTTCAGTCTGCCTAAAGTAAATAGCTGATTAAGTAAATCTGACACGTATGGATGTGCATTGAAACCTTTGACAGATGAGACTGGAAACAGGTCTTTCATAGAGTTGTAGAATCATAGGGGTTCTAGGGGAAAGGACCTCTGGAGAACATCAAGTCCAATCCCTCTGCTAAATCAGGTTCCCTAGAGTAGGTTGAACAGGAAAGCATCTAGGTAGGTCTAGAATATCTCCAGAGAAGGAGACTTTGCATCTCTGGGCAGCCTGTTCCACTGCTCTGTCACTCACTGTAAGGAAGTTCTTTTGCGTGTTTGTATGGAACTTCTCATTGTTCAATTCTTGCCCATTGCCCTTAGTCCTGTTGCTGCTCACCACTGAGAAGAGCATGGCCCCATCCATTTAACTCCTGTACTTTAGATATTTATCAACATGATGATATCCCCTCTCAGTCTTCTCTGGGCTGAACAGACCCAGATCTCTCAGCCTTTCCACATTCAGGAGATACTCCAGGCCTCTAATCACCTTTGTGGCCCTCTGCTGGACTCTTTTAGAAGATCCCTATCTTTTTTGAACTGAACAGCCCAGAACTGGACCACTACTCCACATACAGCCTCACCAGGGCAGAGTAAAGGAGGAAGATCACCTCCCTTGACCTTCTGGCCATGCTCTTTTTAATGCTCTTCAGGATACGATTGTCCTTCTGGGCCACAAGGGCACGCTGCTGGCTCATGGTCATCCTATTATCCACCAGAACACCCAAGTCCTTCTCTACAGAGCTCCTTTCCAGCAGGTTAGCCCCTAACCTGTACTGATGCATGAGGTTATTCCTCCCCAGGTGCAAGACTCTACATCTCCTCTTGTTGATCTTCATCAGGTTTCTCTCTGCCCAGCTCTCCAGTCTGTCCTGGTCTTGTTAAATGGCAGCACAGTCTTCTGGTGTGTCAGTCACTCTTCTCAGCTTTGTATCATCAGCAAACTTGCTGAGGGTGCCTTCTATCCCTTCATCCAGGTCATTGATGTGGATGTTGAACACAGGACACAGTACTGACTCTGGGGAGCACCGCTAGTTACAGAACTCCAACTAGACTCTGCACCACTGATCACAACCCTCTGAGCTCTGCTGGATGGCTGGATGAGTGTTCTAAATCCTTAACTTCTTTTTAAAATGTTGCATGTTCTTGCCCAGTTTTCTTATCAAAGTTTTTGGTTTGAAGGGCTGAGGTACCTGCTCCATTCAGTGTTGTGAAGAAAGCGTCTAAGAGAAAATTGAAATTTATCACAGTCCTGTCCTAAACTTTCTTCTTGGTTATGATAGTGGACTACTTGCTTAATTATTGTGAATGATGAAGGGTGTAGCTGTATCTTTGCCTCAGTTTGTACATGAGAAAAATAGTAAAGTCACTTGTAATAAATATTGCTTTAAAATGCTTAGAAAAACAAATCCCATTTACAATTTTCTTTTTTTCTTTTAAATCCACAAAGAATGTTTTTTTACTCTTTAACCTCATATGCAGTGTCAGAGACAATTTAGCTTTTTTACATTGTTTCAAGGGGAATTGTGTGTACATGGCATGGGTTAATTTTTTAAATTAATTTGGTTTTGAGTGTGTGTATATTTCTTTCTTCTTCCCAGAGGATATCCTGCAGAAGCAAAGTTCCTCAAGGAAACAAGAAGAGACCACGGTGAGCCCTTCGTATATGTCAATTCTTGTTCTTCCAACACTTCACTGAAGCACAGCTATTTCTGCCTGGTTTTCATACCAGACTCAGCAGCAGGAATTTCAGTGTGGGTTGTAAAACCTGCTTAAGAACTTGTGCAGTTTACCTCATGTTGATTACCCCGTGTGGAACAGCTAATGGTACATGAATTAATTAATCTATAGCTGCCTTGCCTGTCTGTGCTTACATAGTTGTAGTAACTACATCTTTGAAAATCTTGAGTTTTATGTATTTATTTTTAAATCATTGAACGTACCTTTAAATGTTTTCTAGAAATAGGTATCCAAATGACAGCCTGAGATCTGTTTTGAGCCCAGGATATAAAGATATCTGTAATGGGGAAACTTCTTAGGAGAGAGTTACAGTCCTACAAGGCAGCCACTGCTTTCAGGTTGGGGAGACCCTGCAGCTAGACATGGCAGCATTTAGCATGGGAGGAGGAGAGCTCAGAAAGGAAGTAAGCTGCAAGATATTGGTCCTGTATTGTTCACAGTTTACTGGTTTGAAAACTAAAGGGCAGTGTGAAAAGCCCCATGTGTTGATGTGGTTATATGCAATACTGTCACTATTTATTTCCTCTAGTTTCTCTGGAAATGGACTAAGCAACCACTGCTAAAATAGGGCTTATATAAAACAGAAGTGTCATTTCAAATCTGCTTATCCTTGACATCATTTCAGCTATGTATAATGGTACAAACACAATGCAGTCACTGCTAATCAGGATCCACTAGAGCTCCTCACTGCTGGTCTGAGGAGCAAAGCACTGCCATTGAGACTTCCACAAACTAGTAGAATTATTTGCAGATCCAGACTTCTGTGTAGCACATCAGGGAAGAGAGGGGAGAGGAGCTCAGCCCAGCTCTGGCTGATGCACAGGACCTACCTCACATTCTTCCTGAGAGCAACCAGTTCTAGAACCAGAGTGGCACACTACACACTACAGGTGCATCTTTCAGCACACGGCAGAAGTGCCATCTTCTGCTGCCTCCCAGCACTTCTCTGCAACTCAAGAACTGTTCTGCCTGAAGCAGTGAGTAAATACCAAAAGCGCTTTCTTTCAACAGTGGGAATGAAAGAGGTACACAGTTCAGTCTAAAGGTCCACTTCTGCTGGAATATGCAAGTTATCTGAGGAAAAACTAAGGAAGCAAAACCTTGAATTCAGGAAAGTTGGTAGAATAAGAACAGTTATGGAGTATCATTCACAACAGAAAATGCAGGTCGCAGGTTTACTTGCAAGGTGTACTTTTGTACTAATAGGCCATAGAAAATGTAATGGATTACTTCATTGGGAAAGATTCTTGAGCTAAAGAGACAGTAGCGTACTTCAGAAGGGAAAATAATCTCTGACAAAACTCTGTTCTGTGGATGTTATAACAATGACATATTCTGCATTCAAGTTTCTGCATTGCTCTAATTCTGTTAGAGGCCAATACATCTGGTCTTTTATTTCAGAACTCTGTGCATCATATCACCTTTTAAATTAATAGGAAATTACAGAATCACAGAATTGCAGTGGTTGGAAGGGACCTCCAGAGATCATCGAGTCCAATTCCCTGTTAAAGCAGATTCCCTACAGTATGTTGCAAGTGCTACAGCAATTTTTTTCTATTTTTTCCATATTTCTATTGAGAGTTATTTTTCTATTGAAACAATATTTATTATTATTTTCTCTTAAAGGAAAAGTTTCCACCTGGTCAAAATTTTCTTTCAAAAAAACAAAACAAAACAAAACAAAAAAATAACAACAACAAAAAACTGAGAATGAAAGCATTTATAGCCACTTCAGTTTTTTTATTTAAAAAAACAATAAATGTAGATATCGATGTGGACACTTCATACTCTAAATAAATAATCTCAGGAAGTAGAATAAACCCTTATATACATATATATTATATGTATAATATATATGTATATTTTATATACATATATGAGTTTAGTCTTGAAAATTATCTTGGACCAAATGGGATTTCAATTTACACCTCTTTATAAAAAGCGGTCATTGCATGGAATCACACTTCCGCTTCAAACAGTAATGTTCACGTAATGTGCAGATTTTCAAAGCCTCTTGTCTGTAAATATAAAAATACAGTTTGTTTTTCTCGAGTCAAATCTAAATTGTTTCGATGTTCTGAAAATAGTCAATCATAGATGCTGAGAAATAAAGCACCAAAAAAACCTATCTAAATACACTCTGGACAAACCTTTTTTTTTTTTTTTTTAATTTATTTGTGGTGTAACATTAGTTAAAGAATATTCAAATACCTCTTTAGGTAGATATGTTTTATAAAGCTACATAGTTAAGGTCTTTTTTTTTTTAATTATTATTTTTTCCTTGCCAAACTCTCCCAATTATTACAAATAACTGGTAACTAAACATTTTCTAGTTCATTTTTAAATATCTCACTGTGACCTTCTTTCCTCTTGCCCTCAGTTCCCTACTTTTTGGCTACAGACTCTTTAAGATAGGGAAATTACATCAGCAGTTTCACCTACTTTGCAGTCACCTCATTCTGTCCTGATTTATACCCTATGAAATCCTATTGCCCTCAGGGGGTTCTGCAGAGTGTAAGGCTGGACAGAGTTTGATCCAGAATGTTAAATACTGGAGCATCAAAGTTATAGGTTCATTGCAATTATTATTGGTCCCTGTTGGTTATTTACTTATGCTGTATCTCAGCTATAGTTAAATTCCATACTAGGAGATACGTGGGGAGAAATGAAAGCACAAATAGCAAGAGAGCAGATTTATTTGGAATGGGCTTGTACCTATTTTTATGGTGCAAGTCTTAGCAGAAATTGAAGGATTTTCAAGGATTTTGAGTTTCCCTAGAAAGCTGCATTGCAAACAGGCAGCTCAGCTGTTGATATGTGAGGGGTTCAACATTCCTGGTCGCAGAGGTGGAGCCTCCACAGCCCTCACCTCTGTGCCTCAGTCACAGATGAACCTGTTCAGAGAGATGGACACCTCTTCAGTCACTTGGTCATCTTCTCCAAAACGGCTGCCCTGGTAATGTATTTTTGAAGTCTAAGGGGCAAATCTATGTCACATTTCAGTTAAATGTCAGGAGGAGTACTCCATCTTTAATTACCAAATTTTTGACCCAGATTTTTGTATCTAATTATTAATTGATATATTAAATTATTGTAGATAGTACTTTATGCAACTGATGCTACAGATTCCATCGTCAGTGTCCCAAAACTTAAATGAGAATTAAGGAAAAATCATATACAACTATATGCTATTTCCACTCTGAGGTTTTCCGTCATGTGACTTAAAGAAGTTCATAACACAGAGTTGCATCCCTTCTGATGTTAGGTACCTAACTGAACACCTAAAAGCACATATCAAAGATACACTTTGTAAAGATGAGCTAAAGTAATAATAGTAATAATAAGCCCAAACATACATCAGTATGAATACAGCGGTCTCTGCAGCCCTTGAGGTTTTTGCTTCAAGCTTCATAATTTTCCCTCCTCAGTTTTTGAGTGGATTGAGATTGTCAGAACTCAGATAAGAGCAACAGAGTTGCAGGGTGCATTGCATAGGAATGAATAAGATATATAACATAGGTCACACTTTCCGCTGAATTATCATAGAGCTATCCACCATTAAAGGAAATCTATCACTTCACAATGAAATTAAATCTTGATGACTGAGAGGCCACTGGAACATATTCTGAAAAGGAAGCCTGTTTTAAATTTACACCTTCTCCTGGCTCGTACTTTGTAAGAAAAAGCAACCAAGAGTCCCTTATGGGTAGCCATATATTTTACATTGAATTGCTGCCCAGTGTGTTGCCATCCAGAACTTTCTGTTTGGACAGAAGGGTCTTTAACACAGTGAAAAATGTGTACGCCATACTTTTGCTTTCCAACAAAGCTGCTTTTTTTTTTTTTTTTTTTTTTTTTCCAAATTGAAAAAATGGAATTATGAAGTACTCCAAGTTAGATCTCTTTTCATTTTCTCTATGAAAGGTAATTTTCAATAAATTCTACAGCAATGAGTTTTTTTGGGGAAAAGAATTTCTAATTGAATGTGAGAAGGTCTCTCTTATACCTCTCTTATGCATGGCTTCTGAGTTTGAACTGCAGTGTCTTGAGTTTCTAAATACCAAAAAATATGTTTTTAATTTACCAGTCAGATTTGTTTGTCATATTAAATAGCAAAGAGAATGACATGGAGAATATTTGTCCTGATGGTTACTACCAACCAGCTTCTCAGAACTCTTTCACTACTCCCAAAAAATAGTTTTATCTTCCTTTTTATTGCACTCACTAATCAGAATCTAGCCTGCCTCACAACAGTCAGCTGCCATTGTAACAAGTTACAGGAAAATTACAATGCTACCTAAGCATTTCCACAGAAATAATTTTGATGTGCGCGGGGGTGGACAGTAGGAGGAGAATAACCTTGGGAAAACCACAATTATAAACAGCTGCAGTATGCATTAAATGTAATTATGATTGATTCTTATAAATAATTCTTTGTGTAAATTTCCACTTAAGCTGGATTTGCTGTTCGGGTGCAATGGACATTTCTGCATTAAGTGATTATCTCTTTTTATTATTATTATTAAAAATACAGATTCTTTTCACTTGGGAGAGGAGATGAGGAAAGAAGACTTATTGCATCAGCATGAACTAGTGAAAATCTGGATTCTCACAATTAATGGCTTATCAGCCTGGATTAGATGGAAGTGTTTGTGCCTGAACTACAAAGAAGGATTAAAATAAATAAGGGTGCATCATCCAAAGTCATTGTCAGGAAAACCTCATAATACAATTTCAACAAGACAATAAATGTATAATGATAGATAGCATCTGATCAACCACTGTGGAACAGCTGACTATATTAATAGGACTTGACATTTGTTCTGTTTAATGGAGAAGGTGCTGAGTACCTAGGTTTCTACTATGCTAATTGCTTGGTCATTTGAAAAAGAAATCAATACAATACAGCCCTCACAGGAGAAAATGTTGACTGATTCTTTACATTTCCTACAGCAAAAATAGCACTAAATCATAGTCATTAATTCATTTGACTAATTCACTGCTTCAGATTTCATTCATTCCCACTTAAGATTTTACAACTGTCTATCATATTAACACTCTGTGATGTTAATGACAGGAAAGATCAGATAATGTAATATTCTAAGAGAAGGGAGAAGGTTGCCTTTGGAAGGTTTATATATCCCATTTCTGATCCCACTGAAATTAATTACAGTTAGCCATTTATTGCTGTGAGATAAGGCAGGGCTTGTGTATACGTATTGGTACACCTGTGTGCTCTCAATTCTCATTGTGTGTGTGGGAGCAACTAAGAAACATTCCATGCTTTGAAAAAGAAAAAGAAAACGAATCTTAAAGCAACTATATCACTGTGACTGCAACACTGATGTGCTGCAGCTGGCCCTCCGCAGAGTCCAGCCTTGTATCCAATCAAGCTGTTGAGCAAGTTTATAACCATTTCTCTGTCAAAGACCACAGAAGTCAATGACACATGCTAAAAATTAAATGACTGCATAACTAAGATGATGATCCATGTCTATATTTCTACTCCACAAATCTCCTCAACAACGTAGGTTTTAATTTAGATTTTCATTCCAGTTGGGATATATTATTCAGTTTTCAAACAGAACATATGGCTACTGCAAAGTGCATCAGCATTTGTGGGACAAAATCAGAAATATGGGGACCTGCTTTTCTCCTAGATATCACAAAAGATGTCCGTATTATAATCTTTTTCACTTTCTTGACACCTCACATAATGTTTTGGGTTTTTTTTTCCCTCTGTACATCTGTAGAGCATTTCATAAAGCTAAAAAGTATTCTCTGCATACATTGGGGGAGGGTTAAACATGCTACATGTGAATATCTTTTAAATTCAGATTAAAAATATCACCCAGGCTATTTTTCAAAATTTGTACAATTATCGTCAAAGGCAGTATTGAATTCAGGGGCATGCTCTGCCTGTGCTTTAACCTTGGGCAGTGTTTTCCTAACACAGACTGCTTGCAGTATCTTCAAAGCAGAGTTGAAAGACTGAACATATTTACCATGTTAGATCTATAGACATTTTTTATTACTACTTCCTTCACTTGTTTGTGCCATTAGCCTAATTCAGGCTAAAACCTTGCTCACCTTTCCCACAGAATTTTGGCAGAACTACTCATACAATTGAGGCGATTGTCACCTAACACTAGATAGGCTATTTTTACAGACTTTTATTGGAATTGTTGATAGTTTACAAGCTTTGAGTTCTTCATGGCAGAAAGAACGGCGTTAATTGCTTCAAAGTTAAAGTAAGTTAACATAGAAACATCTGCTATTGTTCAAGTTGCATTTAGTGCATTAAATTAAGAAATGAAGTCACGATTCTATACAATATCAATGACTTGCTTGATGATATTTTTAAACAAAAGCATAAAGCTAAGACAAGTTTAAACTCCTCAGGCTAATTTTTGAAGCTGTCCCTCTAAAAAAGCATCAGAATATTTTGTGAATACGATTTTACATACTTAAACCTGCATGTAGGTATAGAAATCAGGTACAGTTCCAATACAACAAAATAAGATCTATTCATCCTTTTGACCATAAAGACATTTTGTTATTATTCTTTTCCCTTATGACTGCATTTAAAGAGCTTTTATAAAACCTCCATCACACTTTTAAAATAAATATTCAAAAAAGAAAACAATAACAACCACAAAACAAAACAGGGGTTGTATATTTTCTGTCAAAAAAAAAATCCTTACATCAATCAAACAAATATACATTAGCAAGACGGAAACACATTAAGACTCATTTTCCCTTTTCCTGTGCCAGGCTGCTTCTTTCATACTACATATCAGAAGGAAAGTAATTCACCTCTCAAAACAAAATATTAAAGAACAAAATATGACTGTGATGCACTTCTGCAGAATACAGTCAAATTTCCATAAAATGTCTGCAGGGTTTTGCACATTAAAATTTCTCATACTAAAAATGTTTATGGAAATAGGTCATTATGCACATTACTAATAGAGAGCAATTTGTTGCTTTTAAAGGAGCTTTTATACTAATAGTTGTGAATAAACACATTTATCAGACATCCTAAATATAAACAATGTATATATTGGTGAGTACAGTACTCCTCACACACATAGCAGGCATGGATTAAAAGAGTTGCTCATTCAGGGCCCAGTTCTACAAACAAGGTGTGCAGTGGAATTTTGTAAACTTTTTTTTTTTTTAATTATTTTTGATAGGACATGAGTGGTGTTTCACTTATGGAAATGGGTTAAGGATGGTGCCACAGGAAGCACTGGGTTTACTTGCAGGAGTAAGTATTTACAAGCTTAGGACCTTGAGTCCTACCTTCTTCCTCATAGGTTGGCCAGAGCTCATGAGGTTCTTCTCGTATTTAGTGAAAGTGAAAGGCTGTTAGGGATATCCATGGAGACATGGCTCCTCTGCAGCCAGGGCTTTGGAGTCCCATCCGGAAAGCCCTTGGAAAACTTTTGCATTTCATGGAAAGCAGCTTTGTACAGTGCAAAGAAAATTTTCACATTAATGACAGTGAATTGTCCTAGTATGGTATCAGAACTGAGTTTGTAAGAATATATATCTTATTATCAGCACTTAGAAACAATAAAAAATGATAACGACTATTGTAATTTTAACTGTCTTTTGAGGAGTTAAAAAGATACAGTCAGGTAATTACACTGTGTAGGTTATGATAACATGGGAATCAGAAGGCTTAAAACTGCTGGGCTCGCTGAGGAACATCTTTTAATATGTTTACACAGTAATCAGCACCAATTCTCTTAAAAATCCCACTTAAAAACAAAAAACAAAAAACATATTAGGTGACCTAGAATGTGCAAATGAAATGAGATGTTCTGAGAAGATAAGCTGGTTTGTGTGGTCCCTTGCTTGGTTGTCAGTAAAAGTGAAGAAAATGTAAAACATCTATCCAATTATTTTAGTTAATATACAAGCATTAGGCATTCAGATTCCTAATTAAGAGACAACATGCCCTGTCAGGCATCTGCATGGACTATTGAGCATTGCCTAGATTGTTCCATAATTATCCCAGCTTAATAGCTCTAAAAATGTAAGCAATGTGCATCCACTGAGGAAATGCACTGCTTATCGCATGAGGAGGAACAGCATACAGAACATGCTCTGCTACCATGTATTTGTGCTTCAGGTTTTTAGTGGAACATACTTTAATTAATAGCAGACAGCCTCGGCTTATTAGCTGGCTTCTATTGGCAAGGAAGAAATGTAGCTCATATATCAAAATAGACTTTCATAACAAGAATTGAACTCAACCACTAGGAGTGCTCCATTCCAGACTATAGTGTCAGACAGGTATCAAAAAGAAGTGATAATATGTACAAAAATATATTTTATACTGATTTCAATATGCTATTATTCAACCTCATTTATCAAAATCCTCCATCTTCCAGACCCTCCTCACCAAAACCAAACATATATAACAAACAAAATAAATAACAAAAACCTATCCTCTAGGGTAGTTATGTTGTCAAGGAAACAGATTTTTTCCATCTTCTGTGATTTGCATTGTCAGTAAATTTGCTACAGTTTCCTTCTTTCCATGCTTGAAGTCTATGTTCAAGAGCTGACTAATGTTGCCTTGAGTGTTGCAGCCATAGCATCAAGATGTCTATGCTTTCATACAATCTGGCAAGACTGGAAAGTGGATAAGATAGTGATAATGTAAAGAAATTCACAGAATAACTAGAAATGTGCAAACAAAAGCATATTTTGTTAAAACTTGGTGTGAAATTTTTTCCCTTCTCTGTTCTTATAAATGGGAATAAATATGATTATTAAAAACTGCTTTTACTCATCTATTCTTTCCTTTTGTCATCTGTATATGACCAGAACTTTATGAGCCATATTAGAATGTAGGAGGCCTCATCTGTGGACTTACTAGTCTGGAATTTGACACCATAATTGGTATTGAATATGCACATTTTTTTCTTCATTGAATATTTTAACCTTTTATTAATTAAATGGGAAAGCAATTATCCATCTGTAGATGCAGAAGTAATGTCAATGTGAATGAGAGAATTGATCAAGATCATTTTAGCTGAACTATTTTTGTCAAAAGATGTAGGTCGCTTTGCTTTTGTTTTTAGTCATAAATATGTATATAATATTATTCAATGTTTTAATTAGATGCAACAATGAACTTTAACTGGTTAAAATGATACATCTGAGGACTGTTTTTAGATCTCAAATCCCTTTTTTTTTTTTTTTTTTTTTTTTTCCATTTCTCCTGCTGGTACAAAATTTGAAACCACAGCTTTCCTTTTTGGCTCAAAACACAAACATTCTCACTCCTTATGAGGCCACAACATACTTAAAGGTATTTATGTGTTTAGAATTCAGTGGACAGTAGCCTTCAAGATTACTCTGCATAATGAAACACATTTTCAAAATCGTAGCGACTTAGGAATTCTTGTGCATTTCTTGTACATTAAAAGTCCACCCAGTCTATATGAATGACTGAAAACTAAATTGGAACAAAACTATACTTTTTCTATTTCTCCTCTCTGTAAACTAGCATTAGTGGGAATGCTACAGTTTGGATCCTTCTGCACTGAAATGTGCATTCCTCTGTGGAGGATTTAGGTAGCATGTTCGCTGAAACATGGGCAGATGTGTTGAGATACAGACCTGGGATTGCTCTGGTGAAGCCACAGGACCTTTGTTGTTTGAAATGCAAGACAAGTTAACTGCATTCTGACTGGAAAACCCCAAGGGAGAACAGATACCAGGATCCTGCAGCTTTAATGTGAGCTGCTGATAAACATGGGTGCGGCCAGGAGCACAACACCCAGAAAGAATCCCCTGCCCACTTGCCACTAGGCAGAAGGAGAAAACCTAAGAGACAAGGGAAATGGAAGAAGCCTTTTGCTTGGGGCAGCAGATGAATCTCCTTCCTGTCTACCTCATTCTCCTAAGTGCCTTTATGCAACAGGTTTCAAGCTCTGGAACTTGATGGACTGGCAAATGATTATGTGGATGAAAGTCCATTCAGGTTGGAGGATGCAACTTGGTATAGTCAGCCTGTACCCTGTATCACAGCCTAATTAATAAGATACCCTGTTTTGAAGGCATCAGTGCTGGTCACTTTTAAATGACACTCTTAAGAGCAGAGGAACAGACAATTCCAGAATGTCAGATGTCAAGCAGGCAGGACAGAAAGTTGGTTTGTTTGAGCAGGTATTTTCTAGAGCTTGGCAGAAAAAGAAAGTATATGGTCACCAGAAAACAAGCTGAGTTTGGATAGCTGAGAAGGCTATACAGATACTGTATAGCCTGTGGAGACACTGTAGGGAGAAAATTCATGTGGCCAGTGGAGTTGTGAAGGACCATGACTGTAGTAATGATAAAGTCCCAGCCAATGCTGAACTTGTGCAGGATTTGCTGTTCCTACTGGATACATAGAAGTACACGGGCCCGGGTGGAATTGATCCCAGGGTAGCTGAATCACTGACTGAAAGCATCACAAGACCTCTGTCGATTATTTTTCAGTGGTCTTGGGAATCTAGAGAGATCCCAGTTGACTGAAAGATGGCAAATTATCCTGATTTTCAAGAAGGACAAGAAAGAGAACTCTAGTAATTAAAGGCCTATCAGTCTCACTTTAATGCCTGGCAAAATTATGGAGAAGACTATTCTGAAAGTTACTGAAAAAACAGCTGTAAGACAGTGATGTCATTGATTGCAGCTGATAGGTCTTCATGAGGGGAAAGCCCTGTTTAATGAACTTGATTTTCTTTTATAACAATGTTTCTCAACTAGTTGACCAAAGGAATCCAAGTGATGTAATCTTTTTGGATTTCAGCAAAGCTTTCAATACTGCTTCTCATAGTATCCGTTTCGATAAAATATCCAGCATACTGATACATAAAAACGTAATGCAATGAATTAACCATTGATTAATGGGTCGGGATGTTACAGTAAATGAGATACCTCAGTCTGGCAGACAATCACTAGTGGGTTTCCCAGTTCAGAGCTAATTTTCTTTAATGTTTTAGTAAATGATTTTCAAGAGGACTTGAAAATATACTAAACAAGTTTTTGGATGCTGTGGTTCAACCTGACAGGCATGTAAACACCACAGATGTTCGCTCACTTCCTTCCCCCCACCCCAACAGTGGGACTGGGGAGAGAACTGGGTGGAAAAAATAATAGAACCCATGGGTTAAGACAAAGCTATTTACAAAGACAGAAAAAAAAGAGAGAAAATGTTCAACATCTTCATCAATGACCTTGATGAGGGGATAGTGGCCACCCTCAACAAGTTTGCTGATGATACAAAGTTGGGAGGATTGGCTGACATGCCTGAAGGCTGTGCTGCCATTCAGCGAGACCTGG
>JAOWBP010000001.1:51716783-51734075 GCA_028571105.1 Tragopan temminckii | reverse complement strand
CCTCTCCTCTCCTTTCCCTCTCCTCTCCCTTTCCTCTCCCTCTCCTCTCCCTCTCCCTCTCCCTCTCCTTCTCCCTCGCCCTCTCCTTCTCCCTCTCCTCTCCTCAAGAAATTATGAAGGTTGAAGGTGATGTCATATTGTACAGTGAAAAATTAGTTTGTGGTCAAATGCTTTCTGCAATCAGAAAGCAATTCCTCAGCTTGCCTTGCATGAAAAGCCAAAAGCCAATGGGATCTTCTCCTCTGGGGTTTTTTTTTTTTGAAACCCTTTACACTTTCTGGAGTTGGATCCAATTCCAAGAGATGAAAAAAGCAATGTTGTGCACTGTATTTTTAGAGGTATTCTTTTTGTATATTAGATTATTTTTTCCCCTGAAAAATAACTAAAAATAAAGAGGACATCGGTCAGTTACAGCCACCAAAGTTCCCTGAAATGCTGGTGTGACTTTTATTATTTCACTGCTAATAAGGATGTTACACAGTGTGCAGCACAGTGTGTAATTGTGCTGGCAAGCCACTGGGTGTCAGCATGAATGTAAAAGCAAGTCAGGGACATTGGCTTTACGCTCCCCGCAAAATGCCTTGATTCACACTACATTTATAACTCTGAGAAGCAGACACTGAACTGATCTTTTTCACCCTGAGATATGAATGGGCGATTGGACCCCTTCATAACTCAGTTTAGCCTGAAGAATAAAACTCTTTTTGTCCTTCTTCTTCATCATCCATTACCTTAGAGACAATTTTATCAGTTTTTAAATCCAGGTTATTAGCTATTATTAGCTCAACTTGCTACCTGCTTCAACCTCAGCCAGCTAGCAGAACTGCTCAGAGTCAGAGCAAAATTACTGCTGAATTCCATCCTGGGACATGGTACGAAGTCTGTTTCTGGGGAGTTACCTCTGAGTTTGATTATCCTTACTATTAAACTGTAACAAGGTTTTACACAGCTGTCATTAGATTATTTTATATACATTTCAATAGTACCAGCAGGCGGTAAAGAAAGTCTGCTCTGTTCAGCTAGCTGTTACAGGACCTAATATCCTTTGTTAACTTGGACCTCAATCTCCATAAACTTCAAGGATTTCCACAAAAACAGTAAAATAATGTAGGTCCGTATGTCATTTCAAGGTTTGCCCATCTGCATTGTTACAATGGTCTGATTAGTTCTGGGAGACAGAAATTGAGATATGCAACATATCCAAAATACCAAATTCAAAGCAAACTCATTTACACATTAATAAAACGTTCTGCTATTATTATTACTGGTCTTAGTGTATGTCCTGCAGCCTCCTGGAGACAACCTGCTTTAGCAGTGGTTTGGACTAGATCATCTCCAGAGGTCCCATCCAACCCTTACAATTCTGTTATTCTGTGAATCTGTGATGCTCTCTAAATCAGTGAAGTCAGACAGTACAATGAAATAAGAAGCAGCAGCTGGAACTTCTGGTTCTGCTGAAGTTGGAGATGTGCACACCTGGAAAATTTTGGATAATATATTTTCCCAAAGGACCTCTAGGGGCTAGAAGTGCGTGATTCAGTACCTTGTGAATTACAAAATTTGTTAAAGCTTTGTGGTCTTTTTCCTTTGGTGAGAGATGGGAGCGCCACTGCCTGCAGAATTAGGCCTTTATCCCCTTTCAGTTTCTCTATTCAGTCATCTGTCAGTAATGCAGGGATGCAGCCATAGAGAATGTGGTCAATGGCTGCTGAGAAAGTGCTCTTCCCCTTGATATGCATGGCTTTCAAAATGCTGGCAATGAAGTATTAGCTCATGGCTCACTTTGGAGATTGCCCTGATTTCACTAATTATACTTTATACATAATAAACAGAAATGCACTGATTTACTCCATTTCCCTCTCTTCCTCCCTTCATTGCCCTGTTAAAGTGCAGAAGGTCATTTTAATTCTATACACAGCACTTTTCTAAAAATGGTTGTAATTCTGACAAAAAACATCACACGTTACTGAAAAGGCACCAAATGAATAAAACTAGGAAGGTTACAGGAGAGCACTGGCTACAGCTCTGTTTTCATTTGCATACAAACTGTCAAGCAGAAGCAAACATTTTCTACCACTGAATTAAATAAAGTTTGTGGTTTATTTTTTGTTGTTGTCTGTTTAAACTGCATTTTAATTTTACTTTTATCCACAAAAATTTCTAAAGAAATAACAATTTTTTAAAGCTGGTGATCTGAATTCACTTAATGTAATTTCTTCAGATGACAGGTACTTGGAAATTGTTTTGAAGTTCTTCATATTATAACAGCAACTGAGGGCCAGCAATCACAGATTAAGACCCTGCTCTGCTAGGTACTCTATAAACATTTTTTTTTTTTAAATGAAAAGACAGTCTTTGAATGAGAACTTTAAGAAGTAGATTTGTGTCAAGAAAAAAAAAAATAAATAATAACAGACATACAGAAAGCCAGCAGGAGGGAAAGTGAGGAAAAACTAGAAGAATACTTATTTATTTATTTGTTTATTTATTTATTTATTTATTGTATAACAGATAGCTTATTGCCTGTGTTCGGACTGTCAGATGATAAAGTATCATGAAGGAGATTTTAAAGAGGTACTAGAGGAGGCTAAGAGACCAAGGTTTTAGTTAGGAGTTTAATGGTTGTGTCTGTGAAGTCTCTTTCACCTGTTTCTTCCAGTCTGCACAGGAGAGTCTATGATCTGAATTATTTACATCTCTAACCACGATCTTGCACATTTCTAACAATAAGAAGCAAATATTAATAGCAATATGGAATAGTAGACATAACGGAGTAACATGAGGTATAACTTACTGCTTCTCCGATATGTTGTTACACTTGCAAGATCTCCGCTTCTCATGAAGGCTTTTCTGTGTTCCTCTTGAGAAAATGTAAAATGAGATGCGTATGACCCCACCCCATACAACATTTTCGGTGACAGACAGTGAACTCACCTGGAGCTGCTGACACTTCCACTTCGAGGCTCAGCAATGCTTTGTTTCTATGTAAGGCAGCAGGCTGTGGCTCCTGCCAAAGCTGAAAGCCAAGGGCTTGTGCATGGAGATGGGAAGTAGATGTCAGTGTCCTGTGTCAGGAAGTTAGTAATAACGTTATATGTTGACTATGTGCCATGCAAAGTAATAAAGTTTTGCTTATTGTTTTTATTATTTTTCACCCATAAAAGTTGGTCAGCCATAAAGAAAGTAAACAAAAATTATATAAATGAGTTTCTACATAATTGTCAAAGTTAAGTCCTTTGACAAAGGAAGGTCAGCAAAGCTTAACGCCGCACTGTAATAAAAATATCAGTGAAATACTAATTTAAGTGCTTTTAAAAAGGTGCAATGTTCTGACATTGTACATTTTATTCTCTTGGCCCTTGAGCTGTGAAAGATTATACGCCTGCACTAAACAGAAGTTCTCTCAAAGAGATTTTATTGTGATTCTTTCTCCTATTTATTGTTCTTACTTTCCTTCCAGAATAAAGACTAAAGACGAGGCTCTCAACTGGCATAAGCTGATAGAGCTATCTGATTAATGAACAGTGTTATGTTGGCTTCAAAACCAAATATTCAAAATAAGACCTAGAAATCTGATGGCTGCTGAAAACCTAGATTTAATGGACCTTTCTCAGCAACCCGTACATATATACATGCTATCCCATTTTCCCATACTTTAAGACCACCACGTTACCTTGACCATTACTGGTCAAATTAATCTAATTAATTTCTTTTTTATGATATTTCTAAAGTTTGTCCTTGTTGCCCCAAGATTCTTAATGATAGAGTAGGTGTATGATACTGACCTAAAATCTGTTTCTACCTGAACAAGCCAAAATGATTGGCTTTAGAGAGCAAAGCAATGAAAGTTACTAACTCTGTGCAAAATGTGTTAGTGTGACTGCATGGCTGTACCCGTACACCCATGAACTCCTAATTTACAGCAGTATATAATACTCAGTGGCAGGCCTTGTGATTAGGCAAAATTTGAAAGTTGGGAAAAAAACAGTCACCAAATTAGACTTGCTACAGATTTCTCTGAAAAGCATTTTTAGCCCACAGACTGTTAACTCTGAGCTATGCCTCAGAAGAAACCACTGTGCATGTATCACATAATTAGCCGATCAAGTTCTCAGAATCAAAGGATACCAAGTAGATTTCACCTTCTGAAATAAGCTCCCTTATTTAAGTGGGATCCATTTAACCAGTGGCAAATACATCAGTTGCTGACATCTAGATCTAATGTAGCTACTTAGACTGCTTTTACATTCACTAGAGTGATTTTAGGATGCAAGAATTGGAAACATCTAAACTAGGTCAGACAAGTTATGAGCTAAATGTGCCTTTCTCTCTTTATCAAGTAGACAGGACACTGAGGATGACTGGCTGAGGTGTAACAATTTATGCTGCATCTGTCTAAGACTAGGTGAAACAAATCTCACACTCACCATCTTAAATAAGCACATCAAAATAACATTGAACAAGTGTCCTTAAGACCAAACGTGAGGAAATGCACAGCTCTGAATAGCATCTGTATTTGCTCAAATTTTCATTTCAAATTGAGCACTCCAGTACATCAGCAGTTGAACAGAATGAAAGACTGACTCAGTATAGGACTGTGGAAACATGATAGCATACTTAAAAAATACAGAAATTTCAGTATATTCAAGTTACTGTTCCAAGGACATCTTTTGAGATGAAGAAGCCTCTATGTTTAGTTGGAAAGTTACAGAGACTGGAAGGAAGCATCCAGTATATCCACACTTTGTAGCAACAGACGCTACAGACCTGTATTTTACATCTCTTTCAGACAACTCAGGAAGAGGTTCTGTGGTCCCACGACCACTGAGAACCGTAAAACAAAATCATCTTGGAGTGGTGTGGATCCCATTTGTTCTCTGCCCTGTGCATTTAGACATGCATAAAGCAGAAGCTGCTACAAAATCAGAACAGTTACAGTCCTACAAGCTGATGAAAAGGGAGTAATAGAAAAACAGATCTTCTGACTGAAACACAACTTGCCAAGAGTACTGTTGGAACGTAATCGTAACATGCAAAAAGGATGACACAAAGTACGAATAAAGACATGTTATCAGACTCTGAAGCAAGTTCCTGGCTATAAAGATGTAAAGGGAGAGGGGAGGAGAAGGTCACTATGTAGTAAAAGACAAACATATCTGACGCATGCAATCAAGCAGGGTCCGTAAATTAATTTTCAGCTCTAAAAATTGACTATCTCCTGGGGAAATTCTATTATTGAAAAACAAGATATATTCCAATTAGAAGAGAGGTCACATAGAGGGCAGGATAGAAAAAAGGAAGAAGACAGAAAAAAAGAAACACCAAAAACATATAAACTTTAGATATTAGAGCTCTGAAGCTATAACCGTCACTAAATGGGACAAAGGAGAGGGGTATTTTAGGAAGCTTAATTTGGAGTGCCCTTGATTTCTGACATTTTAAGTTAAAGCCTGCATATTTTAGCACAGTTGTGCTTTACAGGATTCCGGCACATTTTCTGTGCTGCTACCTGCTGTGAATCCGGACCTTGGATCACTGCTCTGTCTCTCAGCATGACATGAAACACTAAGGGGTACATTTTCAAAGCAGTAAGTGGGGATTTCACTGCATGATTCCCACTGAAGTGAATGTAAGATATGTAGCTGAAACCCTGTGGAATGATTTTAATATTTCCCATATCACTTCTTAGAATTGCCAAAAACATTTATTGTATATAAACAGTTACTAGAAGTTTCCAGGGACTACTGTTGAAATTTACCTTGTAAATTTGGGGCTGAGATAGGTTTTTGGAAGTTACCAAATGCTTTTACTATCTGTCTTCTGTAGGTATTGTCAGCTGATAAACTCATTACAAAATTAGCTAACTGTTAGTGAACAGATATCTACAGAATGTTTCACTGCTTTGCCTAACAAAAACTTCATAAACACTGCACTTTTTGGGAACTAGCTTGCCTGTCTAGTGTGTTTTGTCAGAGCTTATAGCCCTGAAGTTTTCCTAGCGTTATGGATCACAAAATGGTAGTTGTATAAATTTCTGTGGTACCTGAGACTGATAAACTCCTGCAAAGAGGAATTATTATTTTTCAGTACAAATATTTTCAATTTATACAACTGTTTTGTCCCCATGGAGCACCAGATATTTTAAAATAAAATAAATAAATCATATGTTTTGAGAAAAAAAAAAGATGAAAATGTCGTCTATCAACTGAGGGAGAAACTGACATCAGCTCCCAGTTGTGGTAAAAATATAAATCAGGTAAGGCGAAAGCAGGAGGCTAAGGGTTTGCACAGGAAGGAAAAATAATACCAGTGATGCACAGTTAAAGATATTAATGTACTCATAGAAAACTGGACGATCACTGGCCCTGATTCCAAATAGAGCTGCTACATGGATTAAACGTTAATGTAAGCCATCATTTTTAT
The DNA here is from genome assembly GCA_028571105.1 of Tragopan temminckii. NCBI lineage: Eukaryota > Metazoa > Chordata > Aves > Galliformes > Phasianidae > Tragopan > Tragopan temminckii. The sequence goes on along the minus strand of JAOWBP010000001.1, from coordinate 51,727,652 downwards.
TCAGAAAATAGTAAAAATAGCGCCTGTATTGAATAAGATGCAGAATTATCTGAGCAACCTTCCCACAAATTAGAACAAAGAGCAACGTGCTCATATGTACTGTTTGGATAGTATGGCCCTCGAGGTAGAGACGGTGTTGTGAGGAGGGATGCTGAGGTAATAGAGGATGCCTGCAGCCATTTCACTCTGGTGGCATCTGGGCTTGCCAGATCTTGGAAGCTACAGAATCAGGAATGGTTAGTATTTGGAGAGAGTATTTGGGGAGCACTGGGTTGATATTAGGCTGGGCACTTTGATTTTGGCCTGAGAGGAGGATCAGAAGGGAGGCATCTCTCTTTCAGCACTGGGGTATTGAATTGGGAAGCCACTCCTAGCAATGCTGCAAGGTAGTAGATAATGGTAAGACTGATACGTTGTTCTGATTAGTAATGCTCAAAGCTGGTAATTTCATGCTTTAGCTGGTGAACTTGATATCTGGGAAAACAAAACAAAACAAAACAAAACAAAAAAACTAAAATACCTAAAAAGAAATCTGATGACACAGTTGGGCAGTATGTAACAAGATTAGAAACATTTAGAAAAAATGAGAAGGGAACTATTAGAAATGTAAGAAACTAAAACAACTTCTGTGTACATTTTGCAGTAAGTATGATTAAGAGAAAGAAGAGACTTAACCTCAGTGCAATGCAGCAACAAGACATGGAAATACAGACCTAGAATACAGCAGACATTTCATCTGGAGAAATAATTAACAACACTGCACTAGTATAAAAAATCTGATGAGACCCAAAATGCTGTAAATATATTCTTGTACAAGAATTATTAGTGCAGTTTGGAGCTGATGCAACAAAGTATTAGTAGGCTGATCAGGAGAACAGGGAAAATTGAAAATATATCCACAAAACTGTTCATCTATGCTCTAAGCTGCTTTGTAGCCCACCATCTATGACTTACTACAATACTGGACACAAGCTGACATGTCTTTCCGTAAGGACAGATATGCTAGATTGATCATCACTGCACCATTGCTGGATACTTTCTATGATCTTGATGTGTGAGAAAAACAAGTTTTCAGTTTTATTTCTTAGATCAAAGTGACTGGTGAAAAGTTAGTTTTCAGCAAAGCAGCATTTGAACAATGGAAGATATTCCACCCGACAAGCTCTTGTTGACAAGTTCTTGTTTCCAGGCCATAGCTGTATTGCCTATTCTTAGAGCTATTTTGAAATAAATATGCTGAAGGGAGGGAGTAATAGGAAAAAAACAGCAGTATGCAGCAGATGCTAAGTCTTCCCTTGCAGTCTATGCAGCGAAGCAAAATCTTGTCAGTAGGGTCATTTCTTACACCTTGTAATTGCAAACAGCCTGTTACCCTTGTTCGGTGAAGGAAGGAATGATTCCTGATCAGAGCATGAAATAAGGCTCAGATTCAGGGGCAGAAGGAAGACACCAAGTCATTCTTTTACCTATCTGTCTGGCAGGATCCATTCCAGCACTTGTTCTCTGAGCACGCCTGCAAGATTGGCTCAATTCTTCTGTTCAATGGATTCACTGACGAGAGCATTCATTCGGGAAGTGTGAGTTCAATTATTTTCTTTGATCATAAACAAACCTGCAACTTCCAGGGGAAAACTCCAACAATTATGCTAGCAGGTATTCAAAAATGCTGATCTATCTCAATCCTTCTTGATAAAATTTTGCACAGAAAAATAAACATACATAAGGCTGTAGAGGAAAACAATCTGTGGTCAAGTCCTTGGAGTTAGTTGTTAGCTGACTGGCACAAGTGTATGTGTGTGTACGTATGTATATAGATTTGTAGACATACTGTGCTAAGTATGCACTGGAACAGTGAGTAGCCTTCAGGTTTCCATACTTTGGATAGCTACCAATAAAACAAAAAAGAGAGCTATGCTAATCTATGTTCTTATTCTCCCGTTACACCTAGTTCTTAAACATGACATGCAAAGTTCGAAGGGTGGATTGGTGAAACCTTATCCCAGAAACACTGTCTGCAGAGTCACAGATTCAAATCCTTTTTATCAAAGCAAGAATACAAGTCCAAATTTCACACTGGCTATGTTAAGTCCACTGGGCTCTTCTCAATGTGATACAAAGGAGTAGAAGTGCCTTCTCCTTGAAGGATGAGTTGTGAGGTTGTGTGACTAGATATCAAACCCTAGAAGACTCAGGATTAATCAAAACATAGAAAAGGATCAAAGGTTAAGACACTTCTGTGTTTCCCACAGTTCGTAGAGGCTGGTTTGGATGACCTAGCTTTATATTTATAAATCCACTGATGGTTGGACTAGATGACCTTAGAAGTCTTTTTCTAATGATTCTGTGATTTCTGGATCCCAGTTTTGGACACCCAAATTTCCTCATCTTAAGCAACCTAGTGTCCAGCTGGGGTTGTACATTATTCTCACAGCAGATATTTGAGACTAGAGGTGCTGCAAATAACCAGCATTGTGATCTGTTGTGAGTTTAGCCATAAATGAAGGCTGTAGATCTAGTCCTGAGCATATATACCCTTTTAAAAATGTTCTTCTAAGAGACTGAATAATAATTTGGTAGTTATCAGTTAATTACTGAAATGTGAAAAATTTCAGAGCAGATGAAGAAATACTCATACAAAACCAATGCATTCATCTCAACAGCTACATCTTCCTGATAATGCAGCTCAAAATTATTTATTTACGCTTATATTTGCACTGCAGAGTAATAACGAATGCTGTGAGTATCTTTTTATAAGAAATCAATCTCACTATATTTTGTAAAAAAGTCAGGAGGTTGTAATGATGTGAGACCTTGCAAAACACTGTATGTGCTATTAAATATTTGCTGAGAAATGGGGAAGAAACCATTGTTTTTTATGTCAGTTTTATGGGATATGCGGATAGCTAAAATGCAATGTAGTGAGCTTTTACTGTACTGCTTACTGATTCCAGGCATATAATTTACAGGATTGGAGGATATATTTGCATACATTTGTCTTATACATACATAAACCAAACAGAGATTTCTTGTAGATATCAAACAAAACCTGTTTGAAATATATTCCTATGGCTGCCAAAAAGGAGTCTGAAATGTATTGCTATATTGTGCCTGTCACTGGCAAACAAAATTCATGAAAACCCCAACAAATGTGCAGCAAAGAAATTTGAAGGTGTTCTCTCTTGGTAACAACTAAATTTTACTGCTCTGTGAACTTGCTGTTAGAAGTTTTCTAAGCAGGTAGTTCAGGGAGACCTGGTAATCCACTCTAATTTGCAGCGTGACCAAACACTTTATCAAATTAGGACAGATAGCTTGAGAAACAAACTTGTCAACAAGAAGAAAATGCAGAAGGACACTGCAGCTCTGCTGCAGGACTACTGCAGGAAGTTTACTTGACAACAGGAAGAGTATCGGGTACATTTTTCCTCTCAGCTTTGTAAGGCATAACCGTAGGCCATCTCTCCATGACGTATCACCTTCTGGCACAGAAACAACAACATGTAAGGTTTCAAAGAGACACTGTGATCTCCTTCACTGAATTTAAAAAAGGAGGAGAAAAAAAACCACTCAGATTGGAAAGAAGAAAAATGAACTAGGGTTTTTAACAGTGATGGTAGACTTTTCTATGCAGTGAAGGAAGAAGCCAGACCTGCTCACACATTACACCACTTTAAGAAACATGGAGTTTGTCACAGTTGATCAGAAAGCTACTCTCACTTCTCCCTTCAGCTGTGGCCAATACGTAATGCTGCCAAGGAACAAAGAAGCCCCAAAGTACATTTAAGCCAACCAAATAGAGGAAAACAATTGTACCTGTTATAGTCCAGTGCATGAGGCCAAAATTCTATTACTTATCTAAGCTGCCAGTGACAACAGCTGAGTGCAATCTGAAATTTTTTGCACATTCATCCCGTCTTGTTGAAGTCAGTGGGAATGCTGAATACACATGAACTTCAATGATCATAAAATTAGTCAGACTTATTAAAAATCTACTCACAGCATTTAAAACTCCATGACCATCTGCTGAAATACATTCCACAGGCCAAGTAGGGATAACTCTAGGGATAACTGAATTTAAAAAAAAAAAACAACAACAACAAGAAGAAAATTCTCCTGTTAAAAAAAATAAAAATCTAACCCTTAATGACAACTGAAGTTCTTAAGATTAGCCATAACTGTAGGGGATATGAATTGCAAGCAGGATAAAAGTGTAGAGAGCAAGACAGAATAGTGTCTGGTGGCTTAAGTAACAATTTGAAGAACATTTCTTTCAGCAACAGGTCAGTGTAAATAGCCTCTGACTCATCCTGCCTCTCACTACTTCCACATGCTGTCCCTCTTAAACGTCTGTGCAACTGTTTGGGGTTGTTCGTGAGTTATTTATAACCTAATGAGTTTCCTGATCCAGTTTAGGAGTAGCCCCAAAAACACAAAGCAGAAGGGAAGGCATGAGGACAGAATCAATGGCCTAAGGGCCTACAACGTTTCTGTTACCTTGATCTTCATGTGTAGTTTAAGAATTTGTCTCCTTACAGTGCTTCTGAGTCAAAATGTAGCTGAGACTATACATTTATTTTTGGTTCTTCAATAAACATTCATGCAGACAAAGAGTAGCACATGCTATGCTCCCATATTGGTCATCACAAACACCTGCTAGGCATTTTCTGTATTGTGAGGTCAGAATCACTATGGGATATCAGATGGTATCACATCTCTTTGCCCAACGGAAGTGTCAGACACCTCTTCTGTTGGCACGTGTTGTTCCATTTATTACACATAATTATTCAATTAAATTCCCTTTGTATTTTTTTTTCCTTAAATAAAAACATAATAAAAAGAGGCTTCCTATGTGTCTGTGAGAGGCTAGCTCTATAAATGTGCTACAGTTGTGTTAGCATCTGGGATGCTTTAGTTTCCTGAGGACATTTCTGTGAAAGAAATGTGGTGAACACCTGAAGGCTCCTAAGTATACTAATAAAAGGGATTGCATGCATCAGCAAAGTGAATTCATTGTTCTCATATATAATTTTTTGCTTTTCCATCAACACACAATTGGGATTTCCTCTAGAATAATCTACAGGTGCTACTACACAATGTTTCTTTTTTATATGCCTCGAAGATCTGCTTCCTAAGTGTGTCAAAATCTTTAATCAATATATTTATCCTTACAAGACCTGTATAAAAATGGGGAACAAAACATTTAGGAAACACAAAGGAAAACATTCATTTTGCCCAGTCAAAAAGTGCTCAAATTCACAAATCCTCTGTATATTTCACTTCAGTCTTTGAGAAACTGTAAGAAGGTGCATATTTTTACTAATGACTAATATTCCTTAGGCTACAAAAGTTCTTCTGTTGAACAAAACAAGGCTGTCTCATACTGGTTGAGCTGAGTCTCAGCTGAGCATTCCCCATCAACTAAAGCCAATGAGAACCACAAAACAACAGTTCAGAGGTCCCATGGACTTTCCATTCAGTACGTGCCAAGAAAAACTGACATATAATATTAGGTCTAGAAGTGATGATTTTATCACCTCTAATAAAAAAATCCGGTCAGAAGAGCTGAGAATGTCACCACAGTTCCTTATATTTAATGACTCACTGACTGGTCAGCTTTCTGGAAGGTGGGGTGTTCTGGATTCAGTGCCTTCATTAATTCAAGAAAATTCAAACACACACCACCCACATCACATTACAAAATGCAATGAAGCTATGCTATGATCATGCACTTGTTCTCTTACATCATGCTCCTAGGTCTCAGGTGCTTCCAGGTACCAGAGACTCTACTCATGTTGCGAGTCATATCCTAAGACATAGAAGATACCTCAGATTTAGTCTTCACTTCCATCAATCTTCCTTTATTACCTTGTGCAAAATGCATGTGGGCTCACAAGAATGAATTAAGGTTTCCTCGATAAAAGTATGAAAAGTATGAAAAAGAGTAAAAAATAAATTATGATTTGTTGTTGTTGTTGTTTTAAAGTCAAAGTTAACACTGAATATCCTGAGTATCTGCAGAATATCCCAGGTTGGATGTGTCCCACTCCATTCCCTGGTTTGTTTCACCCAGCAAGAAGACAGTGACTATGACGCACTTCACTGACACAAATTAGGTGCACCAAAACAATTTATCAAATGTATTCTGAGCAAACTGCTGCACATACGATCTATAATCACATGCATTCTAAGCAAACTATGTATTTGTATATGACTAATCAGTATCTTGAGAGGTGAGGGAGATACATTAGGGCAGGTAAGGGTAGATAAGGTTGGATAAGGTTATACAAATTCCAGGTAAGGCAAATTAGAATAGGAAAGGTTATGTAACCTGTCTCGTCAATGTGTCTGTTGTAGCATGGGATCTGAGGAGGATAGGGGGGCTTGCAAGCGGGGAGTGGGGGGTTCAGGCTGTTTGAGGGGAGCTCCAAAAGCTGTCTTCCAGCATTCTGACTTTACACCATTTTTACACGCGGTTTGCCATGACAACGTATGCAGACTAATAGATAAACATGGGTATGAAAAACACATGACTTCGCAGAAAAACAGAGAAACTTCATTGGTTCCTTAAGACCTCGTCTTCAATTTCTATATTCATGAGGGATTATTTATACGTTAATTATCACATGGTTTTATGGTCTCCATGTTTTTGCCAAAGCTCTTTTTCTTTTACTTGACAACTTCCAGTCATAGCTCAGGCCCCTGATGTGAGTACTGGGCCTCACACTGTTAGACACAGATAAGGCAAGTGGAGTGACTGTGGAGCCTGTTCCACGGTCTGACCACGTTCTGGCGCAGACCCTGTCCCTAACCCCCAGCTGCCCCTCCCCTGACACAGCTCCATGCCGTTCCCTCGGGCCCTGTCTCTGTCACACAGAGCAGAGCTCAGCGCTGCCCCTCTGCTCTCTGTGAGGAGCTGCAGCTGCCATCAGGCCTCGCCTCAGCTCCTCTGCTCTGCGCTGAGCAAACCCAGGGCCATCACGCATCCTGACCTCTCTCTAGATCTCTCCCCATCTTCATAACCCTACAAAATTGTCTGTACTTTTATGATTTTCTTAAAACATACAATATTCATCCCGAGAAAGTAACTTATTGCAGTCTGTGACTGAAAAAAAAAAAAAGTTACTTCTAAGAAGCAAAAGAGAAAACAGTGAAAAATCAAAATCCTAGCTGTTCCTGTTAGGAAATGTCTTCAATGAAGAGGAATACTTCAGGGGGAAAAGTTACCTTTTGTTGCACTCTAAAAGTAGGGTAAACAATTTTCATAGATTTGCATTCCAGTAATTTTAAATATGAATAATTCTACTTAAAAATAAATGCACTTTTCTCAATTATATTTTTTTACTCGCGGGAACTTGCGTTTTCAACTAGATGAATATTTTAGCATTCTTTCTTTCTTTGTATCAAAAATACCTTCTTATTATTTATTTTTTTCCCATCTAAAAATACTGATCTTTAGTATCACAGGCAACTGCAATCTATACTATCACCTATCACTAGAAATGCCGGTCACTTCTTTTTCCAAAACCACATAAAAAGGAATTCCTATTAAGACACTTTCCCAAAGGAGGGAAGTGAGACTTAACAGTAGATATTGTTTGAAAAGGAAGCTGAACTGTCAATAAGGAGCTCTACTGTGAGAGACCACAGTAGCATTTCTAAACAAAAATATCCTGACCTTATCTAGAATGTTTTTGTTTTCATTATTTAAAAACAATAAAAAAAAATGCATTTTTGGGGAAGTGCTAGCTATGATTATGTTTTAATTTTTACTGTGATTTTCTACAAAAAAAATAATTTCACAAACTCTTCACATACTCAAAAACCAATAGAAAGATCAGTGTTCAAGTTCTTCCTAGATCTATGTATATTAATACATTCAATTCAAATTTCCTCTGGCTGAAACAGGTGATAAGAAACAGGTGAGTGAATATACTAAAGTAATGGAAATAGGTACTTCATTTGAAGTAAAATTTGAACAATTTATGGGATAGTTAAGTAACAAGATAGAAAGGACTGAGACTTTTGTCAACAGCAGAAAATGATCCTTGCAGGTTTCCCAAGATCAAATTAGCTATTGAATAAAATGTTATTTACCAAAGTGGGAGATTATTCCAAGACAGATATTTCTGCAAACTGGGGACTATGATGCCACCATTGTTACAAAATGTTTGTGATGTTCCTCTAAGTCTTTTCTTAAACCTACCAATCCTCTCTGAAGAGACAGCACTACAGCTCCAATGCCAAAAATGCTACTTAAGGCATATAATAGAATCATAGAATGGCTTGGGTTGGAAGGGACCTCAAGGAACAACAAGTTCCAACCCTCCTGCCAGCTGCTAGATCAAGTACTAGATCAGATTGCTCAGGGTTCCAATCAACCAGTCCTTGAACACCTCCAGGAACAGGGCATCCACAGCCTCCCTGGGCAGTCTATTCCAGCACCTCACCACTCTCTCAGAAAAAAACTTCCCCCTGACATCTAATCTAAATCTCCCTTCCTTTAGTTTAAAACCATTCCCCCTTCTCCTATCACTATCTACTTGTGTAAAAAGTTGATTTCCCACATGTTTATAAACTCCTTTTAAATACTAAAAGGCTGCAATGAGCTCTCCCTGCAGTCTTCTCTTCTCTAGACTGAACAACCTCAGTCTCTTCAGCCTGTCCTCATAGGAGAGGTGTTTCAGCCTTTGGATCATCTTCATATCCCTCCTCTGGACCCCCTCCAAAAGTTCCACATCCTTCCTGCACCAAGGGGCCCAGGCTCGGATGCAGTACTCCAGCTGGGTCCTCAGAAGGGCAGAATAGAGGGGGCAATCCCCTCCCTCACGCTACTGGCCATCCCTCTTCTTATGGAACCCAAGATACCATTGGCCTTCCTGGCTGCAAACACACAGTACTGGCTCATGTTGAGATTTTCATCAACCAAGACACTAAATAGGATTACCTCGACCCAAGGGAAAAAACATGCAGTTTGCTTGGTTGAATCATAGAGTAATAGAAGGGACCTTTAAGATCATCCAGTTCCAACGCCCTACTATAGGCAGGGACATCTCCCTCTAGACCAGGTTGCTCAAAGCCCCATCCAGCCTGGACTTGTACGCTTCCAGGGAGGGGGCACTCACAGTGTCACTGGGCAACCTGTTCCAATGTCTCACCATCCTCACAGTACAAAATTTATTCCTAACATCTAGTCTTAGTCTACCCTCTTCCAGTTCCCCTTGTCCTGTCACTATATGACTTATGAAAAGTCCCTCCCCAGCTTTTCTGTAAGCCCCTTTCACTTACTGGAAAGCTGCTATAAAGTCTCCTCGGAGCTTTCTCTTCTCCAGGCTGAAAAGCCCCATGTCTTTCACATTGTCCTCGTAGAGGAGGTGCTCCAGCCCTCTGATCATCTTCATGGCATCAGGTTATATTTCCCGACACTGGGAGATCGCTTGTTATCAGTTTGTCACTCCTGTACTCCTGTAACTCCATTCCCATGGATGCACATCACCATAATCTGTATTCTCCGGGAGAATGGATGCTTCCAGCATAAATTAAGTTGAACTTGTAATAACACTTATGATTAAGTTAATCTGAGATTTCCCTTTGATGACTCTTCTGTTGCGACTGTTCCTTCTTCCCACTGGAAGCGAGCCTTCAGCCCTGACAACTCTGAGTTCCCATAGGATCTTTGAACTACATTTGTTTTAGAGCAGAGCTCAAGTCTGATCCATGTGCCACCAATCAGAACCCCTAAACTCTTTTCCTGGGGCTGCTCTCCAGTCTCTTGACCCCCCTCTATTCATTGAGCCAGGGCAGCCCCACTGGCAAAAATCAGAACATGCTTTTGGTTCTGGCTGCTGATTGCCCAGCCCTCTTACTGACCAAGATTAAATCATAGATCATAGAATCCCACAATGGTTTGAGTTGGAAGGAAAATGTAAGACCATGTAATTCCAACACTCCTGCTGGAGGCTGGGACACCTCCCCACTAAACCAGGTTGCACAAAGACCTCAGCAAGGTCTCTGCATTTGAGGACCTCTATAGCTCCTCCATGTTTGTGTTGTCCTCAAACTTACCAGGAATTTCAGACTTGCATCTAGACAATGCCTCTAGATCAGATCTTGCCTTTACAGAGAAGGCGCTTGATCCTGTACACAGGGCTGTGATTTAAAAGGTTTAGAGAACACCTCTGATTTTGTTGGCTGTTTTCTCTATTTCTAAAATACCAAACCAAAAGCAAAGGAACCAAATAGGAGTTGTACACCTGTATTTAGCATCTTTGTTCAAGCTAGACCCAGAAAGCAGCCTCTGTGCCACTGCTGACATTGCAGAGCATTGCCTGGGCGCACAGCTACTTCCTTGCACAAACTCTGCGATGGAAACCACAGAGCATTTGCAAGAGGTGGCCACAAACTGGGAAGAAATGGCTATTCTCCTCTGCTACTAGTCTTGGAAAAGTGTTTTCCAGCCCATCTGGAGAGTCAGAGGACACTTAGGAGGCCAGCAGGGAGATACTCAGCGAGCAGGGAGATAATCAGAGAGGGAAGGGGAAGAAAGGCCTAGGTGAGGGGTGATCTCCTTACAACACAGCTTGATTTGCCTTTTGACTCAACTTTGAACAGCCATGGCTCTGGGCAGAACCAGCAACAAGTGCAACTCAGTGACATCAGCTCAGGTGGCTCCAGCCAGCCTGGCCTTGGACACCACATGATGATGTGTGTCCTGTCAGGAGGGCACCATGGTGACGCCTGAGCATCTCCCACCAAAACCCCTAGGCAGCGCTGGTGGATTTCCCTTGCCAGCAGATGAGGGACAACTGGTTTGCTGCACAAGTGGCTGCACACACAACCTTCATTCAAAACCAGACAGGAGAAATGGAAATG
>JAOWBP010000001.1:51668285-51716683 GCA_028571105.1 Tragopan temminckii | reverse complement strand
GATGTGGCACTGAGGGACATTCATTAGTGATGGGATTCGGTAGGTCAGGTTGATGGTTGGACTTGATGATCTTGAAGATCTTTTCCAATCTAAACAAGTCTACGATTCTATAATCACACACTTTTGAAAACCCTGTCCATAACAAGACGAGTTATGGATGGAGCAATAATCTTAATGGATCTGAATTTTCTCTGCTTTTGTGGGCTTCAGATGGACTCTTAGGAGAACACTGTATTAACGTGGTTTGCAGAGACACAGAAGTGTTAGTCACGGAAAAGTTATAGTATAGCTAAATCTTAGCCACGTTATTTTAACTATTAAAAACTGGGGAAAGAGAAAAAAGGTCTATCCTAGCAGAGTATGTCTATGGCATCAAAACTTTCTGTTCTGTCATTAAAACGGGCTTCTTACTTCTCTTTCATATTTACTTCCCCTTATTTTCATATAAAGGAAAATATAAATTTTTGAAGAAATATTTGAGGCTCGTGAGAAAAAGTAGAATTTTCCTATTAAGCAAGAAACATTTTTTTGTTACCAGAGGAAATATTTTTACTTCTTATTTCTGTTTTTCTTTTTATAATTTGATTTTTTTTTTTTCTTTTCTTTTCTTTTATAGACAATGCAGAATTTTTGCTGACACCTCTGGAACTGACTTTGGCAACAGCAATATATTGAACACTGTACTTGAGAATATATACGGTTATACGGTAACAATCAAAGTGCAGTGGGACTTTCTGAAAGTAAATATTTGTGTAAGTAATGTTTAGAAAAGAGATGGTCAGTTATCTAGGAGGATGCCTGATTTCCATATAAGCTCTACTTTAGGATTCCGGCAAGATTGTTCTGGAAGAAATACATGACAACTTTTTCCATCTCTTCCTCTTACACTTCTCCATAAATTTGTCTGAAACCTGAGGTCATAAAGTAAATAAAATGCTAACAGTGAGGACCTGGGGGAATAAATATAGCTGTCAATTTGCTGAGATCTAGGTAGGACAGATTTAATATTCTTACTGTAGCACTCTACTATAGACTTTTCTCAATATCTGAAAATAATGTTTCTGCACTACTGCTGAATCAGAGCTATGTATGTGCAATGACAATTTATGTCCAGTGTTGCCTGAGTGGTGGTGTATGCTTCTCTGTCTGGGTCTCTCTGCAGGAGGAATCACCAAAACACATCCTAGATGACTGCACAGAGTGATTTTGACGTAATGTCACCAAACATGCAGTGAGATTCCTTCAAACAGAGGAACTTTACCTCAGGAATTTACTACAGTGAGAAAACAGGTCAAAAAAAGCCCCCACCAGAATTGTTCAAGTTCCTAATTTTCAAAATTGTCAATGCACATGCCCACACACAACTAGCTGAACAAGAGAAATATTCTAAATCTATCTAAAAAACCAAGCTCCTATAAACTTCAGCAGATCCAAGATTTCATCATCATCTTTCTGGTAAGCAATATTTGGCTCACATTAGAAGAAAATACAGTTTGGAGAAATAGGAGAAATAGCCCAATCTACCATAGCTCAGCCATCAATTCCACTGTAAACACATCCAGCTGATACCAGGCATAAATAGTGTTGGCTCAAATGTGTTTTAGCAAGAGTTTTCACCTGGACAGGTCTTGGTTTGCTTCCAGCTCATATTTGAGCCTGTAGCTGTTGCCAAGCTTAGTGCTGCACAGACCAAAATGATGTACCCAAAAGCATTTGCCTCACGTACCTAATATCTTTAGGAGCTAAACTAGGTACAAATTTAACTTTTCACTTTGTGTCCCTGAGTCAGTGAAAAGCCTTATAGTGCGCCCTAGATGTCTGGATGCTGTCAAGTTTACTTCTCTAGTATTTGAAACACACTCAAACCCACTAGCCAAAGAAACTATCATCACTGTTTCTGCAACAGTCAAATATAAAATACACTGTAGTAAGTGGGACAGGGCTAATTTCAGCCTATTGAAGAAATTACTGAAAATCTTGAGATCTGCAGCCCAGTGTTACTACAAGGAAGAGCAAGGTCCACAGACAAAATTAAAAAATTGAAAGACAAGACTGAGTGATTCTAATTCATTTATTTACTTACTTATGGTCTTATTAAAAAGGACCATGCATGCTAATTGATAAGACTCCATCATAAAACTACCTCAGTCAGAGATCTTTTGCTCCTATCCTGTTGAAATCACTTTTAGAGTTCAGTTTCCTATGAAAATAAATCCAGTTTCATTCAGCATTATTTTATTTACTTTTCTTAGCAAAGTGAATCCAGTTCAGCAGCCTGAACTGTGGTTTTCCTCCTGAATGTTTATCTCTGGGCCCTAATGTCCTACACTAAAATCCAATTGAATGTGTAATTTTTTTTGAACGTAAATCCACAGCAGATTTTGTGTCACCTAGTTATCCCACTCTGCCCCTCTGGAGCTGATACTCAGCCTACAGGTGCAAGACACTTCTCTTTGCAGCCTAACAAGCATGTTTCCTTAATAGGTGATTTCTTTCTAGGCTACACAGAAAGCCTATATGCATTCACAAAATGACTTTGAGACATACACAGAAAGAAAATTAAAAAAAAATAAATCATGCACCTCTTAAGAAGCTTAATAACCAGGACTAAGCATTCAACACAGATAAAAGAAAGAACAATACTTAAAAACTGTGAAACCTTAGCATAAATCAACAAGACTAGAAGACCCACAATTGCAAGAAGTCCAACCCAGCATAAACCAAGTGTTCACAGAAATAATTACAGCACTGGGACTACAGTCATTTTAGTGAAGTGAAGCAACATGGCAGAAGCTGTCTGGAGAGTGACAAGACCAACCAGACAGCCACAGGCTGGCAACCAGCAGGGTGAAAGCTGATCAAAACAAAGGGGCAGTAGAGAGATGCTGATTTTTGTTCCTTGTGGTGATCTCTGCTCCTGAGGTCTGAAGTTCAAAGTATTTTGCCCAGTCCACCCTCCGCTACCCTTTGTAATAGTCCGTAAAAGCCAGCTACCATCAGAGGTTTTTATAAAAGGCCAATGAAAGACAAGATTCAGCTGCTAAAAATACATATATTCCTGAAAAAAACTGAAATACACCAATCTGCTCTCACCTCACCCAACCATGCAACAGCCAACTGAGCTATTATTACAGTTTGCTATAGAATATATGCTTAGTTTCTATGTAGCCTCCTAAAGAAAGTCATCTTTCTCATTTTTGAAATCCTAGGTCTCTTTAAGAAACCCGAAATGTATTGTTTTTCTTTTACTTTTTCAAAGAGTTCTTAAGCTCAGCAGCAGAACCACAATTCTAATTAAATGGACATATAGGATGCTGATAATATCTGCTTTCTGTAATAAAAACTATTGATATTGTTGACCTGACAGATTATCTGCAATAGACAGAACACAATGGCCAAATTTAAAAAGCAAGGGAAGGAGAGCAGCTTAGCACAAGAATATATTATGTTATTATCTGTCCTTTTGCTTCTTGGAATTATTAAGAATTATTATAGAAATTATCAGTCATCTCTGCTTCTTTTTCTCCCATCTGAAATGGAAACAGTGATTGAATGTCATGAAGAACTTTGATCATTTTTCTTTCTTGATACAATGTCTTCGTAAGGTGAGCTTCTTAATTTTTATGGTAGTATCTCTTACAGGAATCCCCAAGATTTATGTCAGCATATGACATTTTTCAAATTTTTGTCCCATGTTTTATAGACCAAAACTGAAAATATCAAAAGAATATCCCTAATAATAATTGACATTTCTTAAAAAGCGTTTTATTCAAAAAACTTAACACTGCTATCATAGTCCAATACTGATTCCTACTTGAAGTAAATTTTGTGGAGATTGCAGCAAAGAAAATGATAACTGGTCTCTGCAAATTATGGTCACGTAATGACTTAGTGAATATCTACTCAACAGATTTACTCTTATCCTGAAAAAACAACATTCAGTGTCATACACTTTGCTTACTTAAAGCACCTGTGTAGAAACACGCTACAGTTTGATGTCTCAAAATAAGAAATAAACTGAAATTTCAATATGACCCTTCATGCAAGGACTCAAGATGGTCTAGAAACTAAAGTTTTCCATTTGAAATTGTATTTGTAGTTGAAGTAGACTAGCTGGATTCTCTTCATTTTAGTAGAACTCTGTTCATTTACACCACGGAGATGGCTTCAGGTGTAAAATGTAAGCTGCCTCTGCCACTCAATTTTGTGCATTCCTGGTTGTTTAGAGATCATGATAAACAATAGCCATCTACTTACCCCTAGCTATTGAATTTCCAGATGTAAAGAGCCAAGAAAATAAAATACTACTGTAATAGTTATAATCTCTTCCTTTTGTTCTGTGTGCCAAATATTAGCACTTTATTTTCAGAAGTTTGACAGCATCACTTGCCAAGCGTTATACTTCAGCCTGAAAGGTATCCAATCTTAAGGCTTAATTGAGGGCTTATTTGCATTTTTAAGTTATCACACAAGTTAAGGAACTTGGGCTTCAAGAAAGAAAAAAATGACCAAGTATCTAGATAGGCAGCTATGTGGGATTCTTATTACAGGAATAGAGATGATTTTCCCTATGGAATGGTTCTATGCACATAAAAATATTACTGCAGATGAAGAACTCAAAACACAAAGTTTTGAGCTCAGAAACACAGAAAGCATACTTCAAATTTATGTGACTTTAAGAAAAACAGTGCAGAAATATAGCAGAAATATATTTAATTTTTTACCGATTTTTAATTACCTCTTCCTGAAAGATGTTCTCTTTTCACAGTGTGAACAAAGGAAGTTTATTTTAAATCAGATTTTAAAAAGTATTCAGTTTATTTTAATATGTAATAATTTTGACTTAATATCTTAATATTCCTCATACTTCCCAATATGTTCTCCTGCCATCCAATATTGATTATTTCTTTAAATTAAGCAGAACACTGGTAAGATACCTTGTTTGTTCATGCTACTCAGTAAGCAGGGTTTATTTTCTTTGCAGCTATTTTTATTTTATATAAAACAATTTCTCCAGTATTTCCCATTATTGCCTCTTAAAGTTAACTTCTGGTCATTTCTAGACTAAAAAAACTGAGTGACTGTTCATAAACTCTCTGTCACCTACTGGATATAACTTAATTTACAATTCCAGTACAATGGAAAAATGACCTGTAAATTTCATTTTGCAAAATATTTCTCTCTTAATATTGATCCTACTCAGAGCGTGGTGAGGCACTGGCACAGTCTGCCCAGAAAAGCTGTGGGTGCCCCACCCCTGGAGGTATTCAAGGCCAGGTTGGATGGGGTCCTGGACAGCCTGAGCTGCTGAGTGGCAGCCCTGCCTACAGCATGGGGTTGGAACTCAATAATCTTTAAAATCCCTTCAAACCCGAGCTATTCTATGACTCTGTAACTCTGTAAGGTGATTTTGAATACTCAGATGTGTTTTTCTTGACAAACCTATGTAAAATCATGGTTGTGAGATAAACAAAAACAAAAACAAAAACAAAAACAAAAAAAAAAAAAGGTATGTAAAGTTGCATTAATTCAAAGTCCTGAGTCTTTCCACCAAACCCCCAGCAATGAATTAAATACTATTCCTTAGTATGCAGAGGATTATTTATCTATTGGGTTCACATGCACAAAAAATAGAATAACTGCTGGGAAATACTTTTGAAATAATACACAATAGTTAGCAAGTGATTTTTTAATTTTTATGGATCACAGTTCAACCACATCAAAACTTCAGGGAGTGGTGCACTATTTACCACATAAAAGAAAAGAAGGGAATATGTACCTGTGGATACTTGAAACTTTGGAATATTTAATCAGTTGATGAATTCTGAAGATATGACCTTAATTTCCTCCTTTTCAATGAAGGACACACTGTAGAAGACACCAGTTAGATTTTGAGGTTTGACATTACTTTCCAAATGGAGATAACATAGATACAGACTATCTAATGTCTTTAAATACATACCTACTTGCAGAAATGCTGAAGGCAACTGCCACCTCCATTCTTTAAGAGATATTTTTCATCCATATTTTTTTCAAATTTCATTTTAAATATATATTGTAAATAAATATATTGTAATTCTGAGCATTACCCAACATCCACTAATAATTACAGTATGATTCTCAAAAATAATTGAAATTCTGATAGCTGCATATTTGACAAGGTGTTTGCTTCAGAAGGATCTCACACACATTAGTACTCTGGGCAAAATTCAGCCTTGGGACCTGTAACATTACTATTAGTTCACCTAGTAGTAAAACACACACTATCTGCATCTTGGATGTATACAAAGTAACTGAATTGATATCTCCTCAAATGTTCTCAGTTTCTTAACAAATGCCTGCAAACAAAACTTAAAAGGTATGGTAAAAAATGGGAAAAATTCTGGCATATGTAAGTAGTAGATTTACAGAATCATGCTAACAGTAACTAAGGCTTTATAGGTCAAAATAAACAATACACACAGTCTATCAAACCCAGCAAAATACCTGGGGAATGGTCCTTTTCCTGGCTTCTATAGACATATAAACTAACACCCAAGGGATGTGCATCAATCCGATTACTCCTATGTAATCATGATAAAGTACTTTCTATAAAAGATATCCAAAGCAGACATTTTTCCCTTGGCTGCATCCTTCCAGTTTATCATGTAGGAATGCTATTGTAGCAATGGTAGAAGTGATAACCCTTACCAAATTCTTATGTTACTAATTATTCAGAGTTGTGTTTTTTTTTTTTTTTTTTTTTTTTTTTTTTTTTTTTCCTGGTAAAACGGAACAAACAAAAATCCTCACTCTGTCTCTTCAGTTTATCAGAATACATATTTTACGTGCATCAGAGCCATCCTGATGACTTCACTCCAAATGAGGCCTCAGAAAATCCTTTTCATCAGACCAGAAAGGAACAACCTACAGCTCTGTCACCAGGGAAGATCTGACCAAAGCTCTAGATCTCTTCTTTGCTACAAACAGCTGCACCATAATTGAAGAACTTTCACAGCTCATCTGGGAAATGAACTACCATTTGAGTCATTGTATCACTCAGTTCTTCAGACATATCACGTTTTGCATACATGCACCACTTTGTTTAAAATATTAAAACCATTTGTTTGAGCTGAAAAATTCTAAGACTGTATAGTTTTACCCAACTTATAGAATTTCCTCCTTGTCAAAACTAAATTTGGAAAACACAGCCTTTCTATAAAGAAGAGGATAGGAATACTGCAATTCAGTAAGGAAACCTCGAACATCCTAACAGTGTCTGAACTTGAGCTTTCTTAATTCCGGTGAAAAGCAAAAGTCCTTCAAGCTTCTCCTTATGACCGTGATTTCAGGCAATTTTCCTGAGGATCATTCACAGCTCTTCAAGTCCTATTTTTCTTAATATGTGAAATGTTCTATTATCAACACCTTCCTCTTTGACAACTTTTTTTATTACAGGTTTGGCTTTCTATTCCAAAGGCCTCAGAATATACCTAACAGCTGAAGTCATTTTATACCTTCCCACCTAAGTAGAAGGACTTTTATTAAGGAACTCTGCCAAGCTTCAAAATCCTTCTAATAGAACTTCTAGCCACCTAAACTTTCTAAAATGTGCTTATGTAATCAAAAAGCTTTTTCTGGTAACTGTATTTCTCCTTTGCTTTTAACATTACTAAAATGTTGTTACCCTGCGTACAGTTCAATGCCCAAATGAATATAAAACTACTACAATAATAACACTGTAGATTTAGAAACATTTCAAATAAGCCCAGATTTTTTTCTTATTGAATACACAGACAATCAAGCTTTTTTCCTATATGCTTAAAGCCAGAACAAAAAAAAAAAAAAAGAAAGAAAAAAGAGAAAAAAAAAAAGAAGGAAGGAAAAAAAAGGATATTCCAATGCTCTTGGTCATCCAGAAGCAGAAAGAAAAAGGAACAGATCAATGCAAAGAGATGAAACAGGAATATAAAAGCACCAGTTTCTTTTCCTCTTCCAAATCCTATATGCTGTACCTTAGGCCAAGAGGCCTATTATCTTCACAATTTAGAGCATGAGACACTGGTTTTAGCTGAACTATATACATTATCTGAAAACTAGATCCAGCTTTTGAGGGATCAGTGTAAACAAACAGTTCTGGTCTCAGAAAAGTGTTAAAAGCTTCTTGTACATTCTTTAGGAGAGATACTCCTAAAATCTTTTATGGTGACAAGGTGCTTTTTATTAAAGGTGTACTAGTTGGAAAACACTACCTGTTTAATCCCCTACATTTTTTTTTTCCTCTTGAAAAAAATAATCTTAGGCTTGACTACTGTTTGTCTGACACAAAGAAAGGTCTCTAGGAGCTCTACGGGGCTTTTTTGTGAGTTCTTAGTTAAAGACCAGGGCAACAGTGGTTTTGCCAGCCCTTAGTCCCTCAGTGCCATCCCATTCAGATCCAATAGACTGGTAGCTCTTCTGTTGCAGGTATCATCAGATCATGTTCCTGTCATTGCATCATTAGAAAACAAACAAACAAACAAACAAACAAAAACCATAAAAGTAATTTCACAAAAAAAGCCCCTTAAGTTTAAAAGAAAAATTGAAAAAGATTTTCCATTTCTTTTTTTTAAAATCAATATACTCTTTTTTTTTTTTCCTTTTTTCTTTTTTTCTTTTCTTTTTTTTTTTTTTCCCTTCACATTGAAGTTTAAAGAAAGACAGGGTTAGAAGCTGTGATAGGTACTAAAAATTTAACTTCAATCTTGGTTCTCTTATCTGGGAGATGCTGTCCTGGCACTAAAACAGTCACTGACTAGAACCTCTGATCTCTCTGAAAGAAGAAGAACCTTCTGCTCTGTCTTCCAGCAGTTACTTTCAGTTCGTGGGTCATCCCTAATGGATTCGCAGAGTGATATGAAGGCTGTTCTCCTTTGTGCTATAGTCAGATCAGAAAAAATATTAAAACATATTTTCCTCTCTCACACACAAATATGCATGTGTTCATACTCATACACATATTTGTTATTTTTTATTTTATTCCTATAGCAACTGGAAAAAAAAACGAAACTGGAAAAGAACCTAGCTGTGATAGCACCTTAGATGTTGCTTGCAGAAGTGCTAAATGTATCGGGTCCTGCACCATCCACAATTTCAGTAGACTTTTTTGTTTGTCTTTAGCAGTTATATTAAGGAAGTTAGTTCTGTTGCTTCTGGCAATATCTGAAAGAATTCCTAAGCTGCCAGATTAACAACAACTTCAGCAGCAACAGCATCCATGAAGCACAAATGGGCTGTAGCCAATTTTGTGTTCTCTCTCTCTCACATGCACACTTTGCCCCAGGCTCTCCTCTCACTATTATTACAGACTTTGTAGACTTGATAGGACTCGTGTGACTATACTTAGTATTTTCCTCAGTTTTTTCTCTGGCAGAAGCATGTGCTGTGCCAGGGATAAGATTTGGTTTGGCTCCTTGGCTTTCAAAACTCAGCTCTCCACAGTCTCCACCTGTGGTACTCAGAATATCCTCTTAATAGTACAGGATGGTGTTAGTAAAGAAGGCAAAGCTACCTATGGATCATTAAAAGGTAGCTTGCTGTAATCCCAAAGGAAGCAGAAGATGTCAATATCATCCATTTAAATGGCTCATGTTTCTCACAACACAGCTGCCAAGCAACTAGCTTAGGGGGAGGAAGATGAACTTTATGGCACAAAAATATCTCATGGAACAGGCAGACTGTACTCCCTCAACTGTTATCAGAGAGAATTTAACCACTTTCATTTCCCTCCTAGGAATGGAGCAAGGTTAGCTTCTACATCATGTACATCTCACACACTGTGCTACGACCAGAAGCGAGGTCCCATTTTCTTCTACTTTGGGTTCTCATGTTGAGGATGAGACTGAAAGCTGGCCCATCTTTAACACTGACCACATGGGGCTTGTGGGACTCTAGTAGAAACAACACTGCAAAGATGAATGTGGAAATATCTCTTAATCCACATCTCCACATAGGAGAAAACAGTTTAGATGTTCTTTTGGTATCATTGGAAATTTTATAGATGCAACAAGAACAGAACTGGCAAGAGAATGCTTAGGGCATTAGAAAAGTGATTATTTTTGTTTACACCATTAAGATATGGAACTAAAGAACTATATTATGTCACTATCAGGAATCCTATAGGCAGCTTGAAATGAGGATTACTCTTTCACTCACAGAACCAATTTTGCTCTGAGTTGTAACAAAAGATAAATAAGAAAGTAAGTAAAGAAAATGTTCATAAAGAGTTTTAAAAAAATACATTCATCTCAGCTGCAGTATTTCCTTTCATTAGAAGTCATCCCTTCACCTACTTTGACTTTTGAAGAAATTAAGATTTGGAAATAAAAAGCTATCTCTAAATAAGAAAAAGAGAATAATTTGAAATAATACACTGAATATACCTGAATAAATTTCCTCACCACTGAAAATTTTCAACTTCCCTCTAATTATTAACTCTGTATTTTTGAAGTTTTATTCTCCTTAATCCAGTTTACTCTCATATCTATGAAATAGCATTCAATTCATAATCCTATTATGTATGTAAGTTTTTCAGCTGATGTTTTTCAACAATTGAGGTAAAACAGACAATGCTTAAATGTTGTAATAAAGAGATTTCATATTGAATGACAGCTATTCTCTTTATGAACCAGGCACTAGAGAAAAGCACTGAACTGATTATATTTCTTGTTTTAAATATTCATATGACAATGTTGAAGAGAGAAATGAATATCAGAATGAAAAAATTACAAGAAAAAAATGACTACAAGAAATCTCTAGACATTTATCACAAGCCTAGAGGATACAAACCAATCAACTTCTAAAATTTGCTCTTTGATTGAGATGCCCAGTTAAAGTCTGCATTATTAATATATGACTCTGTTAAGAAGTCTATTAATCAAGCAGGGATGAATGATTAAGTGGATAAAGCACTAGCCTTTCACCTGACAGGCAACTTTCACTAATCTCCTGAGAATTCAATTCATAAAAAAATGAATGCTTGGATATCTGTATATATTAATTGTAAGCAATGGCTTCTCATTGTTTTTCTCTGTACCTTCAAATGTTTTTCATTTGCATGTGCAACAATCTCCATTATACAATTTTTAGCTTAATAGTTTGTCATCAGGTTGGGATATGATCAATAAAGTACGTGCTTATCGTATTTATCTGCAACAGCATCGTCTGCGGACTGCTCCACCTTTGTCATCCAAGTCTTCTTCAGGCCTTAGAGAGATAAATGAAAAAGGTGCCAGCTCTTAAAACAAATCAGCACAGAAGAATTATTTTTTAGAGTATTTTGCTGGGATCTTGCATGTGGTAACAGAACAACTTGAATATAGATATACTTAAGGTCTGAGGATTCTGAATACGCTACAATAAACTCAGTCATGCACTGCTACTTTTCAGGGCACTGCAAACCAGAAGATTTCAGAGAACTGAATATTAAAATGGGTAATGAATTAAATGCTTTGTTGTTTTCTTTAAATTAGATAACAGGTACAAGACATTTCAAATTCTACTAATAAAGAACACACACACACACACACAAAAAAAAGCCCACCATCACTGGATTCTTCTGTTTTCAGTACTTGTTTGCAATGAGGATAGAGATAGGAAGGAGTTTTCAAATTCTGGGAGTCAAAAGCAAGTATGTTTTTGTGCAATCTATCATCGCATGGCAGATTTCATTGACTTTGCAGGCTGCAAAATTTGCTCTTTTTTCTCATTGTAGAGGGAAGAAGCATTTTTAGGAATTTAGACACTTGTTTTCATAGCAAATTACCCATTAATATTATCTCTGTCTGCCCTCTCACTGAGCACTAAATTTGTCATTGTATAATATCCATCAAGTATTGTAAAATTTTTCTTGCATTTTTCTCATCCCACTGGAGAGTTCTCTCTAAATGTAGAAATAACTGAGTATATCAACATGCAACAATTATGGGCTTAATGTAGAAATTACTTATTGAAACTCTTCTTTTGTACTATACTCATGATGAGATTCCATCAATCAGTGATCCTGCTATTTTGAAAGAGGGGAAATTACAGAGACTCTCTGTAACAAACACCCATGGCATTTGTTGGGTTTACCAGCTACAGTAACAAAGCAGTATAAATTGCCAAATAAATCTCATAACTCAAGCCTGCGTAGTATGTTTTGGTGGTTAGTAGGCATTCTTATCCTTTGATGAGTCTGTAGGACATTCAAAATCCTACTTCAATTATAAATTAAACTCATAAACAGTAGTGATCGTCATTTCTAAGTATAAATGATAATGAGTGACAAAATAATGTCTTCCATAATGTTTTGGTAAATATATTACCGCAACCAGTTTTCTGGATGATGATTGGAAATGAATAAATGGTTTTATTGTTCATAAGGACTAAAAAGAAAAGACAATGTCTACCTCCTGCTATCTCCCTAGGTGAATGGATTCTGAAGGGAAAACAGCATTAAATATTTATTTGTGTTATTAAAATAAGAAACGGTGTTCCCTGGACACTCGCAAAAAGAGCTGTTATATGCTTGTTTTCTCTGCAAAACAAACTCTTACTAGTATGCCAAGAGCTTTTTTGTTTGGTATGCTTTGGGTGACATAATACCTTCTAAAAGTAAAGTTTGAAACAAATGCCGTCATTTGGAAGTGCTACAATATTTCTAATGACAGAACTAGTACTGTTCTTTTCTCACTTCAGCATCAGAGCTCGTCTGTTCATTATAGCATTAGAATGTTACATTTGCACAATCCATGACAAAGGTCGAGAAAGAAATTGTATTGATTTCTGATCCTGACCCTTTCAAGTATCCCAGAAATTCTAGCATAGATTACAAGAAATTCCATTGTTAATTTATAAATTAAAGTATAATTCCTTCTCTTCTCTTTAATTCATTTCAGAGAAGTACATTCAAGTGACCCTTCTCTCCATAAACTGTTGTAGCTGGACAATAAACTTTCCCAAGTCTTTCTTTTGAGCAAAAGAAAGAACAAAGTCCGCTTTACAGAAGAAACTCAGATCAGATGTTGAGTTACTTTAAAATAATTTAGTCATTCCTATTCACAAATGCAACACAGCCTGAGAAGAGATCTGATGCCTATTTTTATTTAGAAGAGTATACTGGAAGTTTTGAAAGTTATAACTGCAAACACTACAAGGATAATGAACTTTTCTTAGTTACTGTCCCACGGAACTGACTTGATTGGAATTAGGCGGGCATGGGGAGTATCAAAATATTCAAGATTTGATATGAAACACCTGCTGGAAGCTATCCAACTCACACTGCATCCTTAAAAAGTCTTTAGCATTTTGTGGGTTCATTTCTGTGCAGGAAAAAATGAGGCACTTGATATGAAATCACTGATTCCCTTAGAGATGCTCAGCTGAGATTCAGCACTGATTCCACTGAGTGTTGCTGTGAAACAATTTACCACTGACAGTGGATACATAGTGACAGATTTAGTTACTCATGCTAATGAAGGAGTAGCGCTTAGTTCTGTAAAGCCCTGTATGAAATTCTGCTATAAATAATAGCTGGCACTAGGATACATTACTAACAGATAGGCTGAAAGTCAATGCGGCATCCACAATTCAGGGGGAAGATTTTAATGGTGTCAAGAGGAAAGATGATGTTATCCATCCCCATATCATTTCCTCTTCTCAGAGATCTCAGCTAAGGGTTACAGACCTCGCACTTATTTGGACTTACTAAGAGACTTCGGTTCAGATGAGAAGAAAAAGAATTGGGATTCCCATAAACCTTCATCTAATGAGGTTGATCACAGAGAATCAAATTGACAAGATCAGGAATCAGAACATCCATGTTGGCCTTGAAGAGTCCAGATTAGCTGAGGCCAAAACAATTTTCTTAGTGTTCTTCATATCATGATCTAGAACTGAACTCCTACTTCTATGGATAACATCTCAGGTCAAATCCTTTCTCACTGCAGATAAACAAATTTAGTAATTACACAGACTCACAAACTGCAGAACTTCCTGACTGGATATTTTCTCTTTAAAAGAGAAACAAAACTCTAGCTTATACATTCCAAGCTACTTCATATCAGAATTAATTTTTACCTTTACGTCTTACAATTACTGCTGTTGTATATCAAGATGTATTTCTGAATTGCATTGTTTGACAATAACAGCGCTGTCACAGCAATTAGGAATGTCTGCAATATTAATACAATGTACCTGCCATGAAAAAACCCAGATACAGAGCCGCAAAAATGGACAGTAGGGTCAATAGGGTTCACTTCTACTATCAGGGAGAGCTGCCAGTTCAGTTAAAGACTGGATGTAAGTTATGAACTCTACTTCAAACCTGTTGTTATAGATAGACAAAAAGTACTTTTCTCAGTCTATTAGACACATTGGAGCTCAGATTGATCTTTGAACTAGTTTACCAACTAGAAGATGCGATTCTTCTTACCTATCAACTTACATCACTATGCAATCAAGAGGGAGCATACTTGCTTTAGATACTGAAGGAAATCTGTCAGAAAAAGAAAAGACATTTTGAAACAAGAAACAAAAATACCCTTGATACTTTAGAAAAAGAATGAATTAGGACAAATTTTTTTTTACAGACACTGGCCTGGGGATACATTGAATGGAATTCGATGTTATGGCTACCTAGAAAGTTATTTGCTTATTCTTTTGGTTTATGAGAGACATTTCTTGATAAATGTGTGAGTAGGTAAATCTTTTGTAAGAGAGTGCACACAGTATTTAGAATTCACAAATGCCAAGAGAGGCTAAAAGACAAAATCCTGTATTCTTTAACCGTCAGAAGTTCTGAGTGTATTTGTAAGCCTCTAAATAATCTTGAAAGGTCAATGGACTTGGATTTTTTTTAGTCTGAAAGCAATATAAATCCCAGGCAGTAAGTTTGTCTGCTTCTTGCCTACTACCACTTGTTTAAAAATGCTAGAATCACAAACATGAACAATAGAAATAATGATCATATTTTAATAAATGAAAGCTAGTTGTTTATTAAGGTTTTTTTTTGTTTGTTTGTTTTTGTTTTTTTTTTTTAAATACCAGAAAAGCGTGCAACTATAACTACAAATTAATTCCAGAAATTGGAAATTAGAGATTACAGGAAAAGCTCAGGATCCAAACTTTAAGTACCACAACAGAGAAGAAATTCCCAGTTATAATTTGATCTTCTTTTGCAATTAAATTTGGAAACTTTCAAGACTACTATTATGTCATTTGTACTACTCTCACTAAGTATCATGTCTGAATATGGAGAGTCAGTGAGGTCTGTAACGCTGCAAATAAATTAAGCAAGAAATTAAACTGAATTTAATTAGCTATCCTCCATGCCTTAAGGATAAATCTGAAAATTTTGCACTCAATGTTATGAAAATTGATCATACTTGTGACAACATGACTTTTAATATATTTACTAAGATATTTTATAGTCTTTTCACTAGAGTTATAAGTTATTTCACTACAAAGCTTAATACTGAAACTAGCTCACACAGAAATGATTTCCAAAAATGTAGAGCAGGATAGGAGTTAGAATGTCAGATCCATCTAACTGAGAGTACAGAAGTGCGCAAGATATGTTTGAAGGGCTGAAGTTCCTGTTCCATAAGTACAATGGAAATCTTAAATAACCAAAGTAATGGGGAGGATTTCCATTTTTTTGTTTAATCAAGTAAAATGGAATACTTTGGGCAGCACAGTTTTATTTTGCACTGTTCAAAATCTGGGTTTTATCCTGGTCCCCAGAATTCTATCCCCAAAGTCCCACTTGCTTTTTACACTGGCATCCTGTCCAGACATCAGGCATCTCTGGCATTCTGGAGGAAGGTCTTATGCTCTAGAATCTACTTTTCTGCTCAAAAAACACCAGCCTGTATTCTTCATTTCTATAGGGACAATCCACCTACAACAAGAGAGAGGAAAAAAAAAAAAGGAAAAAAAAAAAAAAAAAAAAAAAGAGCCAGGTTATCAAGAGCTTCATGAAATATCTCATGGCATTTTAGTTTGCCTGTTTTCTTGACTGTGAGAAATCACCATTGTTTTACTCTTCTTTTCCTCACCATTTAACCAAGGCATCCCCAGTTGTATTGGACCTACTGATCTGACCAATACTATTTCTGATGAATTTGATCTACTGTCTTAGCTAAAAGGAACCTTTCCTCTGAGACAATTTGGTAGCCAGCTACACCTTAGATTTTCTTTCAAACAATTTTGTTATTTTTTAAGAAACTTTTACATTGTTTTTCTAATCTCCTGGTCAGACACTAAAAAGCTATGAGCTCTACTTCTCAATTCCAGATTATCTCAACTGAATTCTAAGTAAAAATTTGAGTTAACTTTTACGTATTTGATAATTCTACACATTCTGCTGAGCTCTTCGCTCCTCTACTATTCAAGCTAGCTTTGACATGCCTCTTATTTTAGGGCTACTTGAACTTCTTGATCTGTACAACTATTATTCTTAAATTCTGATCTTCACATTGCTCTGTAAGTCTTTTATCTGTTGAGGACTGAATATCCTTATTTCCTACACACTATTTATGTACCTCTGATTGTTTCAGATAGATTCTAACAACAAATTACTCACATTGCAAAGTTTGATATGAATACTGCTATAAATATTATTGGATGCTGTATATAGTCAAATGCCTGGTTTCTATCTAGTTATATTGGAAAGAATGAATAAAAATCGTATCTGATGCTTCTCTGTCAGGACAGAAGCCTGAAGACCATATAGTAAAAAATATCTGTCATTTGCAGTAGAATGTTTGTCCTCACTCTGAGTGCTGCTCTGATAAGGCAGGCTTAAATAATCACTTCCCCTTGTCTACTTTTAATTAAAGTGGCAGTAAGTAAACACTGACTAGAAATCGATCAGAATCAATGGCCTCATGGCAAAGTAGCAGAGAAAAATCTAATGCATCAGTAGAGATCCAGAAAAGAATCAGCTTTCAGGCTGTTGCATGGCTTGTTCTGGGACTGTAAGAATGAAAAGCCTACAATACTAACCAAAACAGGAAAAAGATCCCAACTCAGCTCTTGAAGGAGAAAAAGGGCCTGCCTGCTTTTACCTTAGTGGCTTTTCAAGACAAGAAAGGATAATGGAAAGTATTTTGATATTTACAGTCTGAGTTGCAGCTTCACAGCCACTGGAGCAAGGCCATAGACTTGTTCACAGTATATATTTCAGCTAAAGAGAGGAAGTGTATACCAGCACAGATTCATCCGTCTTGCTGCCCAGTCATTTAAAATATTTCTCCCTGGTTTCTGTCTGCACAGCTCTGAGCTTGTGGATTCCTTTTATGTAGTGAGTACTCAACAACCATCAGGCAATCAATAAAGGCACTCTCAACAGCACTGTGTCTCATGTTCCTACCTTTGCTGCTGAAATAAGCCCGGCCCCAGAAAAGATGAGGTGATTGGGTTGAGGAGTTTGGTCAAGTTTGATTCTGCCTCCTCAATCTCCTTATTTGCTGCAGTTTCAAGACTCCTCTCCTGCTGGAGCATTACTCAAACATTTATTCCCATCTTTCTCTGTCAAGAAATGGGGCAGCCTAGGATATCATGTTTGCCTTAAAGATAATTGAAGGTACATTAAAAGTCTAGTGATTGGATTTTACTTCTTATCGAGATACTTTTTTTTCTCCTAAAAATACTTGGATTTTAATTTTATTTTTAATGCTTGTAATGCTAAGGAAATTACACTTCCTAGTAACTAGTTTGTAATTTGTGATCATGCATGATTCTGATAGTGAAGGAATTTCATTACAGGTACGGTAAAAAAGAGGAAAATGCATGTACATTTGCATGTCCATGTTCAGGTAAATAAATAGTAAACCTCATTGATAACAGAGGCCATTATAATTTGAATAAGATTATATTCTCTCTAGGAGAGATAAAGGGTAATGAAAGACAATTCAAAGCTAGTTTGTTATTACTTCATCAAATACCTCAGCCCGAAGCTGATAAAATTCCCTTGTATAGCTCCCAAGAGACATTAACTGCAATGATGCTGCCAACCATTTGTAGTGATCTCTAAAAACATTAATATCACTATTTAAATGAGTTTGTGATGTAGTATAACAGAGGGTAAAGCTAGAGGTGAAACTGCTACATAAGCTTTCATAAAATGACTACAAGTGTGTTACTGGGCATGACAAAATGAATTATTTTCACAACCGACAGGTGCTCCAAAGAGACTTTAACAGAAATTAGTAGAAGCCAAGTCAGAAAATGTTTCTCAAAGTAACTTTCACTGTCCTCACCATCCTACTCACAGCCAGAACTTTTCGTTTCTTTTCAATCAAGTAAGGGATGTCAGACTCTGACCTCTTAGGGAGTTGGACTAGAATTCATTCTCTCATTTTCTTGGTATTTTGTTGTGACTTCTATCTCTAGCTATTGTAAGGATATTTTCTTTGGTGGTCCAAAGCTTATGAAAATTTGAGCAAGCATCCCCATGATTTCCCTAACGCTGTGCATGATGCAAAATTTTGCACAGTTGATATCTGACCCCTATTTGTTGTACCAGCTCTCTGCTCAAAGACAGAGAACTATGGAAAGGGGCTTGCGACATTCAGAGTATACAAAACAGCAGAACTCTGCTGCAGTTTTTCAGGACTTCAGAGAGAGATGTGTTTACATTCATATTACAGACCCACACATTTTTGACTGTGTAAATCCCTCCCCTAGAAACAAGCAGTTCCACATGATTTAGGAAGTTGTTAGCACTGTTGGCTTGCAAAATTATTTGTAAATCTGAGAAGTAGTTCACCTACATTTTCTAAACCAAGAAAGAGATGGGGAAAATAAGGCATGTAAGGCAGTGGTTTGTCTTATTTTTAAATGAAAATGTCTGCATACTTTATAAAAAGTATCCACAGTTGACAACAGACGTGTTGAAATCTTTTTGTTGTAAGCTTGTTAACTGAGGCATTCTCATGGGGCATTATTCATTACCACTTGGAAAGAAGAGACACAAAAGCAAAATGTAGCGTTGTCAGTGTGTCACTTGACAGGCTGTGAGGGAATTTTACATTCTTTGGTACAAATTGAGTCTCTTCCCTTCCAGGAATGCTCTGGAAAACCAAAGTAACTTCCTTAAAATTTAGAATAAGCTGGGCTGAAAAATGGCCTGAGGGACGCACACCTTTTCTTTAACTATTTTTATTTTTTTTCTTAGGATAGGTTTCTGAAGCTTGTTTTGGGAGATAAGCCTGTTGTACAGCAAACAAGGGCTGTTCTGCTCCAATATAGTGAATTAATAAAATAATCGCCCCTCCATGAATATTCATACTGTGACTGCTGGTCAGGATTTAGCCACTGGCCATGAACTGCAGCTAAAAAAGCCATGGATATCTAAGTTAAAATCTGAATATGTTGACTGAATTTTTGTATAAGACTTCAGGTTTCCTTTAAAAAAAAAGAAAGAAGCAAGAAAAGAAATCCACAAAAACTATGAGGAAACAAGGAAGTAAAGAAGCTAAATAAAACTTTTGCTATTTAAAATAAATGAAGAAGCTATTTACAAAGCTCACTGCAATATTTTCTGAGGACAATCTAATAAATTCTTATGTAACTCTCAGTATGTTTTTTTAATGCCTTACATTGTCCAGTTTACTACCTAGTTTTGCTTTTTTTTATTACAATGCCTGAAACAAAGTGCACATAGTGGACACAAATACTAGAAAACATCACTGAGTTCTATTCATAGCCCAGGTAAGGCAGTTTCTCTCTTCTTTTTCCCATCTATAAGATCAGTAACATAATTCATATAATGCCTAAATTGCCTTAAAATTATTAGTGGTATCAAGAAGCTTTCACCAGAAAAATGTCAAGGAGAATGTGGATGAATATTAACATGATTATTCATTTTTCATATTAACACAATAGGTTATTTTCCTCACATGAAGATACACAACAAATATTTAGGACTATTTTGTTGGTTGGATTTTCAGTATTCATTTTATGGACTTTTTGGAGTAATAGATAATGCTGTCTTTTTTTTTTTTTTTTAACCCCCATAACCAGGATTTTTATTCTCTTAAATGCCAGAGAAGATTCTTATTCTCAAGATATATAGTCTCTTCCTCATATTCAGAATTAACTGTCACTTTAAAAGATCTGGTTGTAGTGAAGTGAAATTTTTCCACTTCCTATCTGTTCTGCGCTTGTCCTTCTGCAGCTACCGAGTATCTAAGGATGTTTCACGCTACACAGAAAGTGCTGTATGATTTTGCATTAAACCTGCCTTTAGCTCAGAGCTTACAAAATATAGTGAAAATGAGAATGATGTTACAGGGAATGGCTGTCAGAAATAAACAGATTTCTCCAAAGTTGTGGTTTCTTAGAGATGTCATACATACACTTAATGTTGCTGTTTATGTACTTCTTTTCTTTCACTTTCTATTCAAAAGCAAATCTGAGAAATATTGGACTACTAACACATTGATGTCCAGCTCTTCAAGGACTAGTCTTTTATTCTACGTTATCCATACAAGCTCACTCAAGTGCATACTTGGCAAGATTGCTTCTTCAGGGACTGGAATATATCCTCCAAGATGTGTCTCATCAGGTCTCTCTCATAATGACCATCCTTTTGCAGCAGGGAAATTATGCTCATCCTGCATTTCCTTTGCTTCCTGACTGCACAGATGAGAAGTGACTGCTCTTCAATTCAGTATATTTAAGAATATGGACCTGACCCACTTAAGGAACCATCATGCTCCATGAATCAAAAGGAGAAATAGAAGGGACAAGACTCCAGATTCTGTGAGACCAAACTGAATTTCATCCTTTACGAGTACCTCAAAGTGCATTATATGGACAAGACGCACCTCTTCTACAGGAAGTTTATCAGTTTCCTAATATTTACACTAAGCAGGCTTAAAATTTATGTTATAACCATTAGCAAAAAACATCATTTCCTGGCAGGACATAACAGGAAGCCGTAGCCATACACAGCTCTGTCCTCAGGGGTAATCGGTAAAATATTTCCATTCATCTCAGTGACAGCAGAACTGGACATATGTAATATCAAAAGACAGAGGGGAGGAATTCACAAAAATATTTACAATAGAAATGTCTTTGTAAAGATTAGACCAGCAGACCAAGATTAAAGGGTTTCAATTTCAGCCATACAGACATATCTAGAAATTTATCAGCATGAAAAATCACATTTTCTAATTCTAATGTCATAAACAATTTTTATATTTTCTTCAGAATATGCAGAAATATTCTCCTTTGGGATCAAAGTCAGCTTGCAGGGTAAATCACCTTCCCATGACAAGATTCTAGTGAGCCTATGGTGAAATATGCAATCTGCATTTAATTCATTTAGAAGCTGTTGTTTCAGCAATACACTTTAGGAAACTTTGGTGGGATGCAAATGGAGTGAGAAATGCAAGGTTTTTTGTTTGTTTGTTTGCTTGCTTGCTTTTTTCCCAGCAGAGGGCCTTATCCTTGCATCTTTGGGCTCAACAAAAATAAAAGCATATGGGTGGCTCAGCAACTGGATAAATAGCAAGGCTCATATCTCACCCAAACTGCTCCTTAATGCCCCAGGACAGTCCTTAGGAGCCCCCCATCCCTCAGCTGAGGACCACTCCCTCTACTTGTTTGTATTCTCTTTGTCCTCCTTCCCAGGGTACAGCTGCAGGAGAGAGGAGGTGCTGCAGCTTCCTGCTTCAAGCCAGTTGTGGGATGAAGGCAGCAGCCTAGCCATCCTTGTAACCTGTTTGGATCCTCTAGGGGTGAACCCTCTGTGTAAATAAAGGGCACTTATTTCAGCTATGCTTTAAAATAAAATAATTGAATGTGGTAACTGCATCTGTAAAGGTTATTTTGACACTCAAGAGCAGAAGTAGCTTTGTGAATCCCAGAATGGGTTATAGAGAGGCATCCAAGTTTAAAAAAAAGGGCTTGAATTTCAGTGCACTCCTTCATCACCCCTTTTCACGGGTGCAGCTAAGCAGCCACAATTCATGTGCTACCAAAAGCCTTCTTCAGCGAGAATAACAATGTAATAACCCAGCTGCTACCTCTGTGGCCCATTCCTAAAGTTTAAATCCTGCAGATGCCGTCACATCTGTTGATCTGAATTGACAACGTCATGTCAGTCTGCTGGTTTCAACAGGACTGGTAATGAAAACTGCAGAAAATGCTGAATTTCATCTCTACCTGCTCATAGGGGTTTTACAATCAGAGAAGGATTTGAACATATATACGTATACAACATCCCTGAACCTCTTGGTGGGAACTAGAGGAGCAAACTCCTCTCCCCTATAATGTCTGAGCAAGTCAGAGACTGCCTCATTAGACTGAATATGTACAAGTCTATTGAACTGGATGGAATGCAATCCAGGGTCCTAAGGGAGCTTGCTGATATGGTCAGCGAGCTGCTCTCCATCATATTTGAAAAGTCATGGCTGTCAGTTTGTTGGTTCTTGGAAGCAGTGAAATTTGTATCTGGTAAAATCTTTATGATACCAGGCAAAACATCATTAAGAATGTCAATAATTATATAAAGGAAAAAGTTAACTCATCTAACTGGGTCTCTGGCTACAGAACACTACTTTCTCAGGAAGCAGTCTTCACCCAGGAGATATTCTTCTCCCTTTGGAGGCTGGCCCTTAAATGAGCTCAGGGAGGGATGGACCCTTCTGATCATCAGTTCAGGCAGTGATGTAACAGTTCCCTTACACAGCTGAAGTCTCCAGTGAGTGGAAAAGGGAAACATTACTCTCATTTACAAGAAAGTGAGGAAGAAGGACCCAGGGAACTACAGGCTGGTGAGCCCAACCTTTGTGCTTGGGACAATCACGGAACAGATCCTCCTGGAAAACATGTTAAGGCATGTGAACTGTGACAGCCAGCACTGCTTCACCAAGGAAAGGTCATACCTGACCATCAGAGGACATACCATGGCATCAGAGGACACAGGAGGGCGCAGATGTCATCTATCTAAACTTTTGTAGGGCCTTTGACATGATCCCCCACAACATCCTTATCTCAAAATTGGAGAGAGATGGATTTGAAGGGTGAGCTATTTGGTGGATAAGGACTTGGTTTGAAAGTCACGGACAGAGGGTTGTGGTCAATGGCTCTATGTCCATGTAGAGGCCAATAAGAAGTGTTTTCACCCAGGATTCTGTCTTGAGACGGGTACTCTTTAACATCTTTATCAGTAACATAGGTAATGGGATCAAGTGAACCGTCAGCAAGCTTGCTGATGACACCAAGCTGAGCAGTGCAGTTGATGACAGACAGAAAAGATGCCATTCAAAGGGACCTGGATAAACTTGAAAAATGGGCCCATGTGAATCTAATGAGGTTCAACAAAGCAAAGTGCAAGGTTTTGCACTGGGGCCAGGGCAATCCCAGATGTGTATACAGACTGGGAAAACTCCTTGAGAATAGTCTTGCTATGAAGGACTTAAGGGTCCTGGAAGATGAAAAACTTAACATGAGCTAGCATTGGAAGGCCAATGATATCCTGGGCTGCATCAGAAGAGGGGTGGCCAGCAGGGAGAGCAAGGTGATTGTCTCTCTCTACTCCCGTGAGGCTTCTTCTGGAATATCGTATCTATGTCTGGAGTGCCCAACACAGGAATGACGTGGAGCTTTTGGAGAGGGTTCAGAGGAAAGCCACAAAGACGACCAGGGGCTGGAGTAGCTTTCCTATGAAGACAAGCTGAGGGAGCTGGGCTTGTTCAGTATGGAGAAGACTGTGGGGAGTGCTTTTTATGGCCTTCCAGTATTTAAAGGGAGATTATAAACAGTAGGGAAATCAACTTTTTACATGGGTAGATAATGATAGGACAAGGGAAAATAGTTTTAAACTAAAGGAGGGAAGATTTAGATTAGATGTCAGGGGGAAGCTTTCCACTGAGAGGGTGATGAGGAGCTGGAACAAGTTGCCCAGGGAGGTTGTGGATGCCCTGTTCCTGGAGGTATTCAAGGCCGGGTTGGATGGGGCCCTGGGCAATCTGGTCTAGTACTGGATCTAGCAAGCTGGTAACCCCATCTGTAGTAGATGGTTTGGAACCTGATGAATCTTGAGGTCCCTTTCAATCTAAGCCATTCTATATCAGCACAGATTCATATGACCTCCAGAGCTGCAGTGAACTGCATTCATGCTGTTCAGATATTTTTTCCGGTTCAGCTTTTTTTCCCATTGACTGACAAAGCTTGGCTGTAGAACAAAACAAAACTTGACTGAGAATAAACTCTAGCACACCACATTCACCTTTGCAGCCTTCATGGGGGATATTATTATGTATTATTTATAATGTAGAAAACACGTTCTTTTTTCATGCCTCCCCCCAAAAAAAAGTGCTTTGCATTATTCTTTAGAAGAGTTTGTTCCCTGGGGAATAGGTTGGGTGAAGATTTTCCAGTCATGTCCCAGACCTTCTTAAAATCACAGCAAATATAATCAGTTTTTGAAATGCCCTTTATACCTGTCAAACTAAATAAGATTACAGATTTGTCTGCTCACAAAAGTGTGATGTCATATAGTCCCCATTTGCTGCAGTTCAAGTCATTATCTATCTTGTCTGACAGTGCAGCATGCATGATCTGCAAGATCAATGTTGGATTTGTTAAAGGAGAAAAACCAAATATGATGGTTCCTGAACTCTCAAATGAAAAAGCAGAAGCCAAGATGCCATAAAATATGGCTGCTTCTGTATAAGTTAACTAGAGAGATCATTTCCTAAACAGTAAGAGGCAACCAGTTCAAGGCAAATACCAGAAAGCACAACAGGAGAGGAGAGCACTGACTGAATTGAGCTATGTTCTTCTTCATTTGCAGGCTGTTAAGAAAGATCAAAGCAGTGAGTGTGAGAGAACAGAGCATTCCATTTTTGCATAGATAACCGGAGCTGCCCTTAACCGATCTCTCCAAGCATCCCTGGAGCACTGTGCTTTACAGAGAACTGATATTTCCTTCCATGCCACTCTGGCACCAGTTACACCTAGCTTCAGGAGACAACTGACCAGTAGAGAGCATTCCTGGTAGCCATGATCTGCAAGACTACAACCTGGCTTAAGGAAGGGAATTGCGTAGACAAGATTCTAAAGCTGAGAGACTAGAGTGCTTTTAGCCAGGAGCTCTAAGTAGCAAAACAATGTTTCCATGCACAGAAGAAATTATGTGGGCTTGTAATGATTTGTTTTCACAGGAACAGTTCTCCAAACCAGGCCTGAACTGAAACCTCAGACTGAAATTCATGAAGCTGTAAGGAAACTCATGTTTGAACCTAGATTTCAAACTTGTTCGTTGTTCAGGACCACACTCCACCCTCTAAAATTAATCATTTTCAACTGTTTCTGATCATGATTTATGCTATTCCCAGATCAAAAGTCCTCTTCTCTTCCCCTGAAACAACAGTGGTGTTCTACCACCTGACCAGGTTTCAGACAAATAGTGTTGTAGAAGGACAATGTTTCTGTAAGGGATTTTTGTTGGTTGGGGTTCTTTTGTTTGGTTGGTTTATGGCCAGTGTGATGCTTGTAAGATTGTGGATGTTCCCACTTTGGAAGCGGAGCAAAGTTAGGCTGAGAGTGTAAGAGGGAAAATTCCTGATCCTTAACAGGAAGGAGTACCCACAGAAATACCCCTCATATCCCTTTTTCTTAATGTCCTTCAGATGTTCTCAGCCAATCATTCTGAGAAAGGACAATTTTATGAATACCACATGCATTTAATTGCAAAAGTCAAAGGAATGTTGATAGATAACAAAATTAAAAATTAGAAAAAAAATTGATATGGGCAAAAAAACTCTCTATATTCAATAATAAATTGTGGTAAAATTAATGACAGTTGTAGTCTCAGATTGTCCATGTTTACAGTCAAAATTACTTCTAAATTACAAGCTCAATATAGGCACAGATTGTCAGGAAATTAAATACAACTCATATTTTCAGTTCTTAAAATAGATTTATTCTCTCTGGATAAATTCCAAAACAAAAACCATTTCTTTCTTTCTTTCAAAGTCTTTCTCTCTCCCGTGTTCTGACCATATTTGTGTTTGAAATAAGCATCTTCATGAACTGCAATATAGAGCAATCTATTAGCATAGGTTTACAGCAAACAAGAATAGACAGTCTAAATCTGTTGTCCAAATCTGTTGTCCAAAAGCCTAACAAAGCCCAGGTTTGTAATGTATGTTTGTTATATCAGCTTTGGGGCAGAGTTCTGTTTCTGATGCTGATTAACAGAGCTCTAAATAAATGTGTCCTATTTTGAACTAGTATGCCATTCACGGAAAGCAGAGCATTCCTGTACAAGTTTGATTCATCTGTATCTACAAATAACACTTTATGAGTGTTCAGATATACTTGACTAGACAGAAGAGAATCTCTTAATTCCTGGTATTCAGCATGGACTTGGCTATTTTACAGTGCATTAACCATACAAAATGTTTTATTTATTTTGCTGTCCAAAAAAAAAAAAAAAAAGTTATGGCCTGACAACTTTATTTCAACTTCATTTCAAACTGGCTTCACCCTTGCCATACTTTCTGACAGTATTAATCTCACAAGCTGCATATACCATAACATACTTCTGATACTTCTGGCTGTTAAACTCTGTAGTGCAATTCCAATTTTCTTCCTATACTTGCATGAAGATATACTTGAAAACCCACAAACTGTAAGCC
Source organism: Tragopan temminckii (assembly GCA_028571105.1). Lineage (NCBI taxonomy): Eukaryota > Metazoa > Chordata > Aves > Galliformes > Phasianidae > Tragopan > Tragopan temminckii. The sequence continues at coordinate 51,690,026 of JAOWBP010000001.1, read as the reverse complement.
CTCCTTCCATATTCATTAGTGAAATCATATACCAGTTAACACTGTTTACACAAGCTCTATCTTTTGTGCTAGTAAAGAATTAAATATAAAGACAGATGCACATTCAGTGTTAAATTATCATTGTCACAGATTTGATAAACCCCACATCTGATAGATACCTCATTGTATTTACTTTGACGGCAGAAGGGGAGCAAAGAAAGAACGCTTTCAATGTTAAGATTCAGCATTTTCTTTGTGCTTGAATATTTAGCAGTTAGCTTCAGGAATCGATGATCTTATGTTCCAGTCCTATAAATGGGGCAATATGAGGAATCATAGAAAGTAGAGCAAGAAAACTATCAGGAAGCCTCACTTCTGAATGAAATAACACATGCAGCGTTTTTGAACAAAGATGTCCTTCAAACAAACTTGATATTTTTACTTCTAGCATCTCTCTGCCAAAAATGATTATGACAGCAGAAATTTCAAACCTATCACATAAAAATCTTTTTTTTTTTTTTTGCTGTCCCAGTTGCCATTATTAGTTTAAGGGTAAAATTTTGAAAGGACCCAAAGGGAAAATCAGAATTATTTTATCATCTAACAACACACATTGTTGCTTTTCAGTCACATTAAAGATGATAAGGGTACACAGCATTGACTTTGGTGAGATTATGATCAGGCTTCACTGGAAACAATGGTGTACCTATGTGCAAAAGCCATAGGCACTGAATTGATTTGGCACCTACATTCTTGCTAAGATTAAGATGTCACTTCTCTCCAAATCCAGCACTTATTATTTTCCACTGATTATCCTCATAACAGAATCAGAAGCAAAAGTCACTTCAGGTGTTCCTCTTAATAAAAGATCAGATGACTTTGCTCTTACAACGTGCTTGATGACCTCTCTAGATGACTGTGTTAGGGAGGAGGTCATAGTAACAAACAGTACTAGGAGAGGAGAAGATGGAGAAAGAATAGTGTTGTTATTAAGGGAGTACCCTTCTTCTACATACATTTTTCTTTTCCATATACTTTGCCACATCTAGTTTCAAAAGAGAACTTAGCCGACAATTTAAAAGCATACAAAAACAAAAAATGTTCAGAGTATTAGAAAAAGGAAAAATGTAACTTCCTTTAACTGGAGTGACTCTAAAATGTACTCATGTTGGGGGTGGTGGTGAACTGTTCATTAACAATTTTGTCAGGTGCACATATTTTAGAATAGGTGTTCTACTGATGTAAACACTTAAGTCAATGAAGCAATGAAGTTTCATGTTCATGAAATAAATAAAGCTATAATTAATGAAAGTTCAAATTCAAATGTGCAAATGAAAGAGATTACTTTAAAAAAATTAAAAAGGTCTGGCAAAATGTAAGCCATCCCTAACTCCATGATCAACAGGATTGCGTTAAGTCACTCAGTCATGCTAATTCATCCAGTTTTATTACTAGCTCTTCATTAGCACTCATACTCTATATAATTATGTAAATATCCCTGAAGAAAAAAATATCCATTTCAAACCTGTTTTTCAGTTCTGGAAAAAAAGTAAAAACACACGTTTTTTAGATGCCAAAAGGTAGCACCTATAAATATACCACCACTGACAGCGTTCATTAACTTAAACCAACAGCATCCTAGCATCAGAGTGGCCCAGATTTTTTGTATACCTTAATTTTTGCCATAATGCTGAAGTTTTCCCAGCCCTGATGAGGGATGTTGCTAACTTGCTAAAATTTCTTACATCCTTAAGCATTCTATAACATCTTATTTTTTAGGAGATGCTCTGCTCTTCAGTATTTGAAGCTACTATTACCTGACATGCACTGGCTTTCTGGTTGTAAATACAGGCATGTTTGGGATGCAAAAACAAATAATGAAAGAGAAGTAGTGGAGTTAGCTTCCTCTAGGGAAAAGGGAAGAGGTTGTGTGGATAGGTGCTCCAGTGCAAAGCCGCAGACCTTACCCTATCAAACAGTCAATATTTGACCTCCTCTAAGCATGAGGTGTCTCTTTCAGGGATCAAGAGGTAATGCACAGTTTAAAGGAAGATTGTTTCTCTTCATACTTGATGTGAGAAATAGTCAAATCAGAGATGTTTCAGTACCAGCTCTGCATCAAAACCTCAAATCTGCAGACATCTGCAGTACTTAGGTCAGAAGGCAACACAAAGCCCAGAAGTCGGAAGCAGGAAACACCACCAAACATTCGTGAATCCAGGCCAGGGTCCATCCAAATGCAGGATGCCAGTCTTCTCAAAGGTCAGCATCTATCTAATTTCTGAACAGATGAAGCAAAGGGAGAAATGAAGATCATTCTGCCAACTGGTTATTCCTAAAGCAACTAGTCATATGCCTTACAAGAAACTCTAGCCTTCTACAATCCTCTCTGAGTTCACGAGAGATCAGAAATCACACAAGGGAAGGGAATAAATTGTGTACATGCAGCACATCTTCAATACAACATCATCCTTGACATCCAAAGATGCTCCCTTAGTTGATATGTTAAAGCAATGATCCTACAAATGCAGTCTCTCTTCTGTTTGTCTTTTGGGACTGGTTGTGTTCATTACTCAGTGCATTAAAAGCTTCAGCTCAGCAACAGTGGAGCAATAACAGACACAGAATCGTAAAATCTCAGAATGGCTTGATCTGGAAGAGACCTTAAAGCCCATCTAGTTCCAACCCTCTGCCGTGGGTAGCATTGTCGCCTTCTAGATCAGGCTTCCTAGGTCCCATCCAACTTGGCCTTGAGTGCCTACAGGGATGGAGCATCCACAGCTTCTCTGGGAAACCCATTCCAGCATCTTACCACCCACTGAGTAAAGAATTTCCTCTTAATATCTAATCTAAATCTCCTCTCTTTTAGTTTAAAATCATTCTCCCTTGTCTGATCACTACCAGACAACGTAAAAAGTTAGTATCCCTCCTGTTTGTAAGCTTCTTTCAAGTACTGGAAGCTTGCAGTGAGATCTCACTGTGTCTCAGGGAAGTCTTTTCTTCTCCAGAGTGAACAAACTCAATTCCCTCAGTCTTTCTTCATAGGAGAGGTGCTTCAACACTCTTAAAGTCTAAATTATTCTGGTCAGTACGAAGTCCAAGACTAAAGATTGATTTCATGTTTTTCCTTTCCTATACAAAAATACAGGAAAGCTTAACATTGTAACATTACAACTATCTGTTCTGCTCACTAAACAGCTGTAGAATCATGTTTGACTTCATTTTTAAGGAAGGTCCAGGTGGGGAATTTTCTTCTGTAGTAAGAAATGACTAAGGTCTTGGCTACAGCAAATGGAGAAATGAGCCTTTCTGCTGTGTAATGGGAGTGTCAGGTGCGGTAGAATTTCTTTCAAGATTTGTTTTTTACATTTCAGTTGGAGTAATAGATGTGACAGTGTTAAGTAAGCCACGTGACAAGCACTGCCAGTGGCTAGACTAGGGGGCATTAGCCAGATAAAAAAAAATCCCATGAATTCCTCTTAAGTCTGCATCCACTTTTGTACAGAGCCACCTGGACACCAAATAGCCAAGTATTATGCGGTAGATATTTGAAGTTATTTGTCTCTTGAAATTGACATATTATTAAATGAAAAATGTATTAGCTTAGTAAATCATTAAGTAAAGGAGCTGGATCTACTTAGGTCATTCAATTTCAGCCTCTTAGGACACCATCATGCATAAAACACACACTCAGACTGTATTTTTTACCCTAAGGAGAAGGACCAGTGCACAGCAATAAATTTAAAAATAAGTGAACATATTATTATAAAGACAAGCTTAACATGAAATACTATGTCTCGGCACGTGCATGCATATAATTCACCATGATCTCACTCCTCACAAAAAAACAAACTGTTTAATTCTGATTTTTAAAGAGCAAAATCATTTGCTATATTGAAACAGCCCATTCATCACATAAAGCATTTGATTCTGTCACCTCAAGTACTTGTTAAATCACTTCCAGCTGCTACAATCAAGGGCTAGGTACTTCCAAGGTCTGGCACTTTCTGAGCTCTATTACACCTCTAAGTATGATTCTTCAATCCAATTCTAGCCTTCATAATAATCAAGTGCCCACTCCACTTAACTTCAAGGCAACTGAGGATCTTGGAATTCTCCATATATGTCTGTATCTGATTTTCAATCAGATCTCTTCAACCCAAGACTGAAAGCTCCTGAATATCCGTTAAGTATTAGAACAGCATCATATGCAACTACAGCAGAGTCGCCAGCAGCACTTCTATTGTTAGACTCCTGTTTTTCCCAGGTCCAGTGCACTATGTTTAGACTGAAGCTAAAATCAAAAATATAAGGCAGAACGCAACAAAAAACTTACATAGCACTTGCTACACAAGCAAATTGCTTATACAAATTGGTTACATGGGTCCAAACTAACCTGCTGCATATTGCTGCACACCTTTTGCATACTTACACTGTAAGAGCTACAAAGAAGAGCGTGTGAAAAGTGTGACTCTGGCTGTTAGAATGTAGTCTGTTATTAACACCACTGCTGACACATTGACATGAGACATCCCAGAAGGAAACCACATTATGCTTAGGATTTTTTCCTACTTCTATAGCAACAACTGGAAGAGAGTCTATTGGTTTTCCTTCTGTTCTTTCTCTTGAACCACTAGCACCACAGACAGATCTGCTTCAGGAGACAGGCACTGGCACACCTTACTGCATAGCCATTCCTCAGACACTGCAACTGTTAGCACGACTGGGAACGTGAGGATGACTGTCCGTATTCCCTGCATCCTTCACCAGCGTCACCTGTATTTGCTTGCGTGTGCAACCTTGCGGTTGAATAGTTCAGGTTGCACATTCTTCTATTTCTAAAGGAAGTTATGAAAGCCCATAGAAGAAGAGAGCAAGGAAAGAAGCAGCAACACTATGGAAAGAACCAGACCCTATGTAATCCTGTAGCACTCTAATTTTCTCTTCTGACAGAAGAGGGAGAGGAATTCATCTCATCTGGTCTCTCTTTCCCTAGCTGGAAGTAGTAAACTGCTGAAAAATATGACTATTCAAACTAAAATAAAATCCTAAAAAAGAAAAATAAGAATCACATACTTTGGACAGCACAGAAAGACTATTTGGTAGGTTTTCATGAACTGTGCTTGTGTCCTTTCATACAGTAAGGTACAAAGGGACCACGGGGATGATCCAAGGGCTGGAGTACCTCTGCTATGAAGACAGACGGAAGAAACTGGGCTTGTTCAGCTTGAAAAAGAGAAGGCTGCAGGGAGATCTCATTGTAGCATTTCAATATTTAGAGGAAGTTTATAAACATGAGGGAAATAATATTTTTACATGGGTAGATAGTGATAGGACAAAGGGGAATGGTTTTAAACTAAAGGAAGGGGGATCTAGTTTAAATGTTGGGGAAGTTTTTCCACGAAGAGTGGTGAGGTGCTGGAACAGACTACCCAGAGAGATTGCAGGTGCCCCATTCCTGGAGATGTTTAAGGCCAGGTTGGATGAGGTCCTGAGCAATCTGATCTAGTACTTGATCAAGTGATTGGCAGACCTGCCTGCGGCTAGGAGGTTGGAACTTGATGATCCTTGATGTCCCTTCCAAACCAACCCATTCTATGATCCTTTGAAGAGGTGTGCACGTGCATGTGTTGGCTGATTCCCCCAGCTCTTTCAAATATTAATTCTCCAGTGGCTAATCTGAACTTCCCTACCCCCCTCTTCCTGTTAGAGCAAAATCTGTTGGACTGTCTACTTCCCTGAAACTTTCAGAAACAAACGCATCTTAAGCATTCTCTGCAAGATAATTAAAGTTAGATAACATATATTCAGTAGTTACCAGTAGGAAGAGACAGGCAGACAGGCAGATTCATAAGTTTGAGTTAACCAGAAGACCAACTTAAAAGGATCAAAGAAGCACTGACAGTGAGAAGTCTTTTTATTTGGTCACAGGTAACAAATGTGAAGTGCTTATGTATTTTATATGCCAGTTACATTATCTAGAACCCTTTGGAAATATTTCTGCTGTTTTCCCTGTAGGTTGCCTTCAATTCCTTCCATCCTCCAGAACCCACACTCAAAGTGTATTTATTTCCTTAACTGTGGGACAGCCTTAAATTATTCTGATGAACTACTATCTTCATTACATTAATAGTCTTGAGCATGATTAAAAATGTAACATACAGTTAGTTCAGACATCTAAGAAGAATGTTTTATGCTTTATTAAAGAAAAAAAGCACCCAAAAACAAAAGCAATGAAAAGAAAAAATCAAACAAGCAAGAAAACCAACACCGAACAACAATGACATGAAACTCAAAACCCACACATTCCCATCCTCTGCTTTGATTGTTACACATCAAAATATACAAACTAAGCACAAAACTGTTAAAATCCAATGCTTTGAGGAACACTGTGTCAGAAAAACAAGGCTCTCAAGGAAAACATCTGCACTTATATTTAGTATTTTTTGGTTTTCTCTCTGCCTCCCAGTGCCAGCTTTCCCTTGGCAACGAATCTGGTTTTGCTCCTGCTGGAAGGGGCAGTTCTACTGCCTTCAGGAGGAGCAGGAGCATGCCCCCTGTAAACCTGTAAGGCTGGGAGCTGAAAATTCCAGATGTGACACTCTTTTCTGTTCCCGGGCACACAAAAGCTGTTTGGTGACAGTAAAGAGAGAAAAAGCAGCAGAAGATACGGGCTCCACAAAGCATAGATGAGAAGAGTGAGGTTTTGGCATACATGCATTGACTGATGTCCTGAGAGAAAAAGGAGAAAAACAAAGCATTGTAGCTTTTTCTAGTCTAGCAAATGGATAAATAGAAGATGACAGAAAGTCTTTCGGATGCTTATGAATGTCAAATACTTTTAAGTGACTGCCTTTCCTTGTCACTTAACATTAAAAACCTACATGAAAAACATTTATACTCAGTCATTTGGGGTAGGGACATAAGGCTTAGCTAACATATACCTTTGATATAGGTTGGATGTAAGTGTTAAAGTGACTTTTTAAAGACAGTTTTCTCCTCTCTTGCTAGTTTGTCCATTGTCTTTGTATAACTGGTGTTTCCCCCCCCATTTTCTTTTAATCTGTGTGTAGAATTCAGATTAATGAAATTCAAATTTAGTTGCAAAAGCAGCCCTCTCAAACTCATGGTCTATTGTTTTTACTTTGTTTACTCCTTTTAAAAAAGGTGCTTCTAATGGATATATTCACATATAATTTTCTCTGGAAGGTTTTGCAAACCAAGCATTACAGTATTTTGCTGGTGCATGAAAACAAAATTTAACCAAACAGGAAGTGAAAGAAACTAATCCTTCTTAACAAGAGATGCAAATTTTGCTGCCTAAGCACAAACAGTAACTGATTGCAAAGAGAAAATCATTACTGTTTCCCGTTCACCCCATTAGAAATTTTTATCCTTCTATTTGTGTTAAGATGTAAGTTAACTCTTTGGTGACTGTTAAGACTCAGTGAGCATGAACAGGCGGTGCTAATGAAAACAGGAGTAAGCAAAGGCCAGGGAGTCTATGAGGAGAGAGAGCAGCTGGACCAGTTAATGTCTGTGAAAGTAGAGTTGGGTATTGCTTGTTGGGTATTTGTAACAGACAATAGATGGGAAAAAAGTCCAAGAAAACCAAACTGCCCAGTATGTACCAAGTAAGGAATTAAAGTTTTCCTGCTTGTAGCAGTGAGTGAAGTTACAGCTAATTTGGGAAAGGAATTATTTTTATCTCTTTTCCTTATGCCAAACAGGCATAGTTCAGCTGCACCATTCAGATCTTCTGTCACTATTTTTCCCAATCCAGTTTTCTCAGCTGCATGCATGTGTAGATTCTTCTGTTTTCACCAAACTCATATTTTCCGTACATCTATACCAATGGCTTTACAGTGAAAATAATTCTAAGTGAGGTTAGGTGCTATGGTAGCTGCAGTTGTTTCTAAGCTCCCTTTCAAAGAAACTGTTGAAAATCATGATTAAAATCAAAGCATTTTAGTTTAAGGAGAGATGTTGGCTAGGGATTTAGGGAGGCAGAGTCGAAACCCAACCCCAGCTAGGATTTCATAGAGCCATGTTGTTTGAGAACATTGTAGTATTACAAAGAACATGGAATGTACAGCAGTAGGATGATTGAATGGATTCCCCATAGTCACTTCACTTCTCACTTCCTGCTAATTCCCTATTAAAATGAATTTAATGCATCATTTTGTTTGCTTCAAGTTTCTGCTATTCAGAGTTCAACTGAATTGCATTTTTAAATCTCAACAAGGATATAGCAGAATTAGTAATAATAATATTGATGTTAGAAAGGTTATGAAGAGTAGCAAAGATTGCAGGGCTTCTGATTCTTTGTGAAGGAAGACATAACAGAAGACAAAAAAAAAATCATAAGAGGAACGGACAAAGGGGCTAGGCAGTGGTTGTTCACAGTTCTTCAACTTAACTTCATCAGCCTCTTTCAGCTGTCTTACAAAAGTTTTCCTTCTATTTACACAAAATAAAGATGTGGAACTCACTGGCATGTAATTTTTTTTCTTTCTATCTTACACAAGTTTGTCTAACCCTTCGCTACTTTTTGTTGTGAACATTTAGGGGATATTAAAATAAAGATGCACAACCTCTGGCACACAGCGTTCATCAGCTGGGAAGACAAACCTGGGGACTCAACAGTACGTGCCACAGCTGTGGTCAAAAGGTCAGAAGGAGCTTTGTTGTTGGTTTCTTTCTTTGCTTTTTTTTTTTTTTTTTTGGTTAAAGTGTGTTAGTTGTAAGGAAAAGTGTACTTATTTAGCAACACTACACTGTAGACAGTATCACTATGAATTTTTACCATTCCTTAGGAATTAGGGGAAGGAGGATAGGAAGAGCGGAAGAACACTGTCTAGAATAAATTTTGTTCAATAATACAGGCACTGTACAAGAGACATCTCCCCCTGACCCCAGACAAAAGAATATCAAGCTTTTTGGACATCTCCCTGCACAAAGCCTCGGGATGTACCATGTGAAAACTGTATAACTGTATAAAAGGCTCATTGTCCCATTTTTGAAGATTGATTCTTATATGGTAATACTGTAGTGCTGCAAATAACAGCACAACTGCAAGACAGTATAGAGAATCAGGCAATTGAGTTCAGAAATAATAAATAATTAAGTTGTACTTTGAAGAATGATGCTTCCTATAGAATGAACATTCTAATATTAAGCAAAGAAAAGAAGTTGCCAATTTTTGATCAGTGGACAGTGGACATCCTGAATTCACTCCAACTGCATTAGTTATTTCCTGCATTCAATAAGCATTAAACATTTAATACAAATTATAATAAGTGTATGATCAGCTGAAGAGAAGCTGCCTCATTAAAAGAATGACTTTAGGAATACTCTGCCCTCTTGAATAGAGCAATAGGGGTGTAGACCTATCTGTACCACTGCAGGGCTGGGGGACCATTCACAAGCCACCTCCCTGAGACACAGCTTTGTGCTTTGGATTGTGTTCAGCAATAACAAGGTTAACTATATAGTTCTTCCCTCCATTTTTATGGAGCCCTTTGAACTACGGTGTTGAAAAGCTGTTGAAGAGCAAAGGTATTAGAGATCAAAACCAGACTGGAACTGAAAACACAGATCCATCAACCCTGAAAGTTTTGATTTGGACCTCGACTTCAAATTTGCTTCTTTCTATCAGTTGTGCTGACTGAGGAAATGAATATCCCCACAAGCTTCAAGAAGGTTCAGATACAAACCTGAACATGAACTTTCCTGCTCCTGCCCTTCTTTTGACTTTAAAGCTCATCTCAACAGCAGCCTCTCGCACATGGTACATTCTTATTGAAGTGCATATTTTCCTGTGTAATATCAAGCACTTCAAAGCACGCTCCCCTGTTTCTGTACTGCTCAGTTGCTGTTCACCACTGAAGCCACTAAGTTGCTAGTATTATGTCTGGCTCCTACTTCGATCCAACATCAAAGGGACATATGTATATTTTAAAGAATTACAACTAGACCTGTTCAAAACTCGCCTTACAAGCCCCAAAACTTAGTAGTATGTTTGTATCTTCACCTTTCTTTATATTATCAATTTCATGCTCTGTGTTAGGATCACAGAAAAACTGTTGTTAGAACAACCCCAATTATCCCAAATAAAATTGGAATGCTTCAAAGATTCGGATAATGAATGGCATGCTTGCTGCTAACGGGCACTGTGGGGACTGACTTGTTGCAGTTAAGAAGGAATGCCAAATAATTGTACAAATAATGCATGCTCAAGGTTTGTTACATGCTTGGTCTCCCTCCCTCTTACTCCTTCTGATATGTATTCCCCCATGTTCTCTCATTACCTCGAAACTGTTTGCCTAACTATTCTACCTCCATAACACATCAACAGAAAGCAACCCCTTGTAGGAATAAAACAAAAAAGAACATAGACTAATAATAATTTTTTAAAAATCTAAGATATATTTCAACATAGACATGATACTTTAGACTTTATGGATGCAAATAGATGTTTTTGCTGAAGTGGTATAGAAGTACTTTAGGTGCCCCCACTACCAGGTCACCATGCAGTAGCTAAAAATACCTTAATGTTCTGCTTCCTGATCTTCACCTATACCTCATGGGAAGTTGAGAAGTGCTGTTACCTCTGGTTTATTATCAGGAAAACGAAGACAAGATAAATAAAAAACATGATTTCTCCAAGCACTCAGATCCTAAAAATCACTTAAGCCTCATCACAAGCAATATTGTACCGGGTTCCAGTAACTGTATGGATAAACCAGTAGTCTCTTACATACCATTCACTGCAACACAGCAGAGGGCTCCTCTGGGAAGCAGCTCACATGCTACTCCTGGGAACAGAAACATTAGAGGTGTTTAAACAATGCTATACTTAACAGAGAAAAGCATTTTGGTAAGAGCAGACTGTTTTCAGGTCTTAATCAGAAATGTTTGCAGAGTGTCACTCTTTTTTACAGTGACCTTCCTAGCTCACGATCTTTGCACTGTTCTGTCTGATACAGACAAGTCCTATTAAGTGAGGCTTTGTTTTTGTAAATTTTGCTTAGCGTTCCTGAACATTTTATCCTTGCTCAATGTGGTTGTGATGAAGGTGATCTGAATCTCCAGAAACCTGCAGCCCTGGCTTAACTGAAGAACCATCCTTAGACAGCATATTCATACACATGTGCATAGGTGTGTGTGCAGGCACATGTTGCCATGGGTTATTTTTACCTCTGTTTATTGCTCAACAATACACAAGGAAGATAGCGATTCACAAGCACCTTGTTTGGTGAATTTTAAATATTGACCATAAATACTAATTAAAATTAACAAATTAAACTTCCAGTGAACTCCATCCACTTGTACTCAAGAATGAATGAATTTAAACCAGTGTAAACTAAAGTAATTTTTTCCTCCTAGTAGATATGAAGATAATCCAATAAAATCCCATGAAAGACAAAGGAATATAAAACTTTTCCTTCTTGCTAATATTTTGTAGATGACAAGGCATGAAATGATTGATCATGCACTGTAATGATGGATAAGGACAATTGGCTAAAAGGTCAAAACTATTAAGTAAACAGTAAAAAAAGAAAGTGAAGGTACATTTCTCTAAGGCACAGTAAGTTTAAATGGCAGGAAATCTTCATGTCACAGCTGCACTGCTTCTAGTTAAACTTAATGAGTACTGAACTGAAAGATGAGCAACCAGATAAGCATTTTTGGTTGTTCTTTGACATTCAAAATTTGGCCAGATTTAAATATGTTTGAAGTACATTTAATGTGCATATATGTCCTTGATTTCTAGTAATTCTTTTTTTTTGCAAAGTTGTCTTTAAAAATAACTAAAAGATGATACTATACTATTACTGCCAGCTTTCCTTCACTGTGAGTGTGCTATTACATAGCTAAGAATCTATTTTTCAATTGATGTGCCTGAGTATGAAGTTATCCTTATTTCAGGACTTGCATTTCTACATATTTCTCCAATATCCATAATCTGGATATTCTAAAGCTGAATTTAACCATATCTATAGATTTGATAGTTTATATGCTATTGAAATACAGCCTCTCACTGCTAGCAACTTCCTCATGCTTTGTAGGAGATGCTTATCTACCTCTGGCAAGGAAAGTTTGGGGAACTGATGTACCAGTCAACTTGGCACATTGGAGAACTGTGTACTGCAGGAGCATGTGGTAAGGTGGCTGTGCTCAATGATCATGACTCATCTCTCTTGATCTGACACTACAGACCAAAAAGCTCTGTAGACATTTTTGGTGTCCCGTAACAGAGCAGGACCACTGCATAAAGGGTGTTTCTAAACCTCTACTGACTCTCAAATGGATTTATCTCAGTCTTCTAAGGACTGAAATGTTTTCCATTAACATTAATTCAAAAATAATCAGAGAAAGCACATACCATTTTTAAATAGCAGGGTTTTTTCTTTTCTCCTTCTCTCCCTAAAGAAACCTCCTCTAAAATAGCTCTATTACACTCTGAATCTACTCTGTGTCTCTTGAAGAGATATAATTTTTTTTTTTTTTTTTAAATGTGACTTTTTTGCTCTAGTGCATTTGTCAGCGTTAGAGTAATTAGCTCAAGTTTCATCAGCTAGCTGGTGCAATCTGTTCAGAAAGCAACTTGGAATGTTAAAAATCCTAATAGGCTTCTCCAGCAACACAGTCAAAGCCTGAGGGATTTGATTTCAGTTCCGTCTAAAATCAGGAGAAGCCTTTTAGAAGATAAATCAATACTACTAAAAAACAGAAGCAAAAAACCAGAATAATATGTGATTAGGTGAAGCTATTTTTCTGATACTTTATACTGTGACATACTTTCTAAAATTCAACTGTATTTTTACATAAGGAGAATGGAACTAAAACAAACACAAGGCTCCAAATCTGCAAAAAGCTTACATCTCTGAGCAACCTTATATCTGTGAGTAGTCCAACTAAATTCAGAAGTATTTGAATCAATGAAAATAAAGCTACCCAGTATCTACATCTAATGAAATAGTTACTCAGGAAGGCATTTCTGTACTGTTTTTGATGCTTGCTTTTCTGTGTGTGTGCGCATACACTTGTGTGTTTTAGTGCTGACAGAATCACTTAGGGCAGAGATGGGAAACAAGACACTTTTTAATATATAAGAAGCACTTAGTGATAGGATTTTGTCTTTATCAGAAGGCAGCACAAAAAAAAAAAAAAAAAAAAAGAGCCGCTGGAATCATCTTAAATAACTTTTAAAATATTAAAGCAATATTTCTTCCTCAGTAGTCATTTGCTAACATTTCAGGATGACAAGAGGCTCAAAAATGTTCAAGTGTAGATGACACTCAAAATAGCTATAACAGCAGCATTAGATCGTGCAGTAAGAATGACATGGGGATATGCTCTGAGGTACACAGACATCTTAAGTAGAGAGCACAGTTTCAGTGAGAGAATTGCAGATGGTAGATCTAGCGTGAGGCTTTGAGAGGAGAATGAGAACCAAGCTGGTCACCTTGATTCAGCAGTCTTAAAACCAGAAGGCCAAAGTTCACAGCCTGATACAACCTCAGTAGGGATGGAAGGGGAGAGATGGAAACATCACGATGACTACTGTCTGATGAAACTGGAAACAAACACTTGCCAGTCATTGCATATGATGACCCTTCTAAACTTCTGTCCTTCCTGGTATAGTATCCATTGCAGATTCTGACAGGGTAGAATTAATATAGTCTTGTGCATGGGCTGTCTGCTACAGCAGTGGGAACAACTTCTGATGGGAGAAAGGGCCAGGGAAAAAGCCAGTTTCAAATCAAGGATGTGAAATGACAGCACTGCTTCAGCAGTAAAAAGTAAAACAAAACACCTAGCAATAGCCTCCTGCATATTTGACCACTTCACAGAAAATTTTTGTAAAAGATGCCTTCTATGATAGAAGAAATTAGGCTATAACACATATACTAATTAGCAGTACAGTACTAGCAGTTACAGCTCACAGGGTTTTAGCTAGTACTGCCTATTTCTCTCACAAACAATAAAATTAAACATGCTTTTACAATCTGTTCCCTGACAAGTTTCCTGGCTTTCCTTCTGTTTTGTCTCACACCAACCAAAATTGAGGGCCGTGTTTTAATCTTTAGGCTATACACCTGTGCACCCATCTTCTGAGCACTGCTGGGCTCAGAGCAGGGAGAAGATACTCCTTAATTATAACAATGGGTAAACTCAGGCATAAATTGTAAGTTACTGTTTGGTCCCTGCCATGCCTGTGCATAGCACTGATGCCATAAATCTGGTCCCCAGCAGTTAGCTCATTAAGCCAAATCCACAGCATCCACTTCCCTTGTGCAGTGCAGGGCTGCCAGAAGCATGCTGGGCTGTAGTCCACACAGCAATCACAACTCTGAAGCAACTGAAATGCATCAGAACAGCTTCAAGGCCGCTCCATGTTAGACTGAAGGCTCTGCCACCTGCCATGGATTCTCAGGAATTCATAGGAAGAAAAACACAGCTTAAATCCCACAGGGAGCTGTGGTGCAGCTAACACGTTGGGCCTGCAGTCCATTGTAATTCCCCAGGGGTTTAAAACTGTACACAGGAGAGTTTTCTCATTCTTTGCCACTGTCAAGTTAACCAGCTGCCCCAGTAGGTAGGTGCACACTGTGGCTACAGACAAAACAAAAGTCCCGTTGCTAGCTCCAGCATGAGAAGAATCGCCAAATCGCCTCATAAGCAGCCCTTCAGAAATACAAAACATAAGCCTGGAAGGAATGTTGAAGTCTGGTCAACATCCTGACCTGAGATAGGACCAGCTGTCCATTCACTGTTTGACATATCCTGGCAAGAAAGAATGGCATAGGGTATTCTGTGTGAATCTCCCTGTTGAACACTGGCCTTGACACTTACTTTCAAGTCTTTGTTAGCTACTGCTCTTTCCTCATATTGTGCCTGTCTTGAAATCATAGAATCACACAATGGTTTGAGTTGGAAGGGGTCTTAAATCCCCCCCAGTCCAAGTCTTTTCCATGGGCATGGCTGCCATCCACCAGCTCAGACTGCCCAGGGCCCCATTCAGCCTGGCCTGGAACATCTCCACGGATGGGATATCCACAGCTTCTCTGGACAGTGCCTCACCACTATCTGACTGAAAAATTATTACATACTGTCACTCAAGCTACCTCATAATAGACAGAATTCAATCGCAATGGACTGAAATCAAAACCAGATTTCAAACTGACATGCCAGACTCTTATTATACATTCAATCCTGCAGTTCTCTACACTAGAGTTTTTGCTATAACACTTACGCTTATCACATAGGGAAGAAGATATGCATTTGACCATGATTAAAAAGGAAACCCAGCTCCTCTGATATTTGTTCTTGGTGGTACAGGACATGGAGCTAGGCAGAACAGTATATGGAAGACCGACCCCCACGCTTAGTAAACCCTGATTCCTTGAACAACATATTGATGGCAATTGGCATAACACAGAGTAAACTTTAGATTGCTGATTTATGTTTCTTCCAATAGCCAGACAACTCTCTTGAGAAGGTAGATACTGAGATGACTAAAGTTCTTGCACGCAACTTGGTAGATTCAGAGAATTCAAAGAATAGATTTGCAGATGTAATTACATATACTGAACAGCAAAGAGAAATGTTGGGTAACAAAGACTTAGTGTTTCATCCTTTCAAATACAGCCTATCAACTGTAACCTTCAAAAATAGTACAGCATGCTGTATGTCAAAGAAGATTAAATTGACGACAAAACAAGCTATCCAGTAGTCTGCGTATTTTATTGAAATGCTATGGCTTCTAAGTAACCACATAATGGCCTTTTCCATCTAAGGACAGTCTTTTCTTTTTGAATATGACTCAATCTACCAGCAGATAGGCAAAAAGACTGAGTATTCACCTGAAATTAACTCAATAATATATAATCATAATAACCAAATACAGTGAAAAGTATTATTCAGTAAGTCAGTGATGCTCCTAAAGGCAATATTCTTTCTGTCAATATATCCCAGGGGGTATATATGTATCATAAGTATAGAAGCATAATCATAAACAGCAGCACATTTTTAAGCTGCTGTTTGAGATAGGAAAGAAAACAAAAAGCATAAATAGCCTTCTTCAAATTTGATTTTGCAAGCTAGAGTTGCACTAAATATACATGTGGAGTCTCAGTGAGGTGAAAGTTACTAATTCAACAAACATTAATGTTAGAAGAATATGGTGTATTATTAGACATATATATGGATTTTTTAGTTGCAGTAACTAGCATAAACAGAGTACATCTGGCTTTTACATATTTTTCACTTGCCTGCCTAGAAACAATATTGAACAGAGAATTTTTCTTGAAGTACTGTTTGGCATCCTTGCTCGAAGAGCTGAACTCTCCAAATTCCTGGAGTATTACCTGTTATTTATATTACTGTTTTGCTATCATAGGCCTCCCAGATTCAAAGTGCTGCCAGCGTCTACCTTGCTCCCAGTATAAATCAGAGCAACCTCAGAGAGTAGCTGCTTCCCAGGCTGCTGTAAGAAGGGAAAGAAATCAATTCTTAGCTGTACCATGGGCTCCATGCCAGCAGAGGACATCCTTCATATATTTTCAAGCAAAAATTTTCAACCTCAGAGAAGTGTGTCTAGGGTGAAAAGCAAGTTGGGTCTTCCCTGTATCTCAAATATGGAGGAACCAAATGAGCCCAAACCTGTTTATCAGACCCAAATACACCAGAACTCTGGAGAAAGTTTGGATCTATAGATGTATTTTATAACATGATCCCATTTCCACTCCTGACATATCTTGCTGTGCCTGTGATTAGGAAAGGTTATGGCTATGAATCATGGCTTGAGGAAATGTGTAGTACACCTGTGTACAAGAGTAAACTAAATTCAGTTTGCTATTTATCTACTGTATTTATCTCAGTTAAGTAAACTTTGAGTTTGTCAAGATTTCCTGCTGGAAATTCTCATGATAATACGAGTATAATTGCCTTTTTATTGCCACAGACATCTGCTACAGTTTTCAAACAAAGAAAATACTTTTTTTCTTTCCCTTGGCTTTCTCTGTAACAAGAGAAAGATCCACTCTTGTTTTGTGTGTAATAGACTACAAAGACAACACAACTGAAGGGCAGCAGAAAACATCCAGCCAACCTTTCTTCCATCCATACCTACATACCCTCCAGAAGGACAAGAAATAAAAGTGAAAATAAAAAGTAAAGGTGACAGTCTACTAAGAGAAATTCACACATTACAGTGCAGAGAGGATCCAACAGTCTACTCCTATTATCCTAGTTTTCTGCTAGTTCGGTTACATTCTTCTAGTTAGTTACATTAAAAAAAAACCTGAGTAAAAACAACATGCTCAAGAAGCCATTTTACTTAACCCACTAGTCCTTCTGTAGTCTGCAAAGAATTTCACATTTATATTGACCTGAGAGCATCTTCCTGCCTTTTGAGCAGACCAGTATGAACACATACAACAACTTCAGACAAGGTCCACTACTACAACTGTTTCCCCAGACAGGCTTGTGTCCTCACACTCATTGATGGAGGATGTGGGATCCACAGCCTTTCATATTTGGATACATTTTGGTAGGAGGAGTAAGCTAAAGAAATTGAAACAAGCCTGCAGGAGAGCCATTCTGAAAATGCTGCAAGAAAAGGTGAAATCACAGAAATTGTCCTTATGGGAAAGACTTCATCACCCAGAAAAAGGAAGAGGAAAAAGATTCTAAAATATTCATTCATGGAAATATTTCTAGAGACCTATGGTGAGGATACACGGTACAGTCTCCCTCTTGCTGCAGGCTACAGCAAATCACCATCTGCCTTAGCTCATCATCACAGTGGTCTGACTTAACTTGTCAAGCAGTCTGCTCCAGGACTGATTCAAGGATATTAGAGCAATCACCCACCATATGGGGATGAGCAGGAGCCAAGTGCCGACAAATCTGCTCTTGCATCTTGGAAGTAAGATTGGATAAAGAGTGAGAATAACCTATAAATAAGACAGACATAGATCTGAGGCTTTTATTAGTAGAGGATGCATCAGTTTTTGATCCCAGTCTTGCACTAGAAGCTGGACCTCTGAGGAGAAAGGCTGCCATAAAGTGTTGGCTTACCATATGAAGATACCAAATCATGCAGTTGCACATCCTACGGTCTTTTGCCTGCAAGCATGCTATGGCAATAACAGAATGTTAATGGGGTCAAGTTTGACTTGTGGTACGTTCACAGCCACTGAAGGGAGCAGTAACATCAGGGTAGTGCTCTAATATGGCAGGGGTGTTTCAGCAAGCCAGACTGTTTGGAGTCCGCAGCAAGGAGAATGCAGTCTATATCACCTTTGGAAATGAACTGGATACAAATGATTAGGAAAAGGTTTCCATGTTCTGGGTAGGTCAATGTCTGCTGTTAGAACAATGGAAAGGCATGCATGAATTGTAAACTGGAGAGAGGACTAGCACGAGGCAAATAGATGCTTGAAATCTGAGAAAGAATGAAGTCTGAAACAGTTCAAAAGCATGGTGCTTGCCAGAATGTTGGGCCTCCCAGTGATACAAATGTGAGACTCCCACCTGTTTGTCGAATTTGCTGAGTGATGTTCCTTCTTTGTTGTGCAGCTAAAGACCCAAGAGGGGTACCACATGGCAGAAAAGCTTGGCTTAGAAGAGCCCTCCAGAGTCCTTACACATATAATTATAATGAAATCCATTCAGGTCTTTTTATCAGTATTGAGCTACTGTTGTAGTGACAAACAACATACCTTGAGATACATGGTAGTATGCATAACATACTTAAAGGTTTGAGGATTATGACTGTTGATGTAGAGATACAGAGATTGTGATGCTAAAGAAATATCACGTATATTTTCAGTGCAATGGTCTTACATAAAAAGAAGGAAATTGGCAATGAAAAAGCCTAAGTTTCAAAACATGCCATTTGAATGCAAATAGAGGACATTGGTGTAAATGAATTAAGCACAGCACTTAGAACATGATGGCATGCACAACTACATGTTGCAGTCCAGTACAGCTCTCCAGCCAACTCAAAGAGAACATACACAGATTATTTCTGTGAAAAGTTTTGAACTGCAAGATCACAAGTAGTAACTATGTTTTTCACTCTGAAAGTAATGCCTCCTATTTATTTCCACAGAGACACAAAGAGCACAATAACACTATTTTGCAGCTGAGAATTTGCTCTATCAAACAGTATTTTTTTGATGTAGTCATCAACAATAGCTATGCATTTTTGCCAGCAATGAACAAAAGCCTGCATGCCATGCTCATATAAATCTACATGACCACCTACAAAGTGACTTGTCCTTTATGTCACTATCACCACTGCAGAAATGCACTACCCACCACATCACTGTGCTCACATCCACTACATGGTCTCCACAAGCATTCAGCAAGCATTGATGAATGCCAATGGGCACCATCTTTTCCACATGGAGTAATTAAATTCCACATCTTTGCTTCATGCAGTCTTCCCTGTCAGGTGCCATTTTGTTAGACTGCCCCTCTGCTGCTGTCTGTTACATGAAATATGACAGCATGTTGGTGGGAAGGTTCAACCTCTACTGCCATACACCAACATCTTTTTATGACATCATGGACCAACATAATAAAGTAGAAGGCATTACTTTCAGAGCAAACTTCATAGGAAAATCTAATTAGAGCAAACTTTCATGCTATGTTTTAGGTGTTTTGGTATATAGTCAGATTATGCTGTGGAAAAAACAGAATTCTTTTTCACACTAAGCCTTTTCCACTTCAAATATATGAGAAACTGGCAATTAGGTACAGCTGGAGTCTGATACTAAGAAATGAAAGATCTGATCCTGTAGTCTGACAGACAAAAATTCACACGTGAAAATGGAAAAGAACATGAGTTATCACATTTTTGTCTATTTCAAGCTTTTCTCCCTTCTTTATGATCTGTGTTTAATCTTCACGGATTAAAGGTACTTTTTATAGATTATTCAATCAGTTTCCCTTAACGTGTAGCTAGAATGAGGTTGTTAGATTATCAAGTGCCTCTTCAGAGTAACTGCAGTGCCTGAGTCCCTGTAAACTCAACAATGTTCTGAAGGCAAATCTCAGAATACAGCATGCATTAAAACAGAAGATAATCTTGCTATGATAGAGGTCACGACTGAAGCTTATATAGGTGAGTTACTTCACTCTTTGCATCATATTTTACATATTAATTAGATTAAAGAACAGAAAAAAATACTAAAGCCAAGCATTTTCACTTAACCTTCACAAGAGGTTAACTTTTCCCCCCTTTTCATTAAACATAATGCTTAAACAAACACATTGGAATATCTAATGACTCAGTGTAGACTAATGTTCAAATGAATGAGCACTACACAACTGGAAACATCACCATGCTTGTTATACACTGCACAGAGGAAGATCACTTACTGGTTTCAAATATTTTGGCTTTTAATCAAATCTTTCCACAGTGTTAAGACTCATAATCAGCTACCAGGGACAATAAGTTAAGTGGATGCGCTAGCTGGTAGCCATAACTGTGCTTTGGTTTAAAATGTGCCCACTCTATTTGCTTTATTATTAGCTCCAGAAATTTGGACTAACCCTCTAAAAGAGGGAAAAAAAGTACTCAGCAGTCTGAAAGTCATCATGCAACACATATATATACAATACTCACTTTAAAAGGTTGATATTACATTATAACATTACCCAATAATTACAGTTTTTCAAGGGACAGAACTAGTTAAATTGGTGGTGAAGGTCTTGAAAAGTGAATCCAGGTGTGCATTCACTTACATCCTACAATCCCTATGAGCATCAGGACTGTTCAAGTCTGCAGATATTTCAAATGATTTAAAATTAATAACAAAAATCCAGGGGTTGGCCACAGATCTCTGAACAATGCATCTGTGAAGTAAGCTGTTTCTTCACAGCTGAAATTAAAGATATTTCGGGAAGAAAAAAAAAAAAAATCACAGTTGTGTCACACAGCACAGTGTTACTGCACAGTTCCTGCACTCATTTTATTGTCAAGTAGGTTTGACAAAATGAAGGTCTATTGATGTCAGACTGAGAATGATCTCAATAATGAAGTGGAGGCATATAGAACTAGTAATATTTTCTAACCAATTTTTTTCCAAACTTCTGTATGCACCTAACCAAATACATCTGTACTCAGTCCCAGCCATGATTCAGAGCAGCTGTGAAAGGAGCTTGAAGCTCCTTTTCAATTCGTTTTCTTCATTAGGCATTTAAGAGGACATTTAACCCCCTTGACTCCAAACATCAGAAGTCTCAATTTAGTATTGTCCATGAGAATATAGTGGTAGAAAGGATGCAAGATTAATGTAAACAACGCACTTCTGATGTGTTGCCCTGTACACCTTTGAATTTCTCCCCCGAAGTAAAAATAGCTTCTTCCCATCAGATTTAAGCAAGCATGCACACCTCAAATCTTCTTCTCAGAGATTAGAAGCTTCTGTCATCATTAAGTTCTACTATACATTTTTCCCAAGAGGGAAAGAAAACAAAACCAAAAAGGTACACTGAAAAATAAGCATAATCACATCACTACCAGTTTGACTTGATATTCCAGGAGATTGATGAAGGGCATCACAAGAGGTAGAGCCACCTCTGAATGAAGGTGCAGAATGCTCTGCCTGTTCCTTCCTTCCCTTCATTTCCACCTTTCCCACACAATCAGTTCTGCCAATGCAACACTGTAGAGTTACAATCTATACTAGCTCTGTTACAAGCAAAATCCAACTTCCTGTTGTTTATGTGGCCTTAAGC
>JAOWBP010000001.1:51650029-51666183 GCA_028571105.1 Tragopan temminckii | reverse complement strand
AGTCAGTGTAAAGATAAAGCATTGGCCACCTCTCCCATTCAGCAACATCTAAGGCTAGTTGGACAGCCTTTACTTCTGCAAATTGGCTGGATTCGCCTTTCCCTTCAGTGGCCAATGTTTTATTTAAAATCTTGGGACAAATATTAACAAAAAAAAAATGTTAGTGGTGAGATAAAGGCAATAATGGCTTTTTCTTATTTATTTTAAAAGAAAAACTTCTATAGGGGCAGGTTATTCTGAAGGGAGATATTACTGATAGATCATGTCCTTTTTTTTTTGTTATTGTTTTGAGACAAAACAAGAAAATGAAGGCAAAATTGCACCAGAAAACAAACAAACAACCATGTCTTAAGGAAAAAAAAGCACAAAAAATTACCTCTTTTGGATTCTACACCAGGGCTGAGGAGCAGGTAAACACAGTCTAGACAAGATAGTTTGCTTAGAAGGTAGTTTGCTTTTCCCCACTCTGCACATACAGAAAAATACTTACAAGAAAATTTAGTTTGGCATTTGTACTCTTGCACAGAGGTATGACTGTTTCAGAAGTCTGATGTACTCCAGAGATGTATTTTCTGTTTACTGAAATAGCAACTGAGAAAATGTGCCAAGACCTTGATAAAATGTGTGAGGGCTGCTCTGAAAGTAATGCTTCCTACTATATTTTGTTGGCCCACAACATCAGAGGCAGATGCTGGTGGTATAGCAGTAGGTGTTGAACCTTCGCACCAGTATTTCATCATGGTTTGTTGCTGTGTGACAAATGGCAGCAGAGAGTCAGTCTGACAGAATGACATCTAATATGAGCATACATATGAAGTGAAGGTTTGTCATTGAATTCCTTCATGCAGAAAAAATGGTACCCATTGGCATTCATTGACACTTGCTGAATGTTTATGGAGACCAAACAGTGGATGTGAGCACAGTGAGGCAGTGGATGGTGTGTTTTAGCAGTGGCAATAGTGGGTCATCTTCATCAGTGCAGATTTCTATGAGAGCGACATGAAGGCTCTTGTTCATCTGGCAAAAATTCATAGCCAATGGCGGTGCCTTTGGTGAAAAACAGTGCTTTGTAACTGAGAATTTGCTCTATCAAGTAATGCTATTGTACTCTTTTACCTGTTCTGGCTTCCCTGTGAATAAATAGAAAGTATTAGTTTTGGAGAGATTTATGTAATGTGTTATATTAGCCAAGAACATCATCATAAAGTTGCCAATAAGCACATTATTTTCAAGAAACAAACAAACAAACCAGCTGCTCTCAGAAATAGAAACCCATGAGGAGGAACAATCAGAAACACTTTAGAATAGGAAAAGCTATTAATAAGATAAACCCTTCTGAATGGTGAATTTAATATGCAGAGGTTGTGCAATAGCAATATACCAAGGATCCATGTTTTCCAAAGCAATTACTTCACAGATCTCTCTAGATCTGGGCTGAAACTGTATAAGGCTATACTAAAAACTAAAACATATTGTTATAAAACACTTATTTTCCAAAAGATTAATACACTCCTTCCAGTAGGTCTTTGAAATAAATCTATAATAATCTAATTAATATAGATTGCACTTATTCTGTAGGCCAATAGGATCTAGGAACTTTGTACTAGAGTGGACAAAGCTTTGCTTTCTGAAGTTCTTTTCTGGAAAAATGTCACCAGTTTGTTGTTTCTGATGTAATATCCCTTGGTTTCAAGGCCACCATTGCTTCAGCTGGTGAAAACAGTACAGATGTACATATTAAAGACTTTCCCCTCACTCTTTTCATCAATGCCTTCGGTGATACACTGTACTGGAAATAGATTCTTCGTGAAAAAACTTCATTCACAAAAAATATCTATGAAATCAGTTGAACTAATGAAAGTTTTTCAAGAAAGTTTAAGAAGTGCACTTTATCCATTATTTTAGGAAAACAAAGGCATTTCATGTACATACGTATGGAGACAGTATCCTCCTTGTACTTCAATGCATCTGAGCTAGGAATTAATAATTTGTCTCTTGAGAAAAGCAGTCTTACTAATCCCCATGGCAATTGTTCCCCAACAGATATTCAATACATTCTGCAATAGAGCAGTTCCCAAGCCAAAAGGAGTATTTGATGCTTTCCTTCAGGAATTTGATGGTGGCTACATATACTGAATCATGTCCAGCTTAGTACACAGCTAGAAATATAAGGAAAGCATTTACCATAGCAAGCTCATTCCTTTCCTTCTCTGACAACAAAGGAAAGCTGGGTATTGTCAAAAATGTAATCACTGGTATTCATGGCTCGTGGAGATCTCAGACTAATGAGCTAGTAAGTTCAAAGACTTGGAATGTGTGACTTTTTTGATGAAGAGTAAAACTGATCATCTAGAATCTGCTTACAGATATTACAACAGTAGTCAACTGACAAGCAAACACCACCCTTTAGTGCCAAATTCCCAGAAGAAAAATAGGAACTTTCCAATAGAGTCTGGAGAAGACATATAATAGCATACATTATCTCAGTTGGATTCTGGAGGATGCTTGGCATGCTCACATTCAGCACACAGTGCAATTGCATCATTTATCCAAGCTCCAAAGAGTGAAACTAAGCCTGGTCTCTGTTTTCCGATTGTATCAATACATGCTTTTTTTTTGTTGTTGTTAGTATGGGTACAGATCTGTATTTTCAATGAAGAACAACTAAATTTAAATTTCCTTTGGGGAAAAAAATGTAACTAGCACATTAAAACTGTAGCTTATCTACAGCAAAATTGAATCCCTTGCAATAAAGCAGCAAGACTGAAGCTAGTGAAGTTATACTGTTGTCAGTCTGCTCCACTGGAGAACAACATCAACTCTGTAGTTCAAAATTACTCTAATAAAAAAAATAATTATTGTTTTCAGTGGGAAGCTCTTCTCTTGTTGAATTTATAATGAATTTCAATTATTTTTTTCATGGATTTATGGAGTTTAATTCTTTATGGGTGAAATGTTTCTATTGGAATTAAACTAGAAAATTATGCTGCTGATGAATTTTACTCATGTTCTGAACAATAAGAGAAATTGTAGGACTAAGTAAGTATCTTAGTGCCTGGCAGAAACTCATATCAGTGCAGTTAGAAAAAGCTAGAAAGGTACACTGCAGGGAAGAAGTAAAGAGCTACTGCTTTGATATGCGTTTCAGTGAAGCATTTGAATGGTCCCATCATTGCTGAAGTCTCAGCTGCATTAGGACTAACCAAATAATAATTCATTTCCACTGCTATAAGTCTTTTTAATCTGTAGATTTCAAAACAGCATTAACAAGGACACATAGCATAAAGAATAAAAGCTACACTGTCTTTCCAGTATCCCAGCTGTGTGCTTTCAGACCTGCAATCACACACTATTTCTTTAGTTAATGGAAACAACACACTTCAATTATTTACAGTTTGAAGGAATTCTCGTATCCCATCCTAGAGAGAAAAAACAATCACTGGGTAAACACCCAGTAGGTTTTCAATAGGGTTGAAACATCCAAAGAGCTTCAGACAAAGAGTCACATTCCACCATGTTTCTTCAAATTTCAGTGAAAAGTTGTATTGGCTCATTCATTTTCAACTTTGCTGTATCTAGTCAGATGTTCACTTGTAGGAAGAATGGTCCAGCACTTTTTTTTTTTTTTAATGACGGCAAAGGGCAAGACAATTGACAACAAAATTATTACTTAGATAGACAGTGTTCAGTGCTCTCTTTTCCATAAAAAAAAAAAACTTGCAAATAATTATACAAAAATCAAGAATGTATACTTTTGATAATTCGATAATCCCTAAACTTCTCCTCAACAGTTCAAAGAATGGTATTCAAACTCCAGAAATGCATCCCTCCTTTTTATAACTGACTGTCCTCTAAAGAGAACATAACTTTTCATAACTTTTGTCCCTTAAGGATTAGAGGAGAATTGTTTTTTGATTCAAATTTTGTTAGAAAACCTATGCTGCCCTCATTTTTAAAAAATTCCTTGCCAGTTCTCATTACAGAAATAGGCACTAACATACTAACTTTTGCTACCATATTTAAAACAGTGTCTGCAGAATACAAAATGCTAAGATAAAATACTACGTTTTGTAGCAAATTTACTTAACTGTACAGCGTAAGTATTACATGGATATAATGTTCATTTTTGTTCTTAATGAAACTGAATAAGAAGTAGTAAGCTGTGTTGCTACTAGCTTCAAAAATGACCTACGTTACTATAAATTGACAGAAGATAAATATTTCCCCTTATCTGATCTTGTTATTCCATCTGTCTTCACAGTGCAATAGTGCAGTAATATACTTATATCATTTCAAAGAAGTCTCACATGTATCAGTATCATCCATCTTTTCCACATAATACAAGCAACATCATCTAAGGAGCAGAACATTTTCTTTCCATGACATTCACCTCAAAAACAGCTTGTTTTCTGAAGGAATTAGCTTTGTGTTAAAAACCATTCTCAGCTCAGATGCATATTGACTTTCCTCCTTTTTGAGAAGAATGAAGAAGAAAAAAAAACAACATTGAGAAAGTCCTGTGAACACTGAGCCCAGGACCTAAGCCTGAGAAAGGTCAAGTCTGTTCTAAATGCAGAGCCAGTAATATTCCAACAGAGTTCAAAAATCCACATCCTTTCCTCTCCCACTCCCAATATAAATCTTGAATTATTTTGGTTAGATTTTCAGAACAAAGGTTAATTACACTTTTGGTCAAAAGTCAAGAGATGTCAGCATTATCCAATTAAATAGTTATTCTTTTTGTTGTGTTCTCATTTTTCCCAAGGGGGAAGGAGGAAAAAAAAAAAAAAAAAAAAAAAAAAGCTCAAATCAAACATTTTAAAGAATTTTTTTTTTCCCTAGCATCAATGTTATCAATATTATACACAAAGCCCACAGTCCTCTGTATAACGTAACACTAGCTAATGGAAGAGAGGTGGATAACACAAAAATGCACTGAAAGTGATTTGAACACTTACGTCCACGTGCCTGAAATTAAGTAGTAAAATTTAGAAGCTCATGATTTAGGGCAATAAAGACATTAATTACTATTAATTGCTGATATCTGCTGAGATCATTTGCTAGATGCCCACATCACCAACATAACTATTTTCAGTTGCATCATACCATTGCAGTGTGAGAAATTACATCCTAGGGAAAATGGGAAGGACAAGATTTATTGAAGAGATCAGGAAGTCCTAAGTAACAATACTGATCCCAGTTCTTACTTGGGCCACAGTGACCAGGAAACACATTTTTTCTAGGAAAAGCTTTCTACAAAACTTCAAAGATGATAAGCTTAATCCATATCCCATAAAATATGGCTGTTTCTACTAGAACACTATGACTTTATACAGAATGTATTATAAACTGTACAGACCATGCCAAGTAATCTTCCTCCCCTGAAGGAATGTAAAGGAAACCCCGAACCCCTGCTAAGCATTAGAACTAATCACAGTAGTGATGAAACACGTAAAGTGTGACAAAGAATATAACAGAAAGCCTGAAAGCTTTGAAACCTATCACCTAGGCTTCTCTAGAAGTCCAAAGAGGAAGCACTACTTCAACAGCACAGGTCCCAAATTTCTACTTGAATAACCTGACATAAGTACTTGCAAAACTTACCAAGATCTTACATTTTGGTTCATATTTCCAAGTAGTTGCCAGCCCCCCTCTTTTTCTCCCCCAGTTTCAAATAAGATGAGCAACAAGGAACAAAATAAGTGCAAATCATTGATTTTATTGGTGGGGCTGTAAATGTGCCACACTATGAAACAGGAACTTGAAGGCTGGAACAGTAAAAGATTTAACATTAGATATGTGGGATTTCTATAGTTCCCATGAAACTCTCTACAGATCTGTCAAAACTGAACATTTCCCTAAGTCTTTATATCTATTCTCATTTGAAGCACAGCAGGCAAGAAATACATCCTAAAAAATTATTCTGATGAAATAGGTAGGTTCTATGATACTTACACAGACACTAGTTGAAGACTGATTCTTTGTACATTAAAGTGTTATGTTATGATGAAGTAGGCCACTTTGTTAAACGCCCAATTCTGATCTCAGATTAACCAATCTAAATTAAAAGCAACTCCAGACTTGTTACCTCAGTGCAAATGTAGCATGAAACCAGCAGCTGACCCTGACACCTCTAACTTTTCTCAATGAAAAAGATGAGGAAATATCAACTTGCTGGAAATGCACAATAAGTTTTATTATGTATTTTAATATCTAGCTTTGGGATTAGAACAACTGAAGTATTAAATATTAAAATGCTTGCTTTGCCTTCTTTGCATCTTCTGATCAACTCTCAGCCATGAATTGTAAAGTCTCGTGTAGGCATTGTAATTAGCATGCTTCCTTTCTTTCTGGAACCATGCTGATTTTTTAAAGGGAAGTATAAGACATTTTTCCACTTACAATCGAATGTAAATTGTATAATTTATTAATTATTTCAGTAGCACTTGATATTTATTTTAATTAATCTTTAAGTTAGACATGAACACTCGGGAGTAACAGCAGGACATCAGAAGAAGCAAAAGTTTTGTTGCTTTTTTTTTTTTTTTTGCTTTGCATAAGAGCATTTTTTAGTGAAAGAATGGATAATGCACTTTTTTTTTTTTTTTTTTTTTAAAGATCATAAGGTTTGAAGGAAATTAAATCATGTACACTGGATGTTTCCAAACAGAAGTGAAAAGTTTCTGTATGCAATATCTGTATGAGTAGTTCAAGAAACAAAATCCATCATCCTTACAGCCTTCTCTGCAGAGCTGTGCCAGGATCAGCAGTCTCCATAGGGATAGGATTAGGAAGTCTAATCAGACTTCCTTAGGTTGTAGACAGAGGCAAAACTTATGGGAATTCTTGGGGCATGCATTCTGATCCAGGCATCTTCTTCCCCTTGTGTTCCCTGTAACCAAGGTAATCAGTTACGTACTTACATCAGAGACTCTTTTTGGAGCTAGACTTGAACTGACAAATGTTAGGCTTGTTTGCACATCTGACTAAAATAATCTTCCTGCCCTGGCCTGAGGATGTTCATGCTGAGGACCATCATCCTTTCCATGCACTGGAGCTGATAGCTGAATGACGAACAATGGCCATCTTGGTAAGTGGACCTACAGCCTCCTCTCACCATTTCATTCCGTACCATTTCAACAAACCACAGCCCCAAGAACTTCTTGATGTAATCTACCTAGACTACAGAAAAGTCTTTGATACGCTCTCCCACAGTACTCTCTTGAAGAAGCTGGCAGCCCATGGCTTGGACAGATACACTCTTTGCTGGGTAAAGAACTGGCTGGATGGCCAGGCCAGAAAAGTGGTAGTAAACGGAGTCACATCCAGGTGGTGACCAGTCATGAGTGGTGTTCCCCAGGGCTTGGTACGGGGGGCCTGTCCTGTTCAATATCTATTTACTGATTACCTGGACAAGCGCATTGAGCTCCCCTCTCCTCGCTTCTCTTTCCACTTCTTTATATCATATTTCTTTTTACTTGTTTGTATATGACACGAAGCTGGGAAGAACTGTCATTCTGCTTGAGATCTGAGGGATCTGAACAGTCTGGATAGCTAAGCTGAGACCAATGGGGATGAAGTTCAACAAGATCAAGTGCTAGGTCCTGCACTTTGGCCACAACAACCCCATGCAACGCTACAGGCTTGCAGCAGAATGACTGGAAGACTGCACAGAGAAAATGGACCTGGGGATATTGGTCAACTGAACATGAGCCAGCAGTATGCCCAGGTGGCCAAAAAGGCCAATGGCATCCTGACTTGTATCAGAAATAGTGTTGCCAGCAGGAGAACAGAAGAGATCATCCCTCTGCACTCAGCTCTGGTAAGGCCATGTCTTGAGTGCTGTATTTAGTTTTGGGCCTCTCACTACAAGAACAACAATGAGGCCCTGGAGCATGTCCAGAGAAGGGAACAAAGCTGTGAGGAGTATGGAGCACAGGCCTTACAAGGAGCAGAAGGGAGCTGGGATTCTCCAGTCTGGAGAAGAGAAGGCTCAGAAGTGATCTTATTGCCCTTCGCAACTGCCTGAAGGGAGGCTGTGGTGAGGTGGGAATCGGCAATTCTTCAGTGCAACTAGCAATAGGACTAGAGGGAAAGGCCTCAAGTTGTACCAGAAGAGATTCAAGTTGGACATTGGGAAATCCTTCTGGAGTGATCAGGTGATGGAATGGGCTGCCCAGGGAGCTGGTGCAGTCATTGTCCCTAGAGATGTTCAGGAAACATTTAGATGTTGAACTGAGGAACATGGTTTAATGGAAAATATTGGTGATGGATGGATGGTTGGACTGGATGATCTTACAGGTCCTTTCCAACCTTGGCGATTCAATGATTTGGTCTTGAAATCTTTGTGCTGAACTACAAACAGTATGCTTAACATTTTATTCGCAACACAACTTTAAAAGGCAATAGAAACATACTTTTCAAAACAAAACAAAAATCTGGGTGTCATGTTCCCTGGACCAGATGAACTTCAGCAAGTTGATATTCTACAGACCATTTTTCTGCAACTACAAAATGGGAATTTGGCCCTCAGACACACACAATTGAGTACAGTATTTCAAAATTTTAACTACATTTTCACCAAGTTGTATGAGTTATTCTGTACTAAAATGATAACTGATTTTACATAAACAGTGCTTCATTTGTCCATATTTGGCCTCTACAGGTACCAGTAGCACATCAACATTAAGTTCATGTTTCTGGAAAAACAGAGGCCCTCTTTTCTTAGACAAACTGGAATGACATAAAAATAGCAAACAGACTTGTCTAAAAATAGTTTTGTTTGCAGTGGAGTTTTAAGATGACAATAAATCTGTTTAAGTGTTTTGGCTGCCCATGACCCCAAATAAATCACTTAGTGTTAGGTTTCACTTCCCCCCCCATCAATCAAGTTGCAGTTGGGATGCAAAGGAAGGAAGAGGAGAAGTAGTTTTGTCAGGACATCTATGTAAGGAGTAGTCAGGAGTACACTGGACCTGTAACATGTACAGGATTAGGTCTGCATTTGCTCGGGGCACAGTATCTTTGCGTTGCACAGTGACTTGCAGGAAGAGCACATTGTTCCCCAGTTCTCGCTTGCAGTTAAAAATCCTCATCTTATTCCAACTGACTCACAATTAAAATTTGTAATGTGCATGCTGAATAGAACCCACACTTCTTAGCTTTCACAACCTAAGTGAAAGTAAGGTATCTCATGCTATTGTATAGGTTAAATAGGTAAGAAGACCACTTTTTCTCTGAACATAGACAAGCTCAAATAGATGATTCTGTAAAGGTCTTTTCAAGAGTCACTGGCAATACCTTGACTCAGAGATCTCAAAGTCAGCTCCTGGCTGAACCCTGCATCTCACTACACATCACATAGCTGACCTTACCACTACCCCTTATTCAAGGTCTAAGCACTTCCTCCAGGCCTTTCAACTTTGTGTCTCAGGGGAGAAAGGCTCAATAATTTTAAGTACATTTACACTCCATATAAGTTACAACTCACAAACAGGAACTTCATGCAGAAATTGGGCAGCTAGTAGATGATTCACTGTTTCCTGATACTGTAATGCTATAACGCGATAGGAAGTACAGCAATAGCAGTAGGGTGGCAAAGTCCTAGGCTGCAGCAAATGAGAAGAAATGCAGAAATAAAGGAAGAAAACCTGCTTACCTTTGGAAGAGTTCTGGTATGCAGGAATCTCCAGTAAGATACCCTTATCTCCACTGCCAACCTTAAATAAGGTCTGGAAAGGGATGGATCCTGGCTCCACCCCTTCTAGTCACTCAGGTACACTGCATTCACCTGAGCTTTCCTGGGTTAGCCCTGCCTTCCCACCAGGTGCTCAATCACTGGTTCAGGCCATGACTTAACATTTCTGCTACAAGTGGCTTGTTTCAGGGCAGTATTACTCCTTGTTCCAAGGCAGAATGTATTATTTCTGAACTTACAGGTAAACAGTTACAGACACAAAATTCCAGTGTTGAGCCACTTCTCAAACTGGTGTCACTCCCAGAACAAGTATCTGTAGGCATGGAGATTTAGAGAAGCAAGTTTTAATTAACTGATCTAGGTACAAGCTGAACTGTATCTAGCACAACTCTGATCTAAGCTACAAGAAAGCTCTGCTCAAACAGCCTATAGCCATGCATATACACATAAATTGTTATTTCTTAGTGTAGGCAAGTCAGTTTTCCATCTCCTTTGTGGTGGTCTGGCTTTACAAAAACATTCCTGGGCTTTTTTGCCTATGCAGAAATAAAAGGTGGGTTATGCAGGTAATACAGTCCCAGAGAATACCTTTACAAGGAACTTCTTGGGATCAGATGCAACCCATATATCCACATTTAGTATATAGGAAAGTCAGTTCTCTACTGGTAGGAATCTCCTCTTGAGTTCAACACAGTAAAGAAGAATTGAGCTTTTTGCCTGGAAAGAATCCATAGAGCTCTCTTCAGTATTAACACACTAAAAGGAGCAATAAGCTTTGATGTAATTATTACCAGTAGGTGGTATGCGTTAACTACTATTTTCAAACCAGCAGGTTATTCAGCAGGTTTAGAAACAATAAAAACCTCAAGACTTGAGACTGCCCCCCACCTCCCCCCCCCCCAAAAAAAAAGTAAAAAAAAAAATCACTAACGAATCTTAAGCATTCGTGATAAATTGCAACTATAAGCAGGCATTCATGCTGGGAATAATTAGCAACATACCTCAACATTACTGAATGTCAATGAAGTCAAGAACATTTGTCATGAAAGAACAATACAGAAGAAGCAGCCTTTACTTGCATTTAAGTTGCATTTGAAAAGGTGGTATGGGTAATTTTATTAATTGCAGAAAAAAAAAAAAAAAAGCCAGATACATCTAGGATAGGCTCACAGTTTGCAGTATTTCCTCAAAACCAGGACCTGCACAGATTAAAAGACAAAAATAAAGTCCTCTAAAGCTTTTAGGAGAGAGTAGGGTGTTTGTTGACATTTAAAAATAAATAAATAACAAGGCATTGTTACTCTGAAGTGGAACTTGGTTGAATAATTAATTGAAGTACCATTATCCATAAGCATCTACTAAGACTTAGGTAGATATCTAGGATAAATATTAGCAAAAACACAGAACGTGCACAACAAATATATATAGGCAGATAAACAAGGTAGCCTGCTCAGTTTGTGTTCAGCACCATTATCCCATTAGTAGCTTGGACTGCTGATCCCCCTACTTGTAATGCCAACAAACTCAAATTTTGTTAAGTATGCTCTATTAAATACAATCACTTATCACTAAATTTGTCATGACAGTGTTTCATTGTCCTCACTCCCCCTTAACAATATACTGCTGGTTTTATTTATTGAAAATGGCAGAAGATTTATTCTTTCAAATGAGACTGGAAAAAAAAAAATTGAAGAAAATTCAGTACAAGTATGTAAACCTCGCAGTCTGTAGCAACTTAAAATCCTTCAAGAACCTGACTGTCTCAGACCAGCTAGGAGGTTTTGGAAGAGCTGGGAATTGTAAAATAGGCCTCTTCACATCTATGCTTCTGCAGCTACAATTTATCTGACAAACGCAAACTCCATGAGAAAAAAATAGAATTCCTAACAATACACAAATTCCTGTGTGAAGATGGGAATATTTTTAATGAAGTAGAAAAGGCTAAAGGTTCAGTACATTTTTCTTCTATGCTTGGAAAGAAGCAGGATGACATGTTAGTATCACAACAGAATGATTAAGCACTTTCCAGTCCATTAGTAACTAAGGAGGATGCTAAACATCTACAAGAAATAAACATTCTTAAAATTAGTATAGTCATATAACTCACAGACAATATTTGAAATATACTTAGCAGATGGATTTCTCTTGTAGACTACCAACATCCAATCTGAATATAATTTATGCATCCAATTCGAATACAATTTTGTATGACTGGAAGAAAACTAAAAGTCTTAATATTTCCAGAAGAAGAGCCTTGATCCAACACTAAATAAAGACTATCATGCTTTCCTGAATTTCAGTCCTGAAAAAAATGATGGGAGGAAGTCAATAAACAAATAATAGGCAATAGCTACGTTCTTGTCAAACAAGAACACACTGACCTAAAAATAACCCAAATCTGATTTCATTGTAGTTTAAACAACCAGATTTAAATTGAATGTTATTTACTTCCATATCACATTTGATTCAGTGCCCCATGACACTGCAGTTGAGCAACCATCACTTTTTAAAAAAAAACAACATTCTTTCTAAAAAAAAGCATAAACATAAAAAACTATATTCAAAATCTGTTTTCTATGAGACATTTAAAGGCTATTGTTTTAGAGTAATTTCAATAATTTAAAAGCAAGAATTCTACTCAGAAGAACCATGAACTACGGGCAGTACCTCTTAGTAAAAGTTAAGTATCTTCAGATAATCTAGAAGAGCATCATTCTGCTACAACTACTATACAGACTATACAGACAGTTCACAGATGGAAGTTACTGTGTATTAAAGCAATCTTTCTCAAAGGCTCTGTTTACATGTGCAGGCAGTGTGGCCCACTAGGAAAGGCTCTGGAGGGTGTAGGGGACGCCATTCCACCCTTCACAGGTTTGTAGAAGGAGGAATGTCTCAGAGCAGCCACAGTCTGCTTTCATGGCCCAAGCACCTCTCTGCAGCTGGAGCACATTAGCCGCACTTCTGGAATGCATCTTCTGGTCCTGTCTCATTGGAAAGGAATTCGCTCATAGGCTGCAGGACCTCCTCTGATGCCAGTCACAGCACAAAGTATTGGGGAAAAAGGAAGGGGAGGGGGGATCAAAAAAATAAAACAAACTTGCTTCAAAATGTACTCCTGATGTTAAATGGCATGCTAACAGAGATGCATTGAAAACCCTCAGAAGAATCATTCACTGGAAGCCGAACTCAGTTTCGAACTGAAGGTCTAATTATTCGTAAACTGTTAAAGAGATTTACTTAATTGAAAGAACTACTCATATAAGATCATGTCCATTTCTGGCTGTGTCAAAACCAATGCTGAAAGCCTTTTTGGAAGAAATAAATAGTTTTGATTGACTAAAGCTAAGGTTAGCAGAAGTCATGGGACATAATAGGACAAATAGTAATGTCAAAACGAGGGGACTGAAGCATGACTTAGAAATTATATGTAGATCAGAGTATACAAACCAAAGGACCCTCTCTAGTTTTAAATGACATGAAGTTGTTAAAGCTCTCATATAACTGGTACTAAACAGCTACAAATCCAATTGATTTTGATAGCTGTGGAAACCACTCAATGTCAAAAGAGAATAAGAGCAAAGATGAAAACTACCATGAACTTTGGCCAAGTTGTGCTTCATAGAGCATTGTAGTAAGAAAATATTTCCTACTGAGTTATTTAGTATTAGATACAAAAAGCATAATACTATATGAGCTGTTGGCATTTTTTTTTTATTTTTTGCTTCTGTAATATTATAGCTAAAAGTTAAGCAAACTAACACCTCTTGGACATTTTCTATTACTATAAATTTGAAAGCTTAAATAATGCATTTCATTAAATAAAAGCAAAAGAAATAAAAATGTTGCATCATAAAGTATCTCTACCAGCCATGACTTCATATATTTACACACATACATGTTTTTTCAAATTCTATTATATGATCAGTATGTGAGTTTGGAAGATAATCAAGATTCAGAATAGCAGTGAACTAAAAACCGAGTGAACTCTCTTTAGTGTACAGTGCTGTTACGAAGTATACATTACATATAAATGAATACCACTTATCAGCATTCCTGCCCAACAATCACAAATCAAGTAAATAAGTATTATGAGGAAGAAAGAAATGACATTAATGGAATAGCAAAACAATAACAGCTTCTTAGACTTCTCTCCCTGAGAAATCAAACCAAACCAAAACCTTAAGAGTAATGATCGGTGCTGCTATGATGCTTCATTTTTATTGGTGAAATGTCTCTGGTCATGAACAAATAATTTTGGCAGGAAACTCATGAGCCTGTAATGTTCTCACTGTACCCATGTAGAAAAACATCTTGCCAAATGCAATTGGGTTAACAGCAGTTTATAAGAAAAGACATTCCAAACTGCTAAAGGAAGGTTTTTTTTCAGGACAACTCGAAGCATAATGTTTTCTAATCATGTAAAACAACTTTTTGTGACTTGTCCACTCCTATAACAGCATATAAAACATATATAACTTTTGTACACCACACCTCAAGATTAAAGTTTTTACTTACGTACAACCATACATTGATTTTCTTTGACAAAGTGAAAGAACACAAATCAACATGCTTAAGCACAAAAACATCCTGTTATGAAATTGCCTTTGGAAAATTAGCTCTTATGAAAGATTTGGGGAACTCTTGCCAGAGAAAGTAAACAGTTCTGAAATCCATAGATGAAAGGAATCACTTTTTTGAAGGGGAGGAGAGGAATAACTCTCTCATTGGGAAGTAATTTGAGGAATAAAAAACTTACTTAAACAAAGTCACAGTAAAATTCTGAGAAGTTTTTGTAGCATCCAAGGAATTCAATTAATGTGTGCTCACACTTCAGAAGAATTTTAACACTTGTCCACCCTTAATAATAGCTATTGTTACAGACAGCAAACCACAGAGTTTTAATCAGCCCAGTATGTATGCTGTAAAGAATGGATGCCTTAAAAATGTGCATCTGCCATATAGACTCCATCATAAACAAGCAAACATACACACATTTCAGCCACTAGAATGACTATGTTTCTTTGCAACTTCCAACAAAATAAAGACCCAGAGGAACAATCTCCACACATTGCAAGACACACGAGTGAAAATTATTTCAATTTTTGAACTATGAAATGATCGTCCCAACTTATCCCTATGTTAAAAAGATGATGTTCTGCTGTGGAATTTAATCAGTATGAAACTTTAAGCAAAGCCTCCTGCGTTTGTAATGGAAGGAAAGAGCTTAACATTAGCTGTGAGCAAGCATTTTAACAACAGTGTATGTTAATCAAGAGAGCAGTTTAAGATCAGATGATGTATGTGTTGCCTGAGGAGCCACATCAGGACACTGAGGTCAGAGTATGCTACAGATAAGATAAACCTGCAGCTGCAGAATCCCCTTCTGAGATTTTTATAATGTTAACAATTTTTCAATAACAATATTAAAGTCAGTTAGTTCTTCCATTCAAACTTCTGCATGACTCGGTTAATCTTTGAGAATAAACAAGGATTTTTATGATATGGGAGTAACCACTTCTTCAGGTGTGGTTTCTGAAGTTGTAAACTGATCTGAAAATCATGACTTTTATCAGAAAATTTAAACTATTTGGGAAAATATAGTTCACAATGAAGGCATTTTAGAGCCTGTAGTGCCAAACTAAACCAAACTGGAAACACTAAATTTCTATTACGGCAGAAATGAAGGATTGAAGGTAAAACTACAAGAAAGACATAAAGATGGCCCCTATCACCCCAGTATATCTTTCTCCTTATCTCTGCAAGTCACATCTGTTTACTACCTTATCAAATAAATTTTAACTCTGGCAGCTTTCTCCCTCAAGAGCTAGGACAGACATAGAAAGGAGGAATGGACTCAGCCATGCCACAGTGACACGTCAGCTGAGTTTTAAATGCAGAAGAATCTTCTACAGATTGAAGCAGAAGTAACAGTTTGAATTTTTAAGACTGAGGCTGACTTTGCAGTTCTGGAAGTCAATAAAAATCTTTGGACTTGTGAACTGATCAGATTCAGTCTGGAAATCACTGAGAAAAAAATAAATGCAATGCTCCCAGCATGTCAAGCTGACAGGGTCACTTTGATTTTTTGACCACAATTCTACTTTAAAACTAACCTTTCAGCAGCTGCTCAGTTTCAGTCATCAATCCTACTACTGTTGAAAAGTAATAGCAAAATAACACGTTGACTTTAACAGAAAGAGGATAAGGCTCTGGATAGCACTTGTCTTGCAAGTGATGGTCTTATGACAAACAAAAATAATCACAAAAAAGCTTCACACGAATTAGACAGGCATAAAATATCTCTGACCTGCAGTTTTGGGGCAATCAAAATCCTTAGTGGGAAGAGGGAGGCAGAAGACACTGCTGAGGCCAGTCTGGTACATTCCCAGCGCAGCTGTGCCCAAGCCTGTTCCAAGACAGAGAGATGAGCTCCCTTTTCATATCCTTCCTCTAC
>JAOWBP010000001.1:51620681-51637013 GCA_028571105.1 Tragopan temminckii | reverse complement strand
GGGGGGAGCGGGGGGTGGTTAAAAGCCCCTTGCCAGAAGGCAAAAGCTTACGATTCATCCAGATCTCTGAAGGCTGAATTTCAGCTAGAATTCTCTGGAGCTTGGCCTGAAGTGGATGTTGCTTCATCAAATTCAATTTTCCAAGGTATTAAGAACTGAGAAAGTAAAATAGATGACAGGCACTGAGGGTGGAATTGTAGCCCCTCTGCAGGTTAATGGGGCTTTTTGCCACTGACTTCAGGTAGGCTAAGATTTCAACTCTGCTTTAGGGAGCAAAGCAGAAAAGTGTTATACAATATTTAAACCTTTATCATTGTAAGCCTGAGTTTGGCAGTAAAATGTGTATAATGATACTGACTCTGCCTTCAAGACTCTTTGAAAGGTATGGAAGAAAAGCATTACATGGGAGTGTGGTGTTAGGATTATTTCACTACTAGATTGAAAGAAATGAAGACTTTCTAAAAATTGCTACTCTGAGGATATCAAGACTTTGAAGGAGTTAAACCTATTATGGAGAAGAAAAATAAGATTTCTGAATGAACTACAACTTTTATATTCCTTTTAAGGGGGAAGACAACTGAGCAATGCAAGCTGACAGCTTGTTTTTTACATTCTAAGCATGCTGTTTTCCTCAGCAGAGGCATAGCACCATAGAAGAAGAAAAAGTTTCATAACATAATTGGGAAGTCATGTCACTAAGACCTCCTACAGTCGAATGAACAAAAAGCCACTGGTGCTGGAGACTAAAGCTCTCAGCATGCTTGTTTTCTTTTCCATGGATGGAGCTCCTGTGAGATTTGGAATAAAGTCCATGTCTATCTTGTCTTCTTGTTGGCTTGCCTCCCTTTTTCCTATCTGGGGAGGATTTTCACTAAACATTTGCCTCTAAAAATCTCCGAAATCTTGTCTTCAGAGATACTGCTTACTCTGTTTCTTGTCTCTTTTTTAGGGGTTTGTTTTACAAAATTCACATACACTGGTGGTCTCCAACTTCATTGCTGATTTTAAAGCATTAACGTAACACATGCAAAGAAACTATCTAAAATGTATGTAGCTTGAGGTCAATTAAAAATTTATTGGAAGCACATTTGGCCACTTAGTAAGGAATTATCAACTGCTACAGCCCATTTTGATAGAGAGAAAACCACTTCTGATATTAAAGAGGTTTTTGATCCTCAGTCTTACCCTCAGAGAGTAAAATGAAGAGAAATGTAGAAAAAAAAATCTGCCTTTAATTCCAACTCGCATATAATTTCAGTGGTCTGAATATTTTACCTTGATCTTAGTGGTCTGAAAACACATTAGGATATAGACCATCTTAATACCACCAGATGTAAGGAAGAAAGGAAATTGAGAAAGAAAAATGACAAAGATGACAGGAAAGGCAGCATGGCAATGGATCAAAAAATCAGGAGCAGAGGAAAGAACAGCAAATACAGAGGGGAACAAAAGAGACAGTCATCAGAGAGGGTATTAGAGGATGGAAAAAGAAATAAGCCAAGAAAGGAAGGGAAATCTAAATCAGAAGTGCAGTGGAGGCAGAAAATATCTAAACAGAGCAGAGATGTCACAGGAAGAAAACAAAGTTGTAGAGAGAAAACTGATAAATTATGGAAATGAGATACAGAAGAGCTGAAGAAAAGGGAAAGCAAAGTTGTTGAAGTGGAGAAACAGAATAATAAAAGGGACCACCTCACCTCTAGGAGTACATTCAATTCCATTCAGTAGGTGGCTTGGGACCTACATTTAGTGGACCAAATTCCTGGGGAATTAAACGAAATCTGTAGACTACCACAGATTCTGCGCAACACAATTACAAGCTGTCTTTCAGCGCGTTTAGGCTTTCACTGGTCTAGCCCGGTTTCTCTTGTCTGTCTGTTTCAACGTTTATGCCAACCTTACTTTATCTCTCCAGCTGTCTCCTGCATCTTTCTCCCTTTACGCTTTTTCCCTTGCTGTTCTTCACCTTAAAAGGGCAACTGTAACTACTGCTCTTTCCAGCCTACAAGAAAAACACTGAAAGATGACAGTGTATCCACAAAAACAATAGGACAATTGTAAAGAAGGAAGATCTGTCAAGAAGAAACAAGAAGGCAGTGCAATTCACTGTTTTGTCTTTCACACTGCCAAATATGGATACTTCAAAGGCAACTGTAAACATCCTCATCTACGTGTTAAAGTACTACAAGTTTTTAAGAGGAAAAAAAAAATGTTACAAATCTCACAGGTTGAAGTACGTAAATGAATAGCCCTGGTAACCTCAACTGAAGTTGATTTTGATGGATTATTTTATTTTTTTCTGTTTTTAAACAACTATTTTTCAGTAGTTCTGCCCTGGCTCATTTATGCTCTTTTAGCCCCTCAAAAGTCCATTATCTTTCTTCATCACCAGTTCTGCCAAACTGAGTCCCATTTCAGTGTTGAAATACTTGGCCAGAAAATAAAAGCCTCACAGCCATAAAACCGGTGCTTTTGAAAGTGGATTTGATTCTACTGTTCCAACACATTACTAAATTTGAACTGCAGCTTTTCATGTTACTTCAATTTATTCTTTCAAAATTTCAGCAGTAAGTTCTTACAAAGGAGGCCTGTTAGTGAGCCCTTCACACTCCATTCTTTGCTGCGAAGAGAGGAAAGCAAACCAGACTCAGAGCACTAATGAAACACTTCAGGAATTAATGGTATGCATGTGACTGTGATGCTGTCAGATGTTATTCATTAGATCTCCTGATTAGCAGCCTTCTTGCTGAAAAGAGCAACAAGACCATGACACTTGCAGTTTGGGACTTTGAACTATAAGCAGAGCTATACCAGTTGGTGTGCTGTAATAATGTAGTTTTATCTATCACCTTATATTTAATATACAATGAGGCAAATGTAAAGGGCTGGAGAGTAACTAATTAAGACTTATTTTCCTCCTTGTATAAAACACTGATTGTGGTGGCTCATGCTGGGGCACCACACAATTTTGGTGAAGCTCCCTGTTTCAGTGACATCTGTTACGCATTCATGCAAATAAAATCAATGTGAGAACAGTGTATAAATAAGATC
Organism: Tragopan temminckii; assembly: GCA_028571105.1. Lineage (NCBI taxonomy): Eukaryota > Metazoa > Chordata > Aves > Galliformes > Phasianidae > Tragopan > Tragopan temminckii. Next base: position 51,633,962 of record JAOWBP010000001.1, on the reverse strand, counting down.
AATGCTGCATCACTCACCAGGCCAAGCTCTGTAAGTGTAGAAAGGCTAGGAAAGATTTGGAATGTATGTGAACTTGCATGGTTCTCATGGTGAATGCCCCTCATTGGAGATAATCAGATTTTTAAAATCAATATTTGTTAATTTCAAGTTCTTAATCTTTCAAAATCAAAACCTTTTGTGAGAATATAAAATATGCTTTAATACTTTTCCACTAGGAAAATTTCTAAACTCTATGGCAAGTTTTCTGGTCAAAACTAGAGAAAGAACCCCAGATGATGATCACTGAGCCAGAGTGGGAACCAACACTGTAGTTTTATTATAGGGCACTTCAGAAAGCAAACATGAAAAACAAACAATGATAAAAGAAACCAAAATATAAACACAACACAACATGGAAACAAAACAAACAAACAAAAAGGCAGCAAAAACCAAACCCTTACAAACATATTTCAACTTAAACATTTTTTCAAACATTTTCACTTGAAGCAAGCATTTTCTGCTCAGGTTCACTACCAACCAGAAGAGGATTGCAGCCCTCATCACCGAACTGAGGGTTAAACAGGAGAAAACTCAGACAAGTGAAAAATTACAAGCATGATCCGTAAAATATTCTGACAGCTGGACACAAAGTAAGTCTCACAACTGAAAGTCCAAGAAAAGAGTCAAACTGTACAACTAGAGCTGCTCAAATTGTCTGACAAGGATGATTCAGTGACCAGTTTTTCCCACAAAGAAAATGGGTGTGCAGCACCACTTGTACTGATTTCTGCTTATGCTGCTGAAACTGTCTAGCTGACCCACACATAGCCTCTGAGCTAATGCTTCTTAAAATGTAAGCTTCAAAAATATTACAGTTTTCTACTTATCACATACCAGTGAACCATCAAAGGAATGGACAAAGGAAACTGCCAAGCATGAAAACCAATCACTGCTTAAAAAAAAAAAAAAAAAAAAAAAAAAAAAAAAAAAAAAAAGAAAACCATCTAACTTTAAGCTGAGAAGAGTCTCAAACACTAGGACTAGCAAACTTTAAGTGTAAGTGAACAAAACGGTTTGTAGCCTTTATCTGCTATGTCTCTATAGTCTGATTTCTACATAAAATGAATAGGAGTAACTTCTCAGTATAGATTACATAGATCTAACCTATTTTAAATGTATTTTTGTGATTATCAGCAGAAAAAAAAATGCCATCTAGGTGGATCAACACCAATCACAGCAGACTCCTCTCTGATGGTTTTTTTTTTTTCAGTCTTAAAGAATTTTCTGTTCACATATCTGCATACATGTAATTTCAAAATTCTCACTTTGCAAGCCTTGATAAGCACACCAAGATGTGCTCCATAAGTGAAAGAACAAAGTGAAAGTGTTTGTGCAATTATTTTTTGCACATAAGTCTTTCTGATCTGCAATGATAAGTGTGTTTACACATTTAAACTACGTATAGATTAGATTTAGCATAGATTGTCTAAGTCCTGGTTAAAAAAAAAAAAAAAAAATCTGTAAAGTGAGGATTCTTCCTAGCAGCCTTTTAAGCCCTTGGTAAACAATTCTGCTGAGTTGTAAGAGGAAATGGCCACAGCTCGTTGCCATCCCCGAAATAGACTTGCAAAGGTAGAAATATTCATCAATATTTGATAAACAAACAGGGCACAAAGTTAAAGAAGGCAAATCAGAACACACTCATCCCTGAAATGAATACTAAGGTCAACAGTTTGGACTCTTTCCTAAAAGGATGCACATTTCTCAGCACTTTGCTGAATAGAGATGTGCTGGTCCCCAATCCAGCAATCCATTACAGAGACAAAATAGCTCTTAGTATGCCCAGTAACATGCATGACAGGAGCAAGTGTTGAGCTGCAGCCAAATTCTGTCTCTAAGTGAGATAAAATCAGATCCAGGAGGCTAATAAGATAAGGATCAGTGCTCTGTGTACATCTATTCATTCATCAGAGAACCAATTTAAGCAGAGGAAAAATAAATGGTATATGAAAAAAATATGGGGAAGAAAAGCCTTCCTTAAGTATTATTTGTTTCACAGTTTTTGTAAAATTTGAGTAGTCATTGCCATTGTCAACAATATTTTTCTGAAGGCGTTGACTAGCATGATAAGGAAGAAACTGTGATAAAGCCAAGCTATTAACTGCCTTCCACTCAAGTCCCATTCTACAACAAAGTGCTTTCACAATAACTGCAAGAGGCAAGTAAACAAAATATTCTTAGTCACAAATTGTATGTATCCCCATTTTTATTGTAAACTCCTCAAGGCAGAAACTCTTATTAATGCTAAATATATTAAAATTCAAATCAAATAGCAGAAAGGAAAATAAGTGTCAAATTAATTTAACTTGCAACCAACACTGCATTGGAAAATGCTGCAAATATCTCCAAGGAAAATTTGCAGTACTCAGAAGAACCTAAAGAAATTGATCAAATGGGCAAAGAAAAAGTTTTCAACTTGTAAATAAGGCTGTATCTTCAATTTAAAAGCATGAAATCATGCACTTAAAGGGGGAAAAAATAACTGCAAGGAATTCAGCCTTAGTTTTTACTTCTGGAGGAGAAAAAACTTTCTGGGAGGCTCTCAGGGATTCTCAGTCCTTCACCTAATGTGACTGAAATCACAACTGGATGTAAGACAGCATAGGACTTCGACATTTACTTCTCAGTTACCTCTTACCCTCCTATTTGTTACTCACTGACTCACGAGTCTAATCTATCTTCCATCTGGAATGTTACATATGGACACACGCTAGGAAAATGGATGCTACCATATGAATGAATGCAAGGACTTCTATGCGTACAGTGTGGGAGTTAAAGTTCTTCGCACACACAGGAATAATCTAGAAAATCGGATTCATGAGAGAAAAACAGGATGAGAGATGATTAAAAGCAGCAACTAATTTTACACTAAAACACAGAGATTCTTCTTAGAACATTACCTTGTTGAATCCTTATTAGCAAGTCACAGCCTTGATAAACTAAAAAGTCTTTGCTGTGATTCTCCTTTGTAATACACCTTTAGAACTAGTTTTCATGACCATATTTTTAAAATTAAATTAAATTTGACCATACCTGTGTTACAGTTAAGTTTCGTATATGCTTCAGGCAGGTTTTGAATACCTATTACTATCATCAGGATCTCAACTGCTCCAGCTTCTAGTAAGGAGATCAGCGCATATCTTATGTTACTGCTGACACTATTAAAATCAATAGACAAGCGCAGTGATGACTGTAGCATGCACACTCTCTTGCAAATAGTCAGCATGAAAACTTTGAAGTTCAGTTAACAGAAATGTTCTCAGTTATGATGCCTTGCTGATTAGTTCTCAAATACAGAGAAAGCAACTTACTAAAAACTAACAAATATCAACTGTATTGTCAGCAGTACAATAATGTCTTCAATGTAGCTAGAAAGAGATTTCAGGGTATTCATAGCTAGCAAGAGAAAAATTGGCCTTGATCTCAAAAAAAAAAAAAAAAAAAAAAAAAAAAAAAAAAAAAACCATAACATTTTAGGAAGAGAGTAGATTATTTCAAGCAAATTCTTTTTCATACTAAATAATAAAAAGCTACTATAAAGTTGTTCATAATGCTTTTTATTTATCTGAATTTCAGAAATTATAAAAAGGGGCCAGGCTGACAGGACAAGAGCTGAAGTGTTTTCAACCCATTAAAGAGGCTTAGTACAAATAATATATCCATACTACTGACTACATATCAATATGACATTAGTATTGACAATAGAATTCATCCCAGTGCTGGAGAAACTCTCTTTTTGGAAAGACAGTAGCTGTCTTTACTATCCTTACAGTCCTAGGCATCTCTTTACTTGAAATACCATACCACAGTTTGTCATCAGACGATATGAAAAGATCCAAGACTACTGAACCATAACATTTAGCCCAAAGAAATACCTCCTGGCATTGAAGTACTATATTATTTCCAGTATGTAAGAATCAAGGTGTGAAAACCTAAAATTCACCTAAGAATTGTCATCTAAGTCTGACAAAGCCTCTAGAGATGGAAGCTCGACTGTTGGAAATACTCTGAGTGCAAATCTCTGTGCCTGAATTCATCCATTTGTTTATTCCTGGAGACTGTTGATATTGTAAAAATTTTAAATTAGAACAACATATATATGCAGGGCAGAGGGTGAAAGCAAAGGAAGAAAAGCCAAAGAGAGGGAGGAACACTTTAGGGTGTAGAACATTCAGGCCAAGCTCCTTAGTAATATGTAAGTGACAGAGCAGAAATCAAACTGTTTTTATGCAGTACCACATTCTCCTGGTGAAGAAACACTGAAGATACTTCACTAGACAGAAGTGAAGATTTTTAAGAGATGAGCCCAAATACTGGATCATGTATTCAATATTGGTCATTGTTTATTTACAATATCGAAGAACTGAAATGCAGACATTGTTTTGTACTTATTTAAATGCTGTTATCTTATATGTACTTGCCAATTTTCCACTAGATATACCCCAGAAGAACTTCTGGAGGTAGAACTCCTATCACTTGTGTTCTTTGCTATTTATCATTTACAATTATTTTGGTTTCTATTCACCTTCTTCAGATAAATTTGGCAGTGGTGCTTTTAGGCTTTTCCTTTTCTCTTCCTCACTTATTGGACAAATCTGCAAATCCAGACAAGTGAAATAGGTGATATAAAAAAAATGATGATGAAGTTTAGGTTAAAACATTCATGGTCTTAAAGAAAACATTGCACAAACAGTGCATTAGCATCCATGATCACCTATACTCTGATTCCTAGATGAAAAAAAGATGTATTAGAACACATTTGCATAGAATATGTATTAGTGGAACTCCAGAATTACACACATCCAAAAATTATAATGATGTTTCTGCTTAGGTTTCAGGCGTAGCCATGTGTATAATTAACAGAAAAATATATTGTGTTAATTACCAAATTACAATAAGCTTCTATTTATCCTAAACAAAAAAAAGGACTGTTTAGTAAAGGGTACCTTTGGTGAGTAGTGGTTATAAGAAATCATTAGCTGGATATTTTAATGAATATTAGATAAACACATTTGGGGAAAACAAATAAACAGAAAAACACATCTGCACTGTCTCTGGCAAGATATGATACAGAAGATTACACTGACAAAGGATCTGGCTGGGAAGAGGATCTAACAACATTACCCCAAGAAAATCTGAAAAGAAAGAATTGTATTTGAGTATCTAAAAAGATATTACGAAGGTGCACATTAGCTGAAGCTGAAAGTCTGACAACTAAAACACCAAGAACTCTGGACTGGTGAAAAATTCTTCTACTCTTGAGATGCTGATAGTACTTTTTACTTATATTAGTAATTCTTCTGAAGAAACAACACAGGAGTTGCAATAAATGCTTCACCAAAATCATTGCCAAATATATGTCTTTTAATAGTATAAGAAATTTTGAGGAAATCAGTAAAACCTTATGCCTCATCAATAGCAGATGAAACACAAAGTTCAAGAAACTCTTACATCAGACCCCTAGTTTCAATTTTACCGTCTTTCATTTTCATGCCAAACAACCTCATGTTCTACATTTTAATTTGATTCACTGTCACTTCCATTTTCTTGTGAAGACCCAGGGTCTCCATTGCCAAAGCTACAGATAAATGCCCAGCCCTTCCAGCCTTCTCATTTAGACTATTATAATTCTCATTCTGAGCTCGCAATTCCTTTCCAAAGGTTGATATTTGATCTTCCAACTTTGGCACAAGATGTTCCTGTGCCTGATATTTCACGCTAATCCTTCCTCCTAATTCTCTAATCATCTCAAATGCCATCTGAGGCAGACCCTCAGAGGATAAATTCACTGCTAACATTCCTGCCTGCTCGTGAGTCATCACAAGTTAGGGACTAAGAAACTGTAATTGAAAAATGCTTCTCTGCAACTTCTTCCTCTGAAATATTTTTCCCAGCCAACAAATGATACGCAGGGGATTTATCTTCTCAATATCATCTTACACATCAGAAATAAAGGACTATTGAATAAGAAAGTTGAGGTAAAGCCTACTTAAATACAGAAAGCAAAAAACCAAAAACAAAACAAAAGAAAAACCAAACAACTAAACAACTAGGAAACAAAGAAAAAAGCCCAGAAATTTCTAAGTAAGCTCACATGTCTCAAGCTACTAGAGTCTAATTCTTTCTATAGCATTCTACAGTGGAATGTAGATGTCTCATCTGATATATGGACATCACTCTGCCACATGCTGCATGAAAACATGATGAAAAAACAGCCCCTTAAGCCTTCAAAGTCTATATAAAACTGTACAATAAAAAGTAGACATGGTAAATGTATTTATATAGAGTTTTCCTGCTATTAACTTAGGCAATACAGTGGAGTTCATTTCTAATGCATATCAAGCCTTTTTTTCCCCATTCTGACTCTTATGCCAGTAGTTGTAGGCAACGAGGCAAACCAACATTAAAGAAGGTGCAGAGATTGCATCAGAAATGATAGTCGATAAGGAGCAAGGAAGACTCAGGTTAAAACAGAGATCTCACAGTCCCATAAACAATGCTCCATCATCAAACCTCCTCATGGATTCTGCCACTTTTGCTCAGAACAAACAAAGCTGTACTATCCAATTCAAAGCTGATTTGTATGGGACTTAACATAATACAGTGATAAGCAGTGGTGTAAAGGCAGAAGAATCTGTCCAGCCTGTGCTGTCACACAACTGCTGCTGTTCTGAGCCTCATCTTTCCCTGTTGTCCTCGGCCTTGATATTCATTCAAACTTTTGATAAAATACCAGCATTGAGACATGAGTGATTTGTCATCTTTATACCCTGTAAACGCAGCATAAAAATAAGTTAGACTGATTGAGATTACACTGTTGAGGCAAAACAAAATAGGGATCAAATCCAAACTGACAGCTACATGAATTTTATTAGTTTGAAGAGAAAAATTTATGAAAAAACTCTAATCCAAAAACCAATAAAGCACTTTGCCAAATATGATGTTATCTGAGTCTTGTCGTATTAAAAAAAGTTCTATTAAATCCCCCACTTTCAAGTTCAGCATCAAAAACACTCAGTTTAAATGATATTTCTGTCAGTTTTTTTCTTAACCTTCATGAAAAATTTACCATCCCGTGCTTAGAATTACTTGAATAATACATATCTTGTTTTAAATTCAAGTTATTACGTGCACTTGTAAAATGCTATTTGATTTGATTCTTCCTCCCACACCTTAAGCAAAATATGTGACAATTTTGTTTTCTCTTGGGTAGTATGTACATGAGCTAACCCATTCCGCTGGGATTTTCAATTGCTAGCTAATCCAAAGCTATTTCTTTTAGAATTGCATGCAATGAAGTCAATGGACTCAAGAGGCTTTTTCCTTTTTTTTTTTTTTTTAAAAAAAAGAAATTTAGTGGTTTTCTTTTTTGTTAATAAAAAGGTCCACAATATATTTCGTATTTTATAGATACAACAAATAAAATTACAGAACTCCAGCGTCATGACTAACAAACTCCAATACTGTAATGCTTCTGCATCTGCAAAGTGACCCATATGTACATATCTTTGTCCTTTTTCAGTCTCTTGTATCAGGGTTTCACACAAGTTCAATAAGATATACCATATGTTTTATAAAGGTATAAAACGTAGTCAAGTCAAAAGAAACACTGCCAGCTACATATGCATCATTGCTACTTTTCTCCTCCCACCACCTCACTCCTCCCTTTTTTCTCAAATAGAATTGTCCTCAGAATAGACAATTTATAATTTCTGCATTTTTTTGAATTTTTGAGAAATAATGGAGTTTTACTCCTGGAGTTGACCATCAGTAATGACCCTGGTTCTAAACAGCAAATTAGGTTTCATCCTTCTGTTGCCCAAAATATCAGAAGGTCAAGATGAGCTGGGAGGGAGAGGGAGGGGAGGTCTCTCACCTCTGCTAAAATTTCAGTAGAATCCCTTAACTCTTAATGAACCTCACAAAATAATAAATAAATAAATAAATAAATAAACATGAGCATACAAATGCATTCTGACTGATTCAAAAGATGATATCCCAAGAGCAGCTAATTTAATACTAGATCAAATAAACGGAAGTTGAAATTACCATGTCTTCATTGACTATTTTAACATATTCAGGGAAAGCACAGGGAACTTTACATATTTCTGCATCTCTTTGTAGTATCATTTTTCATATGTTATAACAGTCAGTGTGGAATATATGAATTTGAAGGGATGAAGGGGTGCGAGAAGTTGTGGAGTGGATTACTGATGTACCCTAGAGAAGTTTATTAAAACAAACAAAAAAAGAAATAAAACAAAAACAATTTTCAATTTCTTTTTTTTTCCTAACCTGTTGAACTCTGCCTATTTTAGTTTTACAGATCAGTAGAAGGTCTTCCTCATATTAGTTAGGTCTACAGACTTTAAAGTCAGACTAGAGAGGTCAGGACATATTATATTAGAAATCTGATTATCCTTCAATTGTTCAGAACTAGTTCATGCAGTGAGCTACCTCAGCTCACTTCCACAGCTCTATTTCCAGTCCAGATCTAGAGCAACACCAAGTGCCTATGGCTTTTGATGTTTGGAGAAATAGGTGGCTTCAATTGAATTCTGAGTAGAAACCAACCTTTTTGCAGCAGAACATTCTTATTTCTCCTAAATTTTTTTTCTTAACAGATAAAGAGAATTCTCCCACTTTACACTGGGGGAAATAAAAAAATAAAATCCCAGTGCTGTGGCTGAGAGTTCTAGAAGTAGAAACAAAGAGAAACAAACAGCACAATTATTGTTTTAAATATCTTCATGAGATCTAAGTAAGATTTAGCCATAGTAACTGGCTAAAACACCAAACTAGAGCTTTGAATGACTGTGATGCCAACCATGACTCAAGATAATAGCAACATTTTTTTTTTCAATTTCATTCATGTTTTAAGCAATAGGGATACATTTACTTCTAGCTTTTTTTTTTTTTGCCAATTGAAAAAACACGAACCAGAATTTTATCACTAAACAATGGTTCAAGGAAAAGAACACTTACGTAATAATTAAAGAGGTGGTTCATTTTATCAGATAACAACAATAATAAAAATGTCAGTAAAAGAGAGAAATGTTTATTGACTAGTTCTCGCATTCATCATACCAACAAAGACTGAGGTCAGTAAACCTATGCAGATTTATCCATTTTTACAGTACTGGAAGAAAAAAGAAGGTGGGAAGCCCACCGGATCAAAGATGATCAGTTGCTTTTGCTCAGAAATACATAATCAGTAGACAAAAAGTGGTTGACAGGATGTAGCAGAGAAGGAGTTCCTCTACAAGCCCCACATCACCAGTCATGAATCAAACCAAAATTGCTGAGAAGAGGCAGTGAATTGAGGAAGCTGGCAGTTATGCTTTAGCCTCAGCTGTTAGAGGAGATAACAACTACCCGTGAATAGCAAGTGCGATAATATACTCCCGTAGCCTAAAAATAACTAGCAGAATTTAAAAAATAAATTTAAAAAAGATATACAGTGATAAAAATCTACAATTTTTCAAATACAGTTTAAACTGAAAGACACAATGACAGAAAATGTTGTCAGGTCTACACCAAATACAGCTGATTTTTGAAAACACTGTAAAGAATTATGGAAGTTACTTGACAGACTTGCAGTGCCAATAACCAGAGTTACAAAATGATTTACAAAAATAATTTTAGAAAATAAGTACATAATAACAAATAATATAAGGATCAACTGTACTAAAAAAGTCTGAGGTTATGGCTTTAGAATTATGAAGCCTTACAAAGCAAATAGCGCTAGGTATGTATAAGTAGGACAGGAGTTTACAGTCTGTTGATGGACAGCCATATGCTGTATGGACAATGGAGAATTTGGGGTGATAGATACTCCAGTCTTAAAAAGATTTCTTCTTTCTAGAGTTATTTCAGTTTCACCACACATTCGTTTGTTTAATAAACCTGTAAACATATACCTGCATTATTGTACAGATGAGGGAAGAACTATAATACGGTCATATTTCGTTTGATTTGGCTGTTTACGGAATCACAGAATCATATAGTCACCAAGGTTGGAAAAGACCTCCAAGATCATCTAGTCCAATTGTCCACTTATTTCCCACTAAACTATGTCCCTCAGTTCAACATCTAAACATTTCTTGAACATCTCCAGGGACAGTGACACCACCGCTCCCCTGAGCAGCTCATTCCAGAACCTGACCACTCTTTCACAAAGGTTGTTTTTTCTAACATCGAACCTGAATCTCCCCTGGCACAACTTGAGGCCATTTCCTCTAGTCCTATCGCTCATTACACAGGAGAAAAAGCCGATGCTCACCTTGCCACAACCTCCCTTCAGGTAGTTGTAAAGAGCAATAAGATCTCCCCTGAACCTCCTCTTCTACAGACTGAACAATTCCAGTTCCCTCAGCTGCATCTCGTAAGACGTACTTTCCAAACCCCTCACCAGGTTCACTGCCCTTCTCTGAACACACTCCAAGGCCTCAATGTCCTTCTTGCAGTGGGGGGCCCAAAACTGAACGCAGTACTCGAGGTGTGGCCTCATCAGTAATGAGTACAGAGGTATAATCACTTCCCTGCTCCTGCTGGCAACACTATTTCTGATGCAAGCCAGGACACCATTGGCCTTCTTGGCCATCTGGGCACACTGCTGACTTCTGTTCATCCAGGCATCAACCAATACCACCAGGTCCATTTCCTCTACAGAGTCTTCCAGCCACTGTGCCTCAAGCCTATAGCATTGCTTAGGGTTGTTGTAGCCAAAGTACAGGACCCAACATTTGGTCTTGTTGAACTTCATCCCATTGGCCTCAGTCCAGTTATCCAGCCTGTCCAGATCCCTCTGTAGAGCCTTGCTACCCCTGGGCAGATTGATTCCTGCCAACTTGGTGTCATCTGCAAGCTTATTGAGGGTGCACTCGATACCTTCTTTTAGGTCATCAATAAAGATACTGAACAGGACAGATCCTAGTACCAACCCCTGGGGAACTGATTGCCAGCCAGCTGGATTCAACTCCATTTACCACTAATCTCTGGGCCCATCCAGCCAGCCAGTTTTTTACTCAGCTGGAGTAGATTTACCCAACAAGAGAGGACTTACCAGCTTTGGAGCAGTGTGAGGCCTTCTCCAAAAGTAATGCCTCCTATTTTATTATGTTGACCCACAATCTCAAAAGCTGATGCTGGTGATATGGGAGTATGGGTTGAACCTTCCCACCAATATTTTGCTACATATTGTTGCCATATGACAGATGGCTGCAAAGGGGCAGTCTGACAAAATGGTGTCTGACACTGAAGTGTGTTTGCTCTTTGCATCTTTTGTAGTTTCCATGGAAGTAAACAGGTGACATTACTTTTGGAGCAACCTAGGTATATAAGTAAATAAATAAGAAAATAAAGAAAGAATGTTCTTGTTCTTTTGTTTTGAAATCATGCCACTTAGCACCAGCTCTTATCTGTGCTCCAAAACAATTTTTCCTGGATGTTTTTTTCAAAGTATGAAGAAAATACTTAGTTTCATTGTGGCTTTTTCAATGTTAGGTTTTCCAGTTGCACTTCATCTGCCATTGTAGTATGCTAATTTATTCTCCCATTCAAATATCACCTGCATTACGAAGGAATGCCATTCTCACATTCAGATTTTTAGAAAGGCAATCTTAAGGACATCTTTATTTTTATGGCTTTACAGAAAATGCAGTTAAAAATAAGTTGACCCATCCAACAGACCATTTTCTTGTTCTCTGTACATAATGACATGTAAGAAAAAAGGTTTGTTTGCTTGTTTTTTTAATTAAACATCTTTTTGCAAATCAATGAGATAGAGTTAAAATCATAAATTGAGACCGTTCTGAAAGAACTTTCACTTATGGCTTTTTCCATCCCAAGAGAGGAAAGAAACAAGCAAGGACTATGGATTGATTATTAGTTAACAGAGGAAGACGATGGAGGAAGATGGTAGAAAGAATTCATTGAATTAAGCATTCAGAGGGAGAACTGAGAGATAAGGCAAACATTTCATCAAGGACCAAGTTTTAAGATACAGCAGCACAAAGCACTCAAATTTTGGAAAGCTCTAGGGACTGTGGGTCACTTACTGGGCCAACGCTGAACTGATTTGTGGATGAACCATCTCAGATGAGTTAATGTAACAACTCAGAAAGACACTCGGAGTATAGAGTATGCAAAGAGTTACTATAAATTTCTGCCATCTTTCCGCTTGTTAGCAAGAAGGAGGCAGATGGAACCTATCAGGCACAATAAGCCTGCCAGGTTTAGTAGACTATATAGACTACAATCATCAATGAAGGAGGTACAGCTGTAGAGTTGTAAAACATCTGCATTTAAAATATAAACATAATTAAACAACAAAAGACATAAGAAATCTTGAAAGATTAGAAAACAAAAACATCACTGCTATCAAGGGAGCAGCACACAGCTAGAGAATATAACTGGAAGTTATCCAGGACATTTTCATGGGAACTATAGAAATAAGAAATGAGTTGCATCCAACTACCATTTCAACCATATTTAGCAAATGTCTTGCAAGTAAATTGTTATTTTGAAACAGCTAAATTAATACAAAAACACGTTTAAGCAAGAAACAATGGTGCTATATAGCCAACAGAGATAACTGTGGTTACAAGTTCCAAATCAGGAAGGTCACTGGGTTGTGTGCAGATTTCCAGAGAATAAATGCGATCTCATCTCCCAGGAGGTACAAGTATAAATATGATGAATTATTAGAGCAACTGTGGTAATCTGAGTTTATAATGGCATTTGAACCAAATGGTATTGGCAAATATCTCCAAGGAAAATCTTACTCACTGTGAAGGCTCTAAATTCAGAACAAATGTCATTCACTTACACAGGGAAAATAACAGCATTGATCGGCTGAAGTGCTCATCAACCCAGACAGAATATACCACTGAAGACATACATGATATGATCTGGAAATGAATGATGGAGAGATCACAAAAATTTTTTAAGCAACAGAAGCAATAACCCTATAAAACCAAATCAAACTGGTATGACTGTAAACCCAGACACAAATGTCACCAGGATTTTAATGGACTAAGACTAGGCTATGTCTGGATAAAACTTTTGATAGATAATGTTTGTAGAAAATCAGTAATGGGCAGAAAGAAAAGAAAAAAAGAAAAAAAAGAAAAAAAAAGAAAAAAAAAGAAAAAAAAGACAAGAGAAGAAAGGAAAAGAAAAGAAAAGAAAAGAAAAGAAAAGAAAAGAAAAGAAAAGAAAAGAAAAGAAAAGAAAAGAAAA
>JAOWBP010000001.1:51599720-51610720 GCA_028571105.1 Tragopan temminckii | reverse complement strand
TGTGGATCCCCAAGTTCACAGCTTGAAGGACGTGATTAACTACTAAAAGGTAGCAAAAAGGAACTTGACAAAGAAGGGATCCTGACCCTCTCCTGCAGGAGACTGAAATGAGAGCAGGATCTCCGAGCTTTTGCTGGCAGTTTTTCTGACTGAAATTCTGTGTAGACTAGCAGTAGTCTATAGAGAGGGAATTACTGTAACATTGCTAACTGACTCAAACCTGTTCTGGAGGCAGACAGCTATACAGCAAATCTATAGTTTTGTATTGGACTTATGAGACAAGGTTTTGGTAGCAGGAGGCTGCAGGGGTCGCCTCTGTGAGCAGAGCCCAGCACTGCCCCATGTCAGATCACATGGAACGGGAGCAGAGTGGCCACAAAGAAGTGGCAGAGATGAAGTGTTGTGGACTGACTGTAGCCCCCATTCCCTGTTCCCCTGCGCTGCTTGGGAGGAGAAAAGTCGCTTTAGTTTGCTTTTAGTTCTCATTGTTTTAGTCTGTTACTAGTATGCAGTAAATTACATTACTTCCCTATGATGGTAATTGAGTGATGGTGAGCGGTCTCCCTGTTCTTCTCTCAACCCTATTGCTTCTGTTTTCAGGTGTCCAGAAACTTTAACTTCTTGCCATTGCATATAACTATAAAATATTAGTTACATGATCACACTTTTTTTTATGGGTCTTTGATTACCACCCATTGCAAAGATCTGCAGTGAACAAGACAGAACTGGATATAAAAAGGACTGACAATAACAGGGATAAAGTAACAGTGCATCCCAGGAGTTTTCCACCCATCCACAGACTTTTCATATGATGTTGGTTGACTCACCTGAACTGTCCTTCTCAAATACAAATAATATTTGCATATTCCTCATTTCTGAAATCTGTAAGCTGAAATAATGTCTGGATTTGTGAGAAGCGAGCATTGCTAGTTATTCTGAAAAAATTTGATCCTAAACATCTTAAATGAAGTGGAAAAGTCTACTGGATACTCTTTATAGGTTGCACTGTAGCATTCTTTCTAATGCGGATAAAATAAAATTACTTGTCACAGATGTTACAAAGATCGTTTTTACAGTGTTTTTGAATATCTGACTTGGTGGTGACAAGGCCACAGAAAATTAATGTTTGTTTTATTATGAAGGACTTATTTCAAATATCATGCATTAAACAAAGCCTAGGGCCATACAATTGCATCCAAGAGCTCAGGATCGGAATGACAGTATAATTTCAGTAATGTGAATATTTCAGCTTGTGCACTTATGACCTATCTCAGTGCTAAGCTGCATGTTTCAGCATCCTTTCCCATTTCATTCTATCTGTAGCCCTAGTTCTCAACTCCTCCTGCTCAAATGCATCATTCATATGTCCTGGACTTCACAAATCCCAACTGTGCTCATTCTTTCTTCTGCTGTGGTGTTCCACTTTGCTAGCCATTCTGACAGTCTTATTCAGCATCAGTGCTATTCTTCTGCCCTTGTAATCCTCTCAAAAGATTCCAGCCCAGTAGCAATGATTTACCTCTTCCCAGTTTTTGGGTTTTTTGTCCCAAATTTTCTTTCACTTGTTTTCCTTCTCTTGCCATCTCAAGGCTCAGTTGCCATTCCCTTGACTTGTCTCACTTTCTATCCTGATATAGGTGTTTCTCCCTGAAGGAATTACTTCTACCACACTGATTTTTCTGCTACAAATTCTTTCCTTTCTCCCATTTCTTTGTATTCTAGCTAAACTGCTCAAACACTTCCCTGACTTAATCAAATCCTCCCACACTTTCAGTTGTAGTTGCCCTTGACTCACTCTTCTCCTCTTCCCTCCTCTATAATTCTCTCCTCCTCCATGAGAAGCATTTGTATCTCTTCTTATATTCCTGCTTTCTCTAGCATGTCTTCATCTCATACCACAATTTAATCTCTCTGCTTGTTTGAATCTCATTGTTTTCTGCTTTACTCCTAAGAAGTCTTGTTGTTCTTTTCATCAAGATATCAGTATGCTTTAGTTTTCCTATTGTAAGTTAAAAACAAACAAACAAAAAATTCCAAAAAGAATGAACAACAGCCTCCACTTGTCTCTCCACTTGTTAATCTCCTCTTCTTGTATTCATCACTGAACTTTCTAAATATGATGTCTTGGATTAATCTTAAGAGTTCCTGTCCTCAGATTAATTTCCCTCCAAACACACTCCCCCTCTGGATCTGCATATCTTTACTTCTGCAGTTCTCTCTATTCACAGACAGAGAAACAAGTCAATCAAATGTCTCTTTCCCTTTGCTTTATGATACTGTGATCACTCAGAGATAAAAGCAGAAGGTGTACCTAAACTGTCTTTTAATATTCCTAGTGCTGGGGTATCCTGTAGGCTATTTCAGGTTTCCTGTAATGATTCAGAATGCTAACAAGGACTAGGGAAAAGGGAAGATTTATCTTTTCTTTTTTTTTTTCTTTTTCTATGACAGAATTTTGCAAAAACAAAAATGAAGAGAGATACAACATCAGAGAGAGCCATGGGAATCCTAGAAGACAACATTATTAAAAACAGCAAAGTCATAAACAGAGTTATGAACACCTGATAGAAGGACGGAAAAAAAACACATATTTGCTTCAGAAAGACAGCTAAAGGCTGAATGTCACAGGGACGAGTTTCACAGCTACAGTAGATGTATTTATTTTTAGAAGAGAATTATATACACACACATAAGCATATGCAGCACATGGTGAAGTCAGGACATGGTATATTTCATCTCTCAGAATCAGGATATATCAGTCAAGTGAGACACAAACAATCTGGCTTAACAGAAAAACACATTCATCATAATGCAGTGTTGTTTTGAATCTCAGGTTACATATCCAATCAAACCAATTTGTTATCTATTTCAAACACACCTTATTTCACATTTCTTACTTATCCCTCTGTGGCAGTTTTATAAGCCAAATAATTATAACGGCACAAAACCATATTACTGGTTATATTCTGAACTGATGAGTTCTAGACCATAATCTAGATTCTCTTTGATTTAAAATAGCAAATTTCCATCAGAGCCAATGGAAATATTTCATTTTATACTAGGTGTAAAACTTGCGTTATTACTTTAAAATGATATATATATATATGTATTCAATTAGTAGATTGAAGAAATATGTTGACACTAATTATAAATCAGGTAAAACATGAAGCAGGTGGGACACAGATTATGTCTTTATAAAATTCTGATTAGCTAGACAGAGTAGGCATCTTCCCTTCAGAAGTTGTTTTTTATGGTCTGCTGGGTTCTCTTCTGATATTAGAATCAAAAGAAGAGGATGCTTGAATGTTTTCATGCTGCATAAAAATCTCTTAACTAATCATGTACTGATTGTTTGAGGGCATGCCTCCTGTAAACATATAAAAACACTGTGGGAAATTCTGACTGCCAAGAAATCAGAAGTTACACAATTATTGGAAAATACACCTGATGCTTCCACACATCTCTGTTTTAGGAAATAGTAAAGAGCAAATAAAAAACAAATAAGAAGTCTCATATTTGCCTTCTGCCAGCTGACAAAAATTCTCCACAGAACTAAAAGCTTTTCCTTCCCCCAAAGCATAAATATTTTCTTTTTCATCAGGTCTTAAAATAAAGTGCTTCTAATCCATGTTGCATCAGTACAACTGCATACACAAAGTGTAAGGACATGGGCAATAAGCATCAAAAACTTTAAACGTGTAACGCAGTGGAAAGCACAGCAATGACAGCAAAGTCACAAGGTCCTAGACTACAGCAAGTGAGGGTTTGCTCAAATGCAACAGTGTGCACAGAAATAAAGGAAAGAAGCTGCTTACCTTCAGAAGGCCTCAGGCATACAGGGAACTCCAATAAGATACCCTTGCCTCCACTTCCAACTCTTAAATGAGGACTGGGAAGGGGTAGATCCTGGCTCCATCCCTTCCGGTCACTCAGGTGCATTGCATGCACCTGAGCTCCCCTGGGTTGGCCCTGCCTTCCCACCAGGGGCTCAAACACTGGTTCAAGCCATGACTTAGCATTTCTGCTACAAAACACTTAATATCAGAAAATGTAAATACCTCTCTGTCATGTCCAGAGTGGTTTGGCCAGGTAGGTCCTATGCTGAATTGTCTGGAAGTATTGGTTAAACAGGCTTCCCCATTTCCGCTTTCATCCCTCCTTTGTCCAAATGGATAGTTGTCCAAGAAAACAGAACATTGACCATCTACATTATCAAAACCTATCTGAAAATTCCAGTATGTGTAGCCTCTCTCCACATTTGAATTAAACACATTTGTGACTGCAGTTATACTATTTCTTCTGTAGATTTCTCTCTCTTGATTGTATGGGTAGGAATCCACCAGAGAGAAGTTTCCACCATCATACAGTAGGGACGACTTGAAACCTATCTTTGGTGAAACTGTGCCTTGTTGCCAGTGAGGTACAAAATTTTCGGAGTGAAGTTCACCACAAGGAACTGAAGGCTGACTGCAAAGTTCCTGTTCTGGCACATTCAGACTAAAGATATCTGATGCGAAATAATGTTCTTCATGGTGATGTAAGTGTGATGAACCATAAAAGAAAAATTCATTGTTGACTTCATCAACTATTTGATCAAAGCCTAGATAGACCTTTCCATAAGAACCAGAATGGTATGCCGGGTAAGATGCTTGGTCTCCAGCATGTCCTTCATGAAATTCATCACCTGACAAAGGCACCCTTCCAAAGTATGCCATTTCTGATTTTTCTCTTCAGTCTTGTTAATCTTCAAGGGAGCCTTACAATATTTTCAAGGTCAAAAGAGTGATGTTCAGAACTGGAGCTATATAACCCCACTGCAAGAAAGCACAGAATAAGAGTTAAACAAACAAACAAAAAATCTGGTATAGTGAAAGCCATACTTTGGTCTACTTGGTTTAGAGCTTTCTCCAAGAGATGTAAAGATTTTCTTCATCTGAAGCTTGAATGTCTCTTGCCTGATCCTTATTTCCAGGTGCCCTTAAAATTATTTTTATTTATTTCCTGGATTCACGAATAATATCAAAAGGATGGCTGAAACAACTGATCTAAAATACTAATTCTGACAAAAACTAAAGAAAACGTCCACATAATTTCCATTATTTTACACTTGTATAGCACACATAAGGCAGAAATGCAAAACAAGAGGGTAGGAAGGCTTTATATTAATGACAATTCCATTCATATACTCCTTTTTTTTTTTTGCATCTCTAAAATTTCTTGATATGATATCATTTTTTATCCTATAGAGGTTAAGCAAGTAAAAGAACAAGGACAAAATATAGAAGACTTGGATCTTCAATTTCTATTATAAGCACCCAAAAAAAAAAGCTTGTATGTGACATATATAAATAAGAATAATTATAAATGAATTTCAGGCTTTTGTTTGTTCATTTTTCAAAACCAATACATCTGAAAAGCCTCAGATTATATCTCTGTTATTAAATTAATAGAACAAGACATAAGCTTCTGCAGTAGTTCACCATCATTCAAACTTATCAGCAAATTTCCTAATCCTATTTTGTAACGAAACTCGAAAATACCCAACAACTCAAATCTGATCTATTCCACTTGCTCTTAATGACTTGGCCTGTTGCACTTATTAGTATAGAAGAAGAAACACAAAAGGCATGAAATAACAATACCACCAAGTATGTAGTTTTGCTGGGTACTTTATCACACAGAATAAATGGAAACATCTGATTTAATAATTCAATAAAAATATATATTACCTAGCAGAAAAAAACAACACTACTGAGATGAAAAGTACACTCAATATTGTTAAAGCTTAACACCACAAATTGCTTTTCCAATATGTCCCCAAGACGTATACTATATTAGCTTCGATAATACTGCCTTGCAATGAAAACTTATACTGCAACAGAAGGTATTAATCACTGCTTTGTTTATTTTTGTTTTATTTGAAGTCAAACCCTAGGTGACACAGACTTCTATCACCCAGAGTCAGGAACGAGAAGAGAAATGTAAAGTTAAATAGGCTGAAATGACATCTCCACATTAGAGGCTGAATAACTCTTTTAAGCATTCAACTTAGTAATTCCATGTGCTGTGTATATTGGTATGACTTTACTGTGTTGAAGAAAAAAAAGAAAAAAAGAGAAAAAGATATTTATGATGTTGCCAGGGAACTAAAATGATGCATATCACTTTGAATACCACCATGAACTTCAGTTACCAGCTCAATCCCTGCAAATTTCTCCCACAGTATATACCCTGAAGTACATATCTACAAGATGAATAAAAGAAACATAAGAAAAAAAAAGATACATCCATTAAATCAACAGAGATAACTTCTTTTACTCTATTTTATTATTATTATTATAAAAATTGGAATATTTTAGGAAAAATAAAAGACTGGAGAATCTCTCTCTGCTGCTCTACCTTCCTTAATTAAGTTTGGCTACTGGGAAGACTGTAATAAAGGCACAGAAAATGCAATGCTTTTTACTCCCTTTTAACAGTTTCTAAAATATTTTCTTTACTTTTCAAACCAATTCCATTTACAATGATACATTAATAGCTAATAGCTAACCCTGCTTCTTATATCACTACAGCTTTTGTGCATAGTATTCCACGTTTCTCAGGCAGATAAAAAGACACATATCTCACCTCCATCCATCTGTATGCAACTGCTTATCTCCTGCACTCTCCATACTGCAGAAGTATTGCTACTCCTCACTTTACTCCTGACAGTATTGCTACCTGACTTTAAAAGCAGGCCAGATAGATACAGTGTCAAGGGCTGGAAGGAGAACGATTTGTATGATTTGTTCCCATGTTGTTCTCACTGGGCTGAGGGGTCCACATGAGAAATGAGACTGCACAATGCACGGCAAGGGGAGCAGACGCATGCAGTACTGTGTGCAGCACCACATCTCTTTTACACTGGCACATGATTAAAGTGAACAATTTAGACTGAAAACTCATCATGTCATGCTGTAAATCTCAGTGTTTTAAGTCTCACCTGCTCAGTTTTTATGGCTGGGCTCTGTACTTAGATCAACTCCTGATCCTTTTCAAAGCAACACCCACATTCAGGGAAAGGTTTGGCTTTTTGCCAGCTACTATTACTGCATCTGAATTATGTGAAGTGCACTGACAACACTGAATTTTCAGAAATCACTAACAAAATGAAAATGTATAATGCAAGCTTTTATTATTATTATTATTATTTTTTTTAAAGGTTATGTTTCAGGGCTCATTTTCTTTCCTTTATGGTTTCTGAAATTGCAGTTTCTGAAATTGCATTTGGGAGAGTTTCACAATTTTTCTGTGCAATATGAAGATTTCCTTTTCTTTGAAATGACAATTCATATTTTCACATAATTGTATACTTCTGGGATTTGGGGCTTTAAAGGCAAATCCCAACAAATTACGTAAAATATTCACTACAAACCAAGGGAGCCAACAGCATGACAACACAATGCTCTCAACACTGTCGCTGCCATCTTACCATACCGGAATACTTCCCTTATTTCTGCATGCACATGCATTCTAGTATAAAAGCTTTGTGCACTATAGGCTCCATTTTCTCTCTCTTTTTTTTTTTTTTTCCGGAACCCAGAAGTGCAATACTGGTTCAGTTGCTAAGCAGTAAGAATATATGTTGCAACCTCTTACCTGAAACACACAGTTTGTTAGAAGAATATACAGCCTCCTATTTCTTCCTGTTCACAGACACTTTCAGATGACCTATGTGCTTTCAGCAGCAAGGGGGTGTAACTTATTTGTCAGAAGCTTCCCTTCCCGTTTAACCGGTTTACTGAGGTAATGATTCTTTCTCATGGTTTCCTCCAGGGAAATTTCAAACAGTAGTAACAATAGAAGGTAACAAACACCTTATCTGTTGTTTCTCTCATTACTTAAGAACCATACCTTTTTTTTTTTTTTTTTTTTTTTTTTTTTTTTTTTTCCTTCTTTAAACCCGGTGGTAGATTATCTCACACTTACAGAGCATGTATCAAACATGCTTAAAATAAAAAGACAACTTCTCCATGGTAAAGGCTGCAATTATACCAGGATTTAGAACTTTTACTCCACTCCATCTTCATGCAGCTTCTTTCTGCCACTGGTGGTGGGAACTCTGAAAGAAGCTCTTCGCTCACAGGAGAAATGGAAGATAGAGATACTGCTTGGCAGAGAGGTCCTCTCCTTTGGCTCCTCAGTCTGCAGAGTTGGGGCAGTCTTAAGGGGGAAGAACCTTCCTTACACTGGGATATTTTTCAAGGATTAAGCCTTTGCACCTTTGAAAAGGGCCTGAAGAACTGGAATACAATTGAAGAACTGAAGAACTGAAATACAACACCAGTTGCTAACTTATTCCTAGACCTCAAGTTTGCCAGGTCTCTCCAGTAAAAGGAAGCAGCAGAGGCAGCTCCAGACACAACATGGAAGGAAATTCCTCTGGGCCCATCTGCTTCCAAGCTTCGTACCATCACTTAAAAAGGAATAAATTAACCCACCAAGGTGGCTACTCAGAATTCACCCAAAATCCCAATCCTAGTCTACTTCAAGGTTATTAAAAGCGGAGAAATATCCTTAAAGAAGGTGAGACAGTCAGTATAAACAAAACTTTTTCACTTATAAAAGGCTGTACAGTAAGACTGAACAGAACAGGATAAAGCATTTAAAGTTAATAATTAATTAGAGATATCTTATATCTGATAAACTGGATGAATAATAATTTGATAAAGCATTACTGGGAAAACTGCACTTCAAAGAACCGCAAAAGCTGTCAGTGGCGTCACTGTGATTTAAAAGCAGTTCATCGAGGACAAAAGTTATTTCAGTTGGTGAAAGGTAATGTTTTCCTTCTCATATATACTCCAACCCTTAAAAAATGCTAACTTGCCCACAGGCCATTTGGTGACATTTATACTGCACTGTAGACATTACCAATGATTTCTGTGAAGTGATCCTGAGAGAGGATCACACCAATTTTAGGGGCTGCCATTTCTTAATATATGGCAGCGTGACTGTGTGATATTGCTTCATCTCACAGAGACTGAATGTCCTAAAAGGAGGAGGATACAGAAAACAGAGGAAATATGCATGGGAAGAGCCCATGTTCCCAAGCAAACACAGAAAGCTGTATGTGTAACATGAACTGAGCTGGGACACGTCCTCTCCCTACAGTGATTTCCATGAGAGAGTTATGAAGACTTTTCTTGGGAAACCCTAAACTTTTTCACAATTATTTACTTTCTGTTTCCCAACAGTAATAGGTGGGAAACTGCTGAGTCACTTTCTACTCTAATTTCCTCCTAGAACTATGGAGAATCATCTCCTCCCCTTTTGCTGGCATGTGGGAAAATCTATATAGACAAAGGAAAGTGGAAACTCATTGGGATGCTGCCTTCTGTTCTGTTAGACACTCTTGCTGCTCCACCAACTGGCAGGAACCCACACCTCACTAAAATTAAAGACAAAACGTGTTTTATTTAGCCATATATGAGCTGACATGTATGACTGTCGTCTGATAAAAAGCTGCAAGTAAAGAGCTGGCGAAATAGTTGCTCTTACACACCCCAAGATGCGCAGCATCGTCAGCAGGTCCTTGCTTTAAGTCTTGCTTCATCCTGAGTTTGGAGCTTTCCCAAACCGCACCCTTGCATTTGAAACCTTGAGGCTTTGCATTTAGCAGGCTTGTAAAGAGAATGCAGCGAAGTGTTTCAGCAGTCTGAGACCAGAAGCCTGGCTAAACACGCAGCCAGTGAGGAGACTGTTCCATTTCCTTAGAGATCCAACCACCCCTGTTACTATTCTCCAGTGCCACCTACTGTCATTTTCCCAGAACTGTGGAGCAGGGAACAGAGATCATCGTGTCAAGCACAGTGACAATTAAGCTTTATGTCTGGCTGCAGGGGATGTCATCATGTCTATCATTGTCGCTGATAAATATTACCCCTGTCAGAAAGCTGCCCTTTATGAGGAAGATTCATGGTTCTTGAGACCCTGCCTGCAGATGATGTGATGCTACTTCTCTTAGATCAGTTTTCCTGCTGCAATCAAAGTGATGACAACAGATCAGCAAAACTGTATAGAGTTTTTCCACACGTTAGTGACAACAACAACAACAACAACAAAGTAAACAATGCCAAGATTTTATTTTGTTTAAGCAGCAGAGGAAAAAGAATTCTAGTAACAAAAAGATGTGGTTAAGATCTGGTTCGCTGCACTACCTGCCTTTATTTCTTTCTCA
Organism: Tragopan temminckii; assembly: GCA_028571105.1. Classification (NCBI taxonomy): domain Eukaryota; kingdom Metazoa; phylum Chordata; class Aves; order Galliformes; family Phasianidae; genus Tragopan; species Tragopan temminckii. Next base: position 51,600,501 of record JAOWBP010000001.1, on the reverse strand, counting down.
CTTTCAAGATTTGCACAGTGCGGACTGTACGTCACACGTCTGGTAAAACCCAGCAGAGTAGATGCTGCTGGGCAAGAAGAATAAATGTCTGAACAAACATGACAGTGTTCGAATCATTGTGATGTGACTCATCTATTAAGAGGACTTATGTTGGAAAGGGCAAAAAGCACTTGCCAATTCGGACTTGCCAACACTCCTCATCATCTATTTATTCACACAGAATAAATCAGGGAAACTGACAGAGTAAGAGAGATAAGGAAGCAAAGTTTCACTTTTTCATGAGAAAGAGATAGGTTATGTTATATTTTATACAGAAGACATTTTTAAAAGCTCTGCTGACTCCTACATGTAATATACAAAGTTACTAGGTTACCAACATCCTGCCACCACTTGAAATACCCTGTTGTGAAAGACCAACCTCCCCAGTCTGAACATATGGAATGCAAAGCTGACCATGACTAAATGTAGACCATGGACTTTAATCTCTCCTTTCATGTGAACATCTTCTGTGCTTTGATCCTGTAAAAGGAACAGCACATTTTACCGGAGTTGTTTCTGGGACCAACAGTGACTCCAGCTTCAAAAATCAAATTGCTGAGAAAATTGAGTTCTGAAATGGAGATCAATCTCATCTCAGCTATCTTAGAATACAGTTAAAATAAGACATGTAGGCAGATTTTTATATATCCCTACATGTACGCATACACACTATATACGTATATATACATGTATGCATGCATGCATATATAAAAATATGTGTAAAATATATAATATATGTGCT
>JAOWBP010000001.1:51559558-51599620 GCA_028571105.1 Tragopan temminckii | reverse complement strand
AAAATATCTACGTGGCTAGATGAGACAGAAAGCCTTCAGTCAGCTACAGGCAGTGTCTGTGAGACTCCCTATGAAGTCAACTGGGAAATTTATTTTCTTTCTTCCTCTTGTTTTCCCCTCTCTCTCTTTCAATTCATGAAATTTCAGCATTATTTATCTAATTTATAGGAAATCCAGCATGATTCTTCTCACAAATAAAGCTCCTCAAGCATAAGCAAATGATCAAGTATGATCTAGTCTGCAGCTATCGTATTTTTCCCACGTGTGTCTTCTGTGCCTTCTTTGCCACAGTCACCCCCTCCCCCCCCCCTTCCTCACTCTTCACTCATTAAGCCTGGTGGCAATTAAGCAAATTAGAGACAAACACCTTGGTGAGTCTGTAGGTGTCCATTTTGCAGAAGAGATGGTCAGCAGCTTTTCACTGCAAAGAACTGAAGTCAGAGAACTTAACTGCTTTTATGATTAATAAATTTTAGAAGAGAAGGGTCTATGGTGTTTCACTGATAAACCTTGCAAAGACCATAGCCTTCCCATAGTAGATCCACAGCTTTAGTTATGCCAGAGTTTATTTTCTAGGAAGTATCCCACACATAGTACTTAGGAGAATGATGCATACAATACATCCTAAAGTGAACTGTGACTGAGATTTATAATCACAACAACTCAAGTCTCAATTTATTGCTGGTTTAGAATTATTTGGCATCACCTTCTCTGTGATGATTTCTCTCTCATTTTCTCCACTGCGGAAATGAGATGAGAAAATGAGAAGTGACTTTTATCCATAGCTGCCAGATATGTTTATTTCTGACATGCTCTTTTCACAAGAAATTTAGATTTTCCTGCAGTCCTAGTATCCAAAATGTTTCTACAACTGTATCCTTTATAAGGCATTGTTAGCTGGTATCTATTTTTTTGGAGGATTGGGGGTGTTTAGTTATGTGAAAACTGGTGTTAAACAAACTTTAACCACAGTTGCCAGGTATGTTTGCTTGTGACATATGCTCCTTGTATGTGAAGTCTGAAGGAATGAATTTCTCCCTTGAGAAAAAGAACAACCCACGCCATCCCTGACAGTGTTAATAAATGTGCTTGCATGTAAATTCTAGAGATTGTAAGGAGCAAACCTGCTTATTCCTTACAGAAAACCACATAATTTCTTCTCAATCCAGTATTACAATTCGCATATTATTTCAGTATCAGATCTTCGAACAGAGCAGGCACTTTGCTAGCAGATGACATCAATTTAATACATATTGAACATGCTCTTTCTGATTCCATACACACATTTTCTCAAGATAAAACATGGTTGAAAAGAATTCAGATGGAAGTCTTAAGATTCCTGTGGCACCTTAAAGCTATTTTGGAAAACGAGCTTGATATTACTCTTTCTTTCTTATTTTTAGAGAGAAGAAAAATATTAAGATCATAAATTCTGCTTTGGTCTCCCTCTCTCTCCATCCTACCCCACTGCCTTGGAAAAATCACCCTCAAGATTTAGATAAGGTGCTAAGCAATGTTAATTGTTGATTAGACCATCACCACAATAAGTAAAAAGCAAAGGGCTGTAAAGCAAAAACTGATCAGATGCAGTTTCCAAGCACCAATATATTTGTTGTTGTTTCTTCCTATTAGCTGAAGAATCCTCTGAATTATTTCTTGAAATAAGTTTAAAAATTTTCTGCTGTCCTTGTAACCAAAACATTTCTACAACTGAATCTTTTATAAAGCCTTGTTAACTTGGATCTATTTATTTATTTATTTATTTGGAAGACTGGGGGGATTTAGTTATATGAAAATTGGTATTAATTAAATAAACCTGAGTAAATAACATCTTGCCTCTCAGAAAAACATATAAAGATGTAACATAGCAACAACTTAGAGGTAAAGAGCCATGCTCAAATTAAAAAAACAAACAAACAAAGAAACAAAAAAAACAATGCAAAAGAGACTTACAAAGATGAAATACAATCAAAATAGCTCTTGATGTTTTTCTGTATTCTGAAGTAAAATGTGATTTTTCCAAACAAAAACAAATACAGAATAGCTCTGTCTCAGGGAAAGAAAGAAGTATTTTCAATTTTTTCTAGGAAAACTCCGACAAAACCTCCCATTTCCCCCTTCCTCCTTTTATTTTTATTTTTTATTTTTGAAACTTTCTGTAGTAAATACTTTTATGACTAGGTCTAGAAGAAACTATCAAATCCAAAGTACCATCAGTGAACCTTTACACTCTTAAATGTAATGACAGTTTAATTTCATTAGATGTATTATCATCAAGGTATCTGCTTTCTGCATTCTCTCAAAAAGATAAAAACTCCATCCTGTTCAGACAGGAAAAGCTGCTGATGCAACATCATCAGCATGCAACACCATGGTGCATACTGGACTTTCTGGGACGGGTCCCAGAGAGCTACGGATCAAGTTCCAAAAGCTGCTTATTGTGTCTGATCTCATAAAATCCCTGCCTGAAGTCACAAGGCTGTAGACATTGTACAAATGTTCCTTCATCAACTTTTCAGAAAGGCACACTGACTGTAGTTCTGCACCAGCCTGTAGCCTGCTTTTTTCATGTCTAGACTGCAGCCAGCCAGAATGCTAAATCTCTATTAACTTGAATAGATTCATTTACTTTTTTAGAAAATTTCATGCTGCAGAAAGGTGAAAATTTCTAAAAATGCCCATCTTTTCCCAAATTTAAGAAGAAAGAAAAAAAAAACATGCGGAGTGCTGAAATATTCATATGATTTTTCTAAGGACTTCGTGCAAAAGGAACAGAACATGATCCAGACTTAGATGTAACACGGATGGGTACTTCTCTGTTCACAGCTATGGAATAATTTAGTTTATAGGGATAACATTGTTAACTGAGTCAGTTATTGCAACGTTAAATGAAGAACTGAGATTTTGAATATAGTCTTTGACCTGCATATTCCATGGTGAATAACTAATATTAAACCTCTGTTAATCTTTTTTTTTTGGGGGGGAAAGGAGGAAAATTAGGAAGAATTATTGGAGTAACTGCTGCTTTTACTGTTTGAGTTCGATACCTTTTTCTTAAAGATAAATATAAATACGGAAAAGAGACAGAAAAGAACAGCACAAATGGGAATTGCAGTCTCTCCTCTCTTCAACTGTCAGTGCTGACTTTATTTTCCATTGTGCTGCTAGAGATAGCAAAACACATACTCTTACACTTCTCCAAGACCTGGAAAAATGATTTTAATTTACTTTTTTACTAAGATGATTTTACTTTACTTTTACATCATGGGCAAATTTTTTCCATGTCTGCAAAGCTAGCCAACTAAACATAATGAAGTAAAAGAGGGCTGGGGGCTAATGGGGTGGAAAAGGAAACACAGAGGTGGTTATAGTAGGAATGCACGTCTCACCATCCAGGTGGTTTTTACTTCTAGCCTCAGAGCGTGAAAATACAACTTAGGCTCAGTCTCCCTAGATTGGTGGTTAGGAGAGACCATGGGATTCTCACGAATGTGAAGGATTGAGGAAAGCTCATAATCCCAAAATGAACAGATGCTTAGAATGCTTTTATTCACTTCCTGTGGGTGACACCGAGGCTCCACTAGATCAGTTTTGGTCATTACTCTTTCATTTTGTTTTAATCAGATATAACCTTAACACAAGCTTTTATGCTATTGTAGACTTTCCATTTCAATCTTGTTGGCCTAGCTTTAAATATTTTGCTGGCTTTTAGAAGTTTAGATGTAATACACATACTGTGTTAATGTATACATGAAATGGATATCAGTGCATGTAATTGAATTTCGATCACCCCGGACAACTTTGAATGTAGGCTTCTCCACAGAATTACTAATGGTCTGGAAAATTCTGACTTGCAATCAGCAAGCTGCACTTTCTAAAATTATATTACCAAATGGATCTTGAAATTGTTATGAAATTTGGATGTGCAAAGAACAAATGGAATTATCAGTCTTCACAGTTAAAGGTTTCCTGGCATAAGTAAATAGATGCAGAGAGCAGCCGATTCAGTGAAGCTCAACTTTGAAAATATCTTTAAGCAGAGGAATGTTTTAAATCCTTTCCAGAGAGGTTTTCTGAATACTTTGTGATTGCCAAGCTGTTGATTAGTAATTATTAATTACTTTTTGTCTTCAAGACATTTCTGCCATTAATAGTGTTTAAATGGAATAAATGGCTGTCTCCAAGGGAGAAGAATCCTACAAACACCTTACCATCCAGTTCCTCCCTTCTGCACCTGGGTCTCCTAGCTGCTTAGCTTTTCCTGGCAGCTTACAAATACAATCTTTGTTTGCTGTTCATGAAATTGAATAATGGTGAAACAACAAGCTTGGCATTTGGAGCCCTGCATTTAAATCACATATGTATTTGAAAGGCTGCTGCAATCTTTGTGGTAGGTTCACCTATTTGCCTCTCTGAGCACAGTGCAACAAAAGTAGCTATAAGAGAGGCGGAAAAACAACACTTAGATCTCAAATGGCCACCTTTTTCATCAATCAAAATAGACAGGCTGCCATAGCACAGTGTGCGATGGCTCATCCCAAAATTTGGATGGCAGCTCCTTTGAGAGCATTGGCATACTTCTGTGAGTACAGGCTGCAAGCCACAGAGAGGTAGAGAAGGATCTGAGCCCTTTAGGTGGCTATCAGCCCAAGAAACCTGACAGACAGCCACGACAGAACAGACTTCTGCTTGTCCCTAAGCCTGTGCGGTGCAGTAGTGCTAAAAGGACCAGGCCAGTGATGCTAAGCTGATTTTATCTGAGGGATTAAATAAAGGAGAGTCTATGATTTTGTCCATTACTGCTAATTAGTCTACTATAATTCATAACAACACACTGCTTACACAACAAAAGACAATGAAGAACTAAAGCCGAAGGAGGGAGAAAGGAAAATTACTGGAGTTGAGGATAAAAACTACACAAAAATATTTTTTCAGGTTTTCAGGAAGTTCCTTATTTTTCCTTCTCTCTACAGAAAACACTGGGGTTAAGGACAGCTATTAATAACAGAAGTAATATTGCTACTATGACCAGCAATAACTACAATATGTTCATTCATCACACCTCATTCTGCATATTTGAATCTCAATATTAGTTTGGTGAAATGCTGGTTTATTTATATTTTTATACCACTGTATTTTTTATTTAGCATAATTATCTTATAAATATATATGTAAACATCTGCAATGTGCCGAGACAGGTCATTAACACAAATGAACAGCAAAACGTGTTCTCTTATGATATAACTTGAATTAACATATTTAAAAAAAAAAAAAAAAAAAAAAGAAAAAGCTTTACCTTTACCTTGTGCTTCCACACGTTGAAGTGAATCCTAGAAAAATAAAACCCAAGGGGAAAAGGTCATCAGTTACTTCAGAAAATACCAGAAAATACCAGGTAGCAGTTAAAATGATGCTAGGTGTAGTACTTGTGGAAAATAAAGCTGTTTTGAATGAGAACAGAGAAGCATGCTATGAGTAGAGTGGTTATGACTTGGATGCAGGGCCCACCTTCTGGCTCTTCCACCTGCCTCCTCTAGCGGCCCAGGCAAGTCAATCAGAACCTGATTTCTGGCAGTATTTAAACATGCCAAGACACAAAGAAGCACTTAATCAGCATTTGGATGCGCAAATATTTTCAACTTTTGTACTGGTATAGCAGAGATAAGAAAAGCTCAATTTCTTTGCACACCTTGTATATTCGTACATGAACCGTGACACTTGCATACACCCAGCCAAGGCTCCAGCCATCTCTCCAACCTGAGGAGCACCAACTCCCTGTTCCGCCAGCCTAAGTATCAGCTGCATTCCTGCATCAAATCAGTAAAAACAGACATGCCTACAAAGTTCTTCAAGCAGACAGCTGACTAGAGTCAGTGAACAGGAAATATCAGCCAGAGCAATCCAGGGACATTTAGGCTCCTGGTTTCTAACCATGGCTTTTGATGCCTAACATCCTGGGAAGTATCTGGATTCTCACTTCAGGCACCCCAGTGTTGCTGATGGGAACTGCTGAGTGTTCATATTCTCTGAAAGGTTGGGCCAGTTATTTGACCTGAAAGGACAAGGCTACAGATTTTTTTTTGAAAAAGTTGTTTTACTAAATCCCCAAGTCCAATAACTGACATCAGTCAGACTTTGCTCTGGGCTTCTCAGACACTGAACAAAATTATGTATCACTACAGTACATATACTTTCCCCTTCACACAGGAAGATCTGCCATCATCACATGGTCCCTGGTACCAAGCTGGCTTCAGCTTGAAATCTTCCTCTGCTCCATTTTGTCTGGCTCTTACACCAGATTTACATTTACCAAGATGGCATAAAAATACATAAATGAAAGTGTGACTCTCAGTCAGAGAGGCTGTCAAGCTAATTCAGTACTTTAGTATGCCCCGAGTATGCACTCTGTTTTAATACGTGTCCTTGTAGGATTTATAATCTTTTATAGTTATTAATCCTTCTGCAACCAGGTGAGAATGCTACATGTTAGTACACATGCATTCAGTGAGAGGCTTCTTAAAAATGGCAGCGCACACAGAAGTGGCATACGAAACACAATGCTAGATGTACATCCTCCCTTGGGTACCAGTGTTGGAGTTGCCAGCATTTGTCTTGCAATTATGAGGAGCAGCCAAATGCCTACTTGAGGGAAAAAAAAGCAACATGCAGGTTGAGAAATATGTTTTCACAGTCTTTATATGCAGCAAGACAAGTGGGAATGGAGACCTTTGTTCAATTTTTTCAAATTTGGGAAAGTAAACAACCTTTGGAACACTGCTTATAATTTCAACACTGTGTAGCCCATTTAATATATAGTGGATTAGTGCCCGTTCTGGCAGGATTTCATCTTGTAGGACTTTTTGTGAGCTGCTGTAAGAAAGGAAGAAAAAGAAGAAATGAAAAACATTAATTGTACAGCAAGCCTAAAATCCCAGGGCTAGGGTGGTTAGAGACTGAATGAATCACATTTATAAAGAGACACAATCAGTCAAGAAGAAACTATCACTGATGCCAGATGCTTTCATAATCTGCTAGCCACACTGAAGGAAGTCACAGTGCTGGTAGGGAGGAGACAAAAAGGATGCACAGAAGATGATTTGAAGAAAGTTTATGGTTTTTGGTTGTTCTTTTGTTATTGTTTTTCCATAAAATGGCAATTAAATAGAACCACAGAATATTTTTTTTCTTTAAGTAACAAACCCGTATGTACAGATATGTGTACACAAATGTGTACTGCATCTTATGTAATTTACATTGGAAGGAGTGAGAAGTAGCTTCCCTGAGGCCTTATGTGTACATGGAGCTTGCCAAATGGAAGTGTCAAAAGGCGTTCCACACAAAACCACATCATACATTACACTGAAGTATCAAGAAACCGTGGTGAAAAAGCAATTAGAACTTCCCTATTGGCATTTCACTCTTACCCAGTATGTAACAACGCATCATTGAGATGTGATAGGGAGCCCGAAAAATTTCACTGTGGTTGCTATACAAGTTAATTGCTTGCCTGAATAAAAGGGAGATCTTTGTAATAGTTAAGTACCTTTCCACTCTTCTAGCCTAACAAAAAGTCTTGGGGACGCTGTGCTGATGAGCATAATGAAAACACAAAGCAGACTGACAGGATAGGCAAATACTGCAGGATTTAATCATTTCACCAGTACTCAGAATTCACTTAAAATGTCCCTACACTTCAGTTTGAGATTGAATTGAACAGCAACTCTAGGAGCTGGTACTCCATCAAGCATCCAACCTCTGACTGCTAATTCTGGCTACATATGTTGATACAGGAAAGAGAGCTGGTTTATTGTCTTTGTATAAGTATTGATAAACATAAAATCTGATTAGTTATATTTACATATTACTCTATATGTAACATAGTTTCATATATATATATAAAGTAGTTTCATATAAAGTATAATCTTTACTTTATAAATTGGGGTGATGTTTGAGCTATAGAACATGCAGAAATGTATTTTACTGTTTTTTATGACATTTATAGTTCAGTGGCTGCTGAGCGAGATGATTTTCATAAAATCAAACCTAAACTTTTTCATAGATTGTCAAAGTCTAATAGATTGCCCTAGCGCTTATTTCTCAAAGGAATAAGAAGCATACAGCAGCAAGTGTTTGCTGGTTCAGGAACAGTTCAACTCTCCCCCCCTCAATTTATTTGAAGTCAGCTGTTAGTCAGGTCTGCTTCACCAGGTAAGGGACTAGCGAGAGAGAGGTGTCAGTCAAGGTCATAGGCAGCCTTTACAGGAAGGTTTCAAGGGACAGACAAAAAGTTCAACTAGCCAAGGCTGAAAGGAAATGTTAAAAGAACAAAAAACTCAACAACTTAAAACTATATTTCTCTTATAAAAAAAAAAAAGTAACCATCTAGTCTATTCTCCATTTGAAATGTGAAGATAAGCAGCCCCTCATAGGAGTATTAGGATAGAAAAATATTTTAGGACTGGTAATAAAATATTCAACCAGTACAGTATTTTTAACATTCAAAATATGGCATTCAGGAGCAGTATCATTTCTCTCATTACAGATGAGCAAACACAGCCATTATCATCATCACCATTGCTTATCAGTATCGTCCTCTGGAGATTTCAGACAGGACTTGCACTGTACTATGCTGAAGACTGTACATATAGATAAGGAAAAGCTCATAATTTAAATAGATAAGACCGAAAAAGAAAATAATATTAATCCCTATGTGACAGGAAGTATATGGAAGTTGGTTCAGAAGAACCTGAATTACTGCTCTACAGACTGTCCGTACAGCAGAGAAGGAAATTCCTCAGCATTAGATACATGGCGGAAATCATGCTTTTAGAATTATTTTATTTATTTATTTATTTATTTATTGTTTGGAATTCAGAGAGGATGGGATTGAAAGCAGACTCAAGGATACTCAGTAAACATAAACCAGCCATATCAGGCAGTTTACATGTTGGGTACACAGAGCTGACCTGAATAAACAAAGAGAAAATACACAAACAGAAGACATGCTAAAAACAATTTCCATTCATTCCAAAACAAGGCTTTTAACAAATTAGTTCCAGTACTTCCAGTATTTTATTTCTGCTCTGATTCCTTCCTAAAAGAGACCATCTTCTGTTTCCACTCTGTTTACAAAACTGAGCTTTTTTTCCATCTTTTAAGAAAGATTTTGGTTTACAAAAATACTTTTCTTAAGGGGTAGATGCTGATCTTCTTGACATCTTGCAGGACAGCCTGAGGTCTAACTGAAAAGCAGACCATGTGAAGCCCCTGTTATTTTTTATCTATTTTTCCAATTTGATCACAAAAAGAACTCTTCTTTTAATTTCCATTTAAATCATACCAGATAAAATGTGCACTGTAATAAACCTGTTTATGTTGGCAGTTACTGAGAATAGAGATTTCTAATGACTGATGCTGAAGTAGACATGAAAAGATTTAGGATGCTATGCAAACAAGATTTACAGTGAAACATAACCTAGAAAGAAAAGCAAGAGAAGACACTTAATCCAGAGATTATTTCCTTGGGCCGAAACTGAAAGTTACTGCCTCCCTCTACCTCCACTGCAACACATAAGAGGAATGAAGAGACTAAAAATACAGAAATTTAAGAGATTTTATAATCAATACTCAAGTCACTTAAAATGGCAGTCTTCTTACCTCTCAGTAAGTGCTTTGCCCCTGTAAAATAATGAGCATTATAAGGGTTTGAACCTGTCGAGTGTAAGTATATATGGATGACAAAATATAATTAATTTGCTATATGTTCACTCCGATGACATGAGAAACATTAGAAAAATAATTGTTGGCTTTCCCCAGACTTAAGTTTGGGACCTCAAACTGCCTATCAGGTGTAATTAAATAATTTGTTTTATGCAACTAAGCATCTTTAATTAACATTCACGATTTAACCCAGCTAACACTAGTTAGCCTGTCATTTACTTTTCCAGGTATTTTTACACACAGCCATAGGCTAAAAATCTATAAAGAAAATGAACAACAGCTTTGTAAGAAGGCAGTGGCCTGAGAAAGCAAGCATCTTGCTCAACAGAGCATATATTTCTTAATGATATTTGGTATAAGAAAATGATAAGAAATAGACCAGAGTAGGAAAGAAAAAAAATCCTTTACATCTTATTAAAATTGTTAGAAAAATGTTTGAAGAGGAATGTCATTAGGGTGGAAAAGAATTAACATGACTTAAGGTTACACCAGACTAAATTCAGGTGATTAATGGCTTGATTTTCAAATTTGCTGAGCACTGTATTTCCAAGTTGCTGACTGCAAATGAATTTTGGGTACTCAGACTTTCTGTAAATCAGGTCCTCAGTGACTTTTCTGGGTCACCCCAAAGAAGCTGATGACAAAGCTGAGAACAGATACTACTCTCCAAAGCCCCAGTTCATAATTCTACAGTAACCCCAGGAGACAAAACTCCAGTGTTTTAAGAAAGATTACAGCTAAAATCAGAACTATGTGATGTTGGTCCTTCTCTGTTTAAATAGTACAGTCATTTCCACCTAAAAAAGTCATAATTTAAAGACATTTTACAGAAGGAACGCTAACTACATGAAACTGGAGTTTCATGAAATTATGTACCATGATTTGGTACATAGATTATGCAGCAAAGCAGATATCTATATGTTTGTTGGGAATAAGTAAGAACAACAACAGGAGCATATCAGTTACAGTCAAACACAGGACACATCCTCTGTTGCTCCTCTGTCATACAAAGTTCAATCTTCTCTATTTATAATGCCTCTTTCTAATACTTGTCAGATTGAAGTAAGACAGTAGAACAGCCTTAGTCAATCAGAAAATTCATGACACCTATTCAAGCTCCACTTTTATAGAAAAAAAATTGGACATCAGCTTCTCAAGGCAGCCTTAGAAAGACTTCAGCGCATTTTTACCTGTGTTTTCACCAACGACACTGCATGGAGTTTCTTGACGGCACTGGTAATTTCTCTGGTTTCCACGAAGCAGAGGACACTGCAGATTGCTTTAGCTACTTCAATCACATAATCAACTTTATGTGTCTGATAGCAGAAAAAGAAAAGAAAAAGAAAACAGCATTAATCTGGCTATGTTTAAATTTTCAGTGATCAATAGTTCTCTAAAAAGTCCAATTATCTTCCACAAAACATACCTTGTTGAAAACAGAAATTTGTTATCTAAGACTGATCTTGAGGCAAAACAAGCGTTTGTCTGAACTTCACGATTGTAGAAGAATTCCAAAGAAACTTCTAAGAAAACTTGAACCCAAATATTGCACAAACTTCCTGATATTTTTATGATACTGTGATTTTATCCCCATTATTGTCTCGTACCCATATCTGTGAGAGATGGCAGAGATCTATGTTCCTTCTAAAAATAGTGGCTGAGTGGGAAGCTGAACAGTTTGAAACCTGTGGACTGAGCAGTTCTGTAACTGGCTTTTCTGTGAAACATATATAGATCAAACTATTAAATATTATTAATAAATTCAGATATTTACATATTATTACATTAAAAAAAAAATCCCTACAGGAATGATATCAGAAGTACATTGGGGAATTTTTTAGACAAATCTGAATCGTAAAAAAAAGAAAATGCCATCTAATAAGTATAAAGTACTCTATGTTCAGGAAAATAAACAAAAAATTAATGTGTTTACTGAACAGTTATATGACTTCCTTAAATTTTGGAATACATTCTCCGAAGAAGCAGAAGCTCTTCTATAAAATATTCTCCATGTTTCCATACTGATAAACATTCTTTTCAGTTAGCTACAGCATGTCAATGTCCTGATAAAGCCATTTCTCTAACTCAGCCATTTCATGCTTGAAAAGGGGAAGCTGTACCAATATAAATTTGGTTTTCAAGCTTAAGTTCTATATCCAGACTGTAATGAGGTTAGAACCTGTCATTAATACAAATATAAAAAAAATACTGAGGCTATTAACCCCATATTTAACCGCCTTGGGCAGAACTAAAGTATGAATGAATTACATAAATTATCCTGCAATATTTAGTGGTCAGAATTCTTTTAAATATAAGGTTGGTGTGTTGGTTGAGTATAGCGGACATTTCTGAAACAAAATATTATTATTTTTTACCATACTTTTCAAAAAAATCCATACCTCAGCATAATGAGTTAAAACTGATTTCTTTTCAGTCAAAACCCTGAAAATCCAGTTGGCACGACAATCTGAAACTCAGATCAAGGAAGTATTTGGTTTCTTCTGAGGTTTAAATTTTGCGTGAAATATTATAGCTAAGATTTCCTTCAAGGATATAACATTCAATTGGCAGCCCACAATACTCCTAAAAAAGCTCTTATGAGTTTTTCTGCTTAAACCTAACTTTGCAAACAATCTCAAGCAATATATACATATACATCTCTCAAGGATGCAGACAGTTGCCTGGGAGTTTGCAAAATCAAGGACAAATATTGCAGATACACAGTGTATTATATCTGGACTAATTTCAAATATTATGCTGCCAACCCAAATGATACTCATTTCATTTACAGATTCCTTGATCCTTAGAAACGGTCACCTGTGATTTTTTTAAAGAAGAAAAACATTTTCTTCTTAATCTCAAAACAAGTTTTCTTAAGAGAATTTATACTCTTCTGAAGTCAGGTTGAATAGCCTTAATTAAAAGTCCTCTTTAATCACATTTGAAGCAGATTAATAATTAGATACCTTTCACAAAGAAGGTAATGCTTTTTTGGTATAACAGACTGGGAACAAATACCTCATTTTGCAAAACATGCTCCACTTGACCTCTATATTTCCTAAGAGCTGCGACAAGGTTCTGTCTGGAAATTAGAAAAAAGAAAATAACACAAAATAAATAGCAATTGGATAAAAAGATATTTTTTTCCACCCTCTACATTCTAGAAGTCAAGAATAGCTTAACTGACAGTGATTTTTTGTTGATACAGAATAAGGACAAGTATTTAAGTAGATGTCAAGTAGTCTTGAGTTTGGTTCTCTGTGGTTCTGGTGGACATTTGCCAGGGTATAGATGTAAAAGTTCTTCTTTACAAAGAGGGTATATGTTTCATAGTGAAAGAACTCTCAGAGTGATTTGCTATTTAAGTGTCCACCTAACTCCAAATTCCATTTATTTCTACAAGGTTAAGCATGTGCTTAAATGTTACCTTGAAAGACGAACTTAATTATATGCTATTATGCCTGGTTTCTCAATCACTTCAGTCTGTAAACCTGCAGAGTATCAGGACAAAACATCTGCAAAACACCTGGAGAAACGCTACATTTCAAAAGCCTAAGAAGCATAAAAATGTGTACTATAAAAAGGGCATGATAGTTACAGAATTCGTTAAACTTTATTTGCTTACAGTTCTAAAGTTTACACGCTCAAAATGTTTCATCAGCTGCATTTTTCATACTGTTACCACAGCCATGAATTTATTTTACACTGTCATTCAATCCAGTCCTGAAAACCAGTTTAACTCATATCAGCTCTGTAGGGCGACATCTGCAGTATGGTAGCCCCACGCCTCTGACAAGCAACAGAAGTTACTACCAAGTCTGTATGAGCAGACTGCTGGGCCTCAAGCAAAGCTTCAATAAAATCTTTAGGGGTATGAATAAGAATGCAGATCTTTCTGCAGGACTGATGGTTTAGCTGTAAATCTTGCCACTTTAGAACCACAGGTTCTAATTGCTGCCCACAGCAAGATAAACAGAATTTTTCTTTTTAAGGAGCACTTGTGTCATTTTCTGTTTCTAATCACACCATGTTTTAAACAATGCAGTTCTAGTAGCTGTTTAAAATTATGTCTATGGGATCATCATGGCCAAAGTTACTGCACTGGGGAATGCACCTTCCTTTTCCCTTGACAGCTACCTCCAGCTCTTTCCCTGTAGGGTGAGGTCTTCTGAAAATGGTAGGGAAACTTTAATTCACACTTCCATGCCCTGCCTCGCCTACTCATTGGAAATAGACTCCTTATTGCCTCGATGGTACATGTGTAGTAGTTTAAGTACATGCATGTATTCATAGAAATGTAGAAACTTCGGTTTATTTTCTTTCTTTATCATTTATTTATATTGAGGTGCCACTTTTTCCCTGACGTTTTCCCTCCTCCCTCCAACTGTTCTTATGTATGATGATTCTCTCTCATCATAACACTTAGAGGGAATTTCCAACCCTTTGCAGACTGGTGTCTGAAAGTCATGAATGTATTTGATTACTTCAGAGCAAACAGATTATAGTCTGTAGAGGAATTGTGCATGTCCTTATGCATCTAAGTTGGTCAAACTGAGCTATGAGAGATTAGAATTGCAACTATGGCTTAAAGTATAGGTAGCATGGTATGTTGTTTGAGTTTCATCATATATTGTATTGCAAGAGAAGGAAAGATGAGGAAATTCTATTGAAATCATCATACAGAGTACAAAAATTTCAGGTAGGCCTCCTCTGCACTAATACCAGAGTGCATTTCCCTGTAGATGCCTACTGTTTACATCCTCCTGCAGATGTAGGAGCTTTTTATTTGCAATCTGCAGTAGTCTTATCTAGCCAGGCAGTTTCTGCATTGAGAAGCTGCCTGGCAATTCCTCCTGTAATCCTGTTAAATCATATCTACTACAAGTTGTTGCTTTGCTTTGACCAAGTCTCCAGGCATAATATCATTTTTATAGCATTATCCAGCTTGGAAGTAGTTCTGGACATATAAACTTGTCCTATAGTCTTGATGCACACATTTAAGCATGTTGATTAGTGTGCTTTTTCTAATAATTAAAAAAAAAAAAAAAGCATATTTTCCATTAGTCTATTCTACTCTAGAGAATTTTCTACATAAAGCAGCCATAATTTTACATAACAAATATTTTTTAAAAAATGCAACAACATGCAAGAGTGATCAAAACACCTCTACTGATACTATCTTGATCCTACTAGATAACTAATTATATTCATATTTTTACAAATAATACCACATACTTAAACATCTTTGATAGCTGTGCATTAAGGTGGCAATGCTAACCAATCAATAAATATTCGCTGTTTCTTTGACACTAAGAAAATTTTGGATCTTTTAGCAAGATAATATACTACAATAGTTTTGAAAAGGCAAAAAAAAGTAGAATAACCTTGGAGAGACAGTCTTGGACTCTGGCTGGTCTATATGTGAGGCATAAGACAGTTGTATATAGCATACACTTACGGAATTCATTTTTCAATTTCTTGGCACCTGGTTTCCCATCTAAAAGGCAATTTATAGCCATTCTAGCTAACTGAGCTTTGCCTAAACGCATGCATCAGACTAAACATCATGTTATAGTTACTGGAACCTGAATGTCAGTGTTTATGGGCCAAATTCAGCTTTGGACCACTGGGCTGCATTTTGGCTAATGCACTCACAATTTACATTGTGTTAGATTTTAAAGCTATGAAAATCAGTGAGTTAAGACATGTAGGCACTGCTGGTTTTACATGTTCACATTTACCTGAGAGCAAATCTGGTAATTTAGAAAGTAAGGTTTCAGTTTGTTCTTTTTGCATTGCTTCAAAGCAGTTCAAACAGTTTTTCTTCTCTGCCAAGCCCTGTACCTGGGGAGGAACAGATCCATGCACCAATATATGCTGGAAGCTGACTGATCAGAAAGCAGCTTTGTGTAAAAAGACCTAGAGGGTCCTCATGGACAGCATGCTGAACACGAGCCAACAATGTACCCTTGTGGCAAAAAGAAGCTAATGTGTCTTGGACTGCATCAGGAAAAGTATCGCCAGCATCTCGTGGAAGGTGATCCTTCCCCTCTGCTCAGCACTGGCAAGTTGTGTGTCCAGTTCTGCACACTCCAGTAAGAGAGAGGTGGTCATACTGGACAGATAGAGGACCTCAAAGATGTTCAAGAGACTGGAACATTTCTCATGAAGAAAGGCTGAGAGAGCTGGGACTGTTTAACCTAGAGCACAGAACAATGAGAGAAGATTTAATCAATGAATTTAAACACACTGGGAAGGTGCAAAGAAGACAGAGCTCGGCTCTTTCCAGCAGTGTCTAGTGAGAGGACAAAAAGCAAAGGGCACAAACTGCAACAGAAGATGTACCATCTAAACACAAAGAAACTCTTTTTTTTCATTGTGAAGGTGAAGGAGCACTGACACAGATTATCTGGGAAGGCTGTGAAGTCTCCATCCTTGAAGATATGTCTGAATTGTGTCCAGACAACACTTAATTAGAATCAGTACAAAGAAGTGCCTACTCTTGCCTGTACTTTAACTTCCTGCTCCCTTATTCTTATACTGGAAGGTACAGTAAATGAGCCTTTCCTATGCATATTCTCTGTGCTCCTCAGTTTCATTTATTTCACATCTATAAAATACCCCTCTTTTTTATATTTATCAAGGTGAAGAACATTGTATCTTATTTGTTTCTTTAAATTAAAGGCATTTCATACCTCTGAGTATCCTTGCTGCCCTTTTCTCCACTTTTTCAAGTTCTATTACAACACATTTAAAATAGAAGAATCAGAACTGCCAACAGTATTCTAGATAAATCGATACTGTGGCATAATATTGTTCTCTTTTTTTGTTTGTTTGCTTTAATTCTTTTAATAATTCCCATCATTTGCTTTATCTTATTTACAACTGCTGTGCGCCAAGCTGACATTCAGAACTATTAATTATAACCCCAAGAACTCATTCCTGGTGGTAAAATTCAGCTAAAAGCTTATGACTTCTTACGCAAATTTAACACTGTTTTCTTCCTATCTACATTTATCATCTCAAAATTTCATCTGCCATTTTATCACACACACACAACTCAGTATTGTAAAATCCTTCTACAGATCACCACGGGCAACTTCTGTGCACATTACGGTCAGCAAACTTTTGTCACTTAGCTATTAACTCTTTTTTTCCTCATATAAATTAGAAATGCAGTCGACAGTACTGGGTCTGACTGCAGATCTTTCTGGATCATCACTGTTGCAAAATATTTTCGCTCAATCATCAACAATCCATGGGACAAGCAGAAAAGAAATCTAACACAGTTCATGTTCCTACTTTTTCAATATTTACTGAACTCATGGTTGAAGAGAGTATTTATTGCCCACGCTATCAGTTATTCATTGCTCTACTGCATCAGAGGAAATCTTGTGAAACATAGTTGTTTTGCAGCTCAACATCTTTTATTACACATCCTCTCTGAAGACCTTCTTTGCAATAAAAAAGGTCACATAATTTACATGACAAGAAATAAAACAGTGAATAAGCAGTGCATATATAGACTGTATAATTAGTTTGATCTCCATATAGCAACAGACTAGAATGGAAATTTGAGCCATGCTCCTAGGAAACCAGATGGGTATTCAGTAAGTACCAAACACTCTCCTTGGACAACCCACAGCTGGGTTTCTCCTTCATCTGTTAAATGACAGTTGTGGCACCTAACTTCCTTGGTGAAGTACTTTATGACACATTGATGAAAAACATTACAAAAAGCATTAAACAGCACTTCTTTCTAAGTTTTTGAAGCAGATTATAATGAAAGCTGAGTGAGGAATCTATCTCACTTAGTGCTTATCCGTGGCAGGTTAGATTTAGAGTCAGATGCACTTTGAGTACAAAGTTAAAAATTTGTTATAGCTAGCATGAACAAAAGAAATACAATAAAATACCACTGAACGGTGAAACCACAAGGATAATGAAAAGAAATTTATTATTTTCACAGTGTTTACTCTTAAAATCCTCTCTGTTATTCCATGAAAGTTTGAGAAATATGAAAACTCCACTGAAACTCTCAACAACATGAAAGGGGGAGAATGGGAAAAATTTTTGTAGATCTATATACAATTGTTGACTTTTCTTCAGCAATCAGTAATGTCTGAAAAGAAAATTCTGAAAACAGAATCAGCTTGCTTTCTCTTTAGTATCATTCCTATGCTCAGCAGGTCATGGAATTGCTCTCTGGGGTCACAAGGCTCATTACCAATACAAATAATTATAAACAGAAATAGTACTAAATGCAGTGTTCTTACCGAGTCAGTCTCCAAGCACAAGTATATTCTAACAGCTCATTCACACTGAACTGTCCTTGGTCATCCTCATGCTGTGGGAGAGAAGCATATAGTGAGATACAGAATTACAATAGGATGAATGTACATTGGACAGATTTTCTTGGTATTTTCCAAACTCAAAAAACTCTTTTAGGAATCATTTCCTTTCAAGATGCATTGGTCTTTCAGGAAATTTAATGTGGTAGTTCTGTCATATTACACTGGCTAATGCTATATAGTAGACCGAGCCCTGTTGTCACACTAGTTCCTTCTATCTGCATATAAATTAAGACTGCAGTCAGGCCTCAATAAACTCTGCCTCTGCACTCCTCTTACAGATAGCAGAAAGCATTATTTTGCAACCATGTTATATACAAGTAATGAAGCAGAAATTAGTTTATATCAGCTACCTCTCTGCTGCTCATTTTTTTCAGAGAGAACAGAATGGAGAACATCTGTTCCATCCTTTGCAACCTCTCTGAAGAGACTTCTCTCACTGAAGGGTTACAGAGATGATTACCGGACTAAAGCATCTTGAGAGAAGAGAGGCTGAGCTGGGACTCTGTTCAGTCTGGAGAAGAGAAAGCTCAGGAGGGACCTTATCAATGTGTACAAATATCTGGTGGGAGGAAATAAAGGCAAGGGAGCCAGACTTCTCTCAGTAGTACTTGCTAGCAGAACAAGAGAAACAGGACACAAATTAAAACACGTGAACTATCTTAACATGGGTAAAAGAATATTGCAAGAGTGGCCAGAGTCTGGAAGAAGTTGCCCTGAGAGGTTATGGAGTAGGTCGAAATATCTGCTGAGATATTCAGAACGTGACCAGGTACAGTTCACAGGTGCTAGCTGGGAATTCTGCTTGAGCAAGGGGATTGAACTACATCATCCCAAGAGACCCCTTCCAGCCTAAACAATTCTCTGAATTTACATTAACGCATTCTGCTCAACAAATCTGTTTCTCTTCAGATATAGTCTCTTCTCCAGCCCCACAAATTTGCTTCCTTTGATGCCTATGGATGGAGCTCAGCCCATGCCAGGCATATCCTACCAGTTTATTAGGTCACCACCATGTCCTGAAAAATCTGCCCTTCTTCTGACTCATGATTGAATCCAGATCTTTATAACCCACAATGCAAAGTTACTGAGAAGCTTGTGACAAGTTTGACCTCAGATTACAAAGGGAATGATAATTATGAATAGGTATAACCTTTGGAAGGGGTGAGGGAGAGAAGAATTAAATAAGAAAACAGAAGCAGGAGAGTAGAACAGCCCATAGGCATTTATTGGTGAAGAGCTTAATGTGAATTAATTCACACTAATTCTGCTTTAGATTGCTAGCTAGATGTTTAGTAAGAGTACCAAGGCTGGAAATATAGATCAAGCTTGAGAAACAGCAAATTTCCTCCTTGCTCCCATACAGTAGGAAGGCTAAAGAACGGGGAGGGTTGAACTTGGAAACACAACATACAGTGAAGAAGTGAGCCCTGAAGCTTAGAGAGAAATTAGATATATGACTGATATGAGCCCAGAAGCTTTAGGGGATCTGATGGTCTACCATAAAAGGCGAGTGAATTATTTAGTATCTAAGTACCTAATACATGGAAAGGCTGTCAAAATACGAATATACTTTTGAGACATTAAACTGCAACATTACTAGAGATTTCTATAAAGTAACATATTCCAAAGATCAAAATTCTGAGGGATTCTACAGATCACCGGTCAAATTCTCTCTAAGAGTAAACGCAGATTAAAACTGTAGCTGTACATACACATAACAATCTGAGATGGAACAAAAAACTCTACTGCATCTAAAAATTCCCGAAGTGTACATCTTTAAGAAGGCCCATATTATTTCCCCATATTTTTGTATCTGAGGGAGAAAAAAATATTTTTCATAAATTGCCTCTAATGCAGTGACTTCCAAATACATTTTACAACCATTAAAGATGCAAGATCCAAAGAACAGCAGCAACAAAATTGAATTTGTGAGCTCAGTGTAGACTACCTCAGGTACTTCAGTTTGCTGTGGCTAGAGCGGTCTCAGTACATCCAGAAATATCTATGAGGCTGGGTCCAGAGCAAAAATAAATACTGCGCCTTTTGTCTGGACCTGACAGACTTGCTGGTGTCCCTGCCTGCAAGCAGAATCTCTTCTTTCTATCACAAGTGCTCTCTCACAGGCATGCCCTGGAGCCGGAGGAAAAATTCGGGTCTATTACTTATGCCAGCTCAAGAGCTGGTCATGCTCTTTGCTATTATTAGTAACTTGAAGTATCTGTATGGCCTGAAGCTTTCACAGCCATGTCAGATATCATAAAGGAGTGATCAATAATTCACTTGAACATATCTTAAAATGTCACCCTTCCTGGTTAAACCCTATTGTATGTTATTAATTACAGTTCCACAAATCCTTTGTGACAGTACATTTTTTCTAATGGCCAGAACACTGCTAATTTGTCTTCCAAGTTTGTTATTTGTCTGAAATAATTCTTGACAGACTATTTTTGTTTGTTTGTTCATAATCATTCCATGTGGTAATTGTAAGTCTTTGTGAAACGTGAAATGTCAGGAGCTGCTCTGTCTCTGCTCCTGGACTCCACAATGCATTGC
Organism: Tragopan temminckii; assembly: GCA_028571105.1. Classification (NCBI taxonomy): domain Eukaryota; kingdom Metazoa; phylum Chordata; class Aves; order Galliformes; family Phasianidae; genus Tragopan; species Tragopan temminckii. The sequence goes on along the minus strand of JAOWBP010000001.1, from coordinate 51,578,993 downwards.
TGTTTATTAAACCTCATTTTTAGACCTGTCAAACTGCAACAGAGATGAAGGAGGCTTTGAGCTTGCTAATAGGACATGGAGATTTTTGCAGTTGCATAATATCAGTGGATACTTAAACACAAGAAAGTGGTTCCATTCTAATTAAGGTACTACGCTGTCCCTCTGAAATGACATAAATACGTAAACAAAGGGGAAAAAAAAACTTACGATGGACCACTGACTTGACTTTCCTCAGAGTGTTCACACAATTCATTACTCTTGGTAAAACATTAACACCAGTAACACTGATAAATGTATACTAAAAATGCGGGGAAAAAAATCTACAAGGTGCAGAATTTCCCACTCCTGTCTAGAGACGCTCTTTGTCTCTCTACATGGAATAAAACTGACTTTCAATATATTTATATAATACAAAGATAACCTTATGCCTTCTGCATAAGTTCTGTTTGGAACTGTGTAGGAATCTGGCATTTTGGTGTCTTAAATGAGTTTTGTTTAAGAGCATTAAGGCTGTAAATCTTATGACGGAAAAGCAAACAAACAAATTCAAATTAAAGGTCATGCACTAGCTCAAAAGTCTGTGATTCCAAGTAAAGCTTCAGTCCAAATTTCTTGCTTGCAACTGCTCAGTTCAAAACAATTTCCCCTTTATGAATATATCATAACACAGAAAGTTAGCTTCCCACAGAATGAAAGGAAGTAAATATTCACCTTAACAAGTACATTTTTCAGCTGAACTCACAAAAGAATTGCAAACAGTTACTGGCCAAAGACTGTAAACACTCAATTTTAGAAAAAATTAATTGCATGTTACTTACAGGTAGTTGATTATATCAGTTTTTAAGTATAATAGTGAAATATTTATTTGCATATACAGATAGAAATTTTAAAGAGTCTGCATCCAGATTTTCACAATGTAAAGTATGCCTTAATAAGTACTGCGGTGTTGGTGTAGAGTTCTGATTCTCTAGCACACAAATTAAGATTTTAATCCTCAGAAGAGAATCCTGTACATATATATCATCAGGTTCCAGAGCAAATAATTCTGAGAATCTACACTAACGGCAGATCCATATGCAGCAAACAAGAGATTTGTTGCACTTTTTTTTTCATTTGAATGCAGAGCATCTTGTAGAGAATCAATCACTGGTTTGTTGGTCTGAAAAAGACTTTCCTGCAAGTTGTTTGCAACCTCCACTTTTCAGTGCATTTATGTTCAAAATACCTTCAGCACATCTTGTATGCATGTAGGTAGCAAAATGTCTTTCTATCAAACTTCTAATTCATATCACGGTTTTTCTCACACAGAAAATACTGGAAACTAGCTGCTACACAGCAGAAGGGTCCATAATGCCTTATTCTGTTTCACAGAGATACTGACCTAGAAGAGGATCTTTCTGCCACTACATAGACTTAGATGTGTCTGTAATTAAACTTAATCAGATTTGTTTGGCAGCATGATATGGAAAAAAGAATTGAAGAATTTTTCCCAGCTCTTAATACTGGGATGTATTGTCAAAATCTAACACCAAGAAAGGACCATAACCACTGTTTAAGTTCACTACCTGGTTAACACAGACAATAGAAATTATAGTGATTCCTGCCTTGATTTCAACAACAGTTAAATGACAATAAGGTATTACAGATGCCTTCTCAAGAAAAAAAAACTCATTCCAAAGGTAACTAGATGTGTTATTTTTACTGCTGTAATATGAGGATAGGCTGAGAAAGGACACACAAGATGGGCACCACCTCACTCCCTTCCAAAGGCATATGTAAACATCAACTAATTTACTCTAGACTGAGAACGAGAAGTTGGCAATCCATTGATCTGAATCATTTTTGAAGAAGTGACCTGGTGATGAAAACTCCTGTATTTCCTAATATTACTTTCTTCTTGGGCAATGCTCTACCAAGAAGAATCAATGGTCTTTCAAAATAAATAATTAAATGAATAATATTGACAGTGAATAGTGCCAATAATTCAAGCCATAACTTTACAAGTTAGCACTAGATTATTCTGTGATTATTTATAGAATAATAGAAGTGTTAACTAGAAGAAGAAAATTTATATATATTTGGCCTCACAATAGTCCTTTCTTAATGATTCACATAATATATATATTGAACTTGATGTTTATCTAGGTGACATTTACCAAGTTGAAAGGATGTCCCTTTTATTTTTGGTCAGGTATGCATCACCTAACTCATATTTTGACAGACCCAGGGTGATAGCACACCTATCCAAAGCAGGTAATTGGAACCATCTGTGAAGAGAATCAGTGCTGTCAGTGAAAACTGTCCAGAACATCAAAGTTTCTGCTGTTCTGCAAACTTTGCGTTAGAGGTAATTCAAGGCAGTCCACTGGGAATAAAACTCACATTTATTAGCATAAATCAGTGTCATTAAAGTTCAGCAATCTGTTTCAAAGGCTACTTAATCTCAAATAACCTGAATACTAATCTCTCTGAATTTAAACTGATAAAATGATGTTTTCTCTAAGAGCATATGCATGTGTACGAACACACACACACACACTCTAAGGCACCTCACACACGTACAAACACATATTGTAATTCCAGCTTTTATCAGCCTACTTTGGCTTTCAGTGATAGTGACCAGAATCCATATCCGTTTTTTCCCTTGTTATATTTCAAAACATAGAAAGACCAATATAAAATAAGGTGTCCTTAACAAACTGAAATCATTAGCATCATTAAAGTCTAATAAAAATGATTTTTTTTCTAAAAAGATTGCCTCTAATCTTTTTCAGCTGTGCGTTCTCTACAGTGACACATTAGATGTAAACACAAGAGCAAAGCAGAGAGATTTCCCTGCATGTTTCAACAAGAGTTTGGTAATAAAATATGTATAAACAGGAAAACAAATAGTCTCTTTAATTATTACTACAGGTTGCTACATAAAAGGATTGGTGGAACTTTATTCCTTCAGGCATACTGAAAGAAAGAGCATGAAAAAAAGCAGACTTACCATTCGAGCCAAACTTTGCTTCAAATTTGTAGTGGTGTGTAGACGAAGATGAATGTCAGTGGTTGCCTTGCGAAGACTCTCGTGGCTGCCCAAACTACGATTACTACAGTTTGGGGAGGAAAAGAAATGGTTATCTCTGCTTATCATTCCTATTATTTTCCTATCTCTCATTCTCCTAAAAGAACAGGTGCAATGCATTCTCAGTGCAAAGCAAATTGAATGACATAAAATCAGTGTCTGGCGTCTACATCTGTGCAGACTGACGGAGTTTTGTTCTGGCTTATTCTCTTGTGAAACAATTTATGAATAATTGCTTGGTTGTATCTTCAACCATTGATTTCTATAAAAGAAGAACAATGAAAGAGAAAGAATATTCTAAACAAACTGCATTGTACTCTCAAACTTTAAGACTATTAATATATTCTTCAATCCCAAATTAGTGCAACTGTACAAAGTATCTTGGTTATACATGCACCACTGTAGGATGACTTGCAGTGTTTTAAACCCAAGCTGAAAGTCAAATATTAACTATAGGCTTAGAAATCACATACATTAAGATAGGTGGCCCCTGATTCTCAAAGAAATGTAAGTTCTCGCACTTTGCAGCTCGCATAAAGACAGTAAAAGAAGCTGCAAGACAATTTTTTGTCTCATCAAATCATTTCCCAGCTAAAGTCAGACACAGACATCTACTCACTAAGATGGAGTGGTTATGGAGTGGTTCCTACAATGTACTCTGCTGGTCAGGCACACTTTAATTGGCAGGTAAGTTCTTTTTTCTTATTTGCCTCATCAGAGCAGCTTCTAGTCCACTTAGAAGAAGTTGACAAGATAATACAGCTTTAGTTTATCACTATCAAAATTACTTGGAACAAAAATAATTCTAGAATGTCCCTTCCTTTTCTTGTTTTAATCAGATGGAATCATGCAAAAATTAATTTCAGAGTTAAAGGAACAAAAATTTTACATTAAAAAAAATCCTTTAAGATTAGTAGCTGGAAAAAGTGACACTGATTTTTGCAAAGAAAAATTCATCACCAAAACAAGCTAATATGCATCATCAGTTACAACTCAAGTGTGTGTTCAATTAGTTTCATGCTGCTTCTTTTAAGGCTCCAGACACAAGAGTGTCAAAAGGAATATTCTGTATTTATTCAGATTTACAGAATCGCAAGTTGTTTCAGAACTCCCTGGGTCATGAAGGAAAAAAAGCTGATTGCTTTCTCTTCTTTTTAAGTATCATGAAGTACTCAGAATTCAGATGTAAAAGGTGTTTCTTTCTACCTATAAAGGACTTTTGATAGAATGTCTAAATAAAATCAGCTTAGTTTACTTCCAAAAAACCATCCCTGGCTCTATGAATAGATCACAGAAAGAATGAAGTAGGGGAGAGACAACAGCAGAAGTCTCCAGCACAAATGAATGGTTAAACATAAATAAACGTGCTACACATAATTGTCACTCTGTACAATTACAAGAAATTCATGTATCTTGTAAACGTTGGCTCATGGCCAACCTGTTGTCCACCAGGACACCCAGGTGCTTTTCTGCGGAGCTCCTTTCCAGCAGGTCAGCCCTTAACCTGTACTGATGCATAAGGTTATTCCTCCCCAGGTGCAAGACTCTACACTTCCTTGTGTAAAACCTCATAAGGTTCTTCCACCCTCAACGCTCCAGACTTGCTGAATGACAGTACAGCCTTCTGGTGCGTCACCCACTCCTCCCAGCTTTGTATCATCAGCAAACCTGCTAAGGGCGCATTCTGTTTCTTTTTCCAGGTCATTGATGAAGATGTTAAACAAGACTGGATCCAGTATCAACCCCTGCAGAACGCTATCAATTACAGGCCTCCAACCTAGACTCTGTACCACTGATTACAATCCTCCAAGCTCTGCCAGCCAGACAGTTCTCAATCCACCTCCCTGTCTACTCATCTATCCCACACTTCCAAAGATTACCTATGAGAATGTTATGGGGGACAGAGTCAAATGCCTTGCTGAAATCAAGGTACACAATATCCACAACGTCCCTGCATCTACCCAGTCAGTGATGACATCAAAGAAGGCCACTAGACCTGCTAAGTGTAATTTCCCCTTCATGAAACCATGTTGATGACTACAGATAACCTTGTTCTCTTCCATTTGTTTGGAGACAACATGCAGAATAAGATGTTCTACCACCTTCCCAGAGATGGAGGTGAGGCTGACTGACCTGTAGTTTCCTCCTTTTTGACCTTGTTGAAGACTGGAGTGAAATTGGCTTTCTTCCTATCTTTATGCACCTCTTCCATTCTCCAACACCTTTCAAAGATGATAGAGTGCAGTTTGGCAATCACTTTTGCCAGCTCCCTCAGTACTTGTGTGTGCATGCTACTGGGGCTCATGGATTTGTATGCATCGTTTGCCTAGACAATCTCTAATCAGATCCTCTTCCACCAAGGAGGACTCTTTCCCCAGACTTTCTCTCTTTCCTCCAGAGTCTGGAATCCCCAGGGGGCAGACTTAGCAGTGAAGACTGAAGCAAAGTGTTCAGTAACTTTTTAGTGTCCTTTGTTTCCAAGGCACTCCTTTCAGCAGAAAGCCCACATTTTCCCTAGTCTTCCCTTTGCTGTTGACATACTTAAAGATTTCTTGATGTCCTTGACCTCCCTCACCAGATTTAATTCAAGGTGGGCCTCAGCCCTTCTTGTCGTGTCTCTGCAGGCCCTTACAACATTCCTGCCTCATCCATATGAATCTCCTGCCACCTCAGCCTGATTTCTTACTCTTAGGGATACACCAATCTTGAGCTTTAAAGAAGTGGTGCTTGAATGACAGCCGATTATCTCGGGTCCCCTTAGCTTCCAATGCTCTAGCTCATGTAAACATTCAAGTAGGCCCTTGAAGAGGTCAGAGCTGACCCTCCTGAAGTCCAGGGTTGAAATCGTCTACTTGTCACCTTGTTTTTTCCATGTAAGATCCTGAACTCCACTATCTCGTGGTTGCTGCATCCAAGGCTGCCTTCAGCCTTCACAGTCCCAACCATTCCTTTATTTTACCCCAACATTATTTCTGCTCTTTCCATTCTGCCCTGCCTTCTGTCTCAGGACAAGTATAGTAACAAGAAGATTATAAACAAATATGCTTGTGTGTCCTCACTCACTTTTTCCCTGATTCCCCCAGCATGTTGATTCCCTATGTAATCCCAACTTTAAGCCAAGCCAATGCTAAAAATCAGAATAGCTTTACAAATTTAAACTAACAAAACATTCCTCTTTGATTATAATTTTGTGCCACAGACAAAAACTTTGATCAGTATTGTTATTCCACTTCATCATGCTTGCAGGCAAAATAACTGTACCAAAGTTTAATTTTGCAGTTATAACTACACTTCACAGTGGTTTGTGTTAGCTCTGCTGTGTCAGGCAGATACTATACATCAACAAATCCTTTATCGACACAGCAATGCTGACTGAAATGCTGTAGGCAGATGTACTGGCCTTATAGTTGATTTTATGACTGGATTTTATTTGCACAAATGCAAAAATAATTTTTTTACAGATATTGTGACACAGCAGACCAGACGAAATGAATTTATCTTTGTAAAATAAAATGGAAACTTGTCCTAGATAAATAGTGAGCTACCAAATACAGTGGTGCAGTTTTGCCATGGACTGACAGACTATCTTCTAGCTATACCCCAGGCCTAGATTCTTGCAGATCTATTACTCTATCTGTACTAAGAAGAAAAGCAATATAGCCATTTTTCGAGGATACTATCATTGTAAGTAACCAGTTTGCAGTGCTCTGAGCTCTGTAAAGAAAATAAAAAACAATGCTATCAGTTACCAGTTTTCCCCATATTTTTTGCTGAAATATTTTGTAGAGAATACAGCTTTGATGAAAACTCCATGACAAAAGACAAAGTGAAAGACAGTCTTTCTCTTTAAGAGACAAGGAAATGAACAAATCAAAGTGACTTGCTCATGGTCCCACAACATATCTAAAGCAGAGAAAGGGAAAATCCCTTGCCCTTTTAATTCTCTCATCACTAGACGATCTCGCCTCTCCTCATCAATGTTCTCTCATGTGCTACAAGCTCCTAATCCTAATGCAGTTCCACCAGCATCAGATGACTTTTCTTTTTTTTAATACTCAGCTGAGCAGCAGCTCTGAATAAGACACAATCCACAGCAACAAGAGAAAATTATATTTATTTTTTATAAAGAACATATTCATCCAAAAGGTGCTTGCTTGTAATGATCCCAATCTGCCTGATTATAACTACAGCAAGCCTATAATTAATAGCTTAAACTTAACTTTGAGTGGAAACCAATTCTTATTTAGGTCTCAGTTCTCAGAGAATATAATTAGCAAGGCAAAAAAAAAAAAAAAAAAAAAAAAAAAGTCATCAGTAAGGTCACAGGCAAGCATGAGAGTATAAATGATAAGCATTAGTTGTTTCTGTTCCAAACTCCTGCTCACTATGTTGGCTGAACTGCAAAGAAGGTGACTGTGAATGTTACAACATAGTAGAATGTAGATGGCATTAAAAGTACATAGGAAAAAGGATGTATTAAAAAATCTGATACCTTCAAAAATAAAGTAAAAAGATATATGTTTAGAAATAAAGCTTATAACCATTCCTGGATGACAGCCATTGCTGGATCTGCATTGCAGCTATCTCTTTACTAAGAACAGACAGATCAGTAAACAAGAGTCCAAAATTCTTATATACAGGCACATGCATTGTTCTATTAGGCACCTCAGGATGCCCAGGAGCTTCTGGTCTGCAGCTCCAAAGGCAAAAATAGTCTAAATGGAAGATTGATTCATTGCTTTCAGATGGCAAGGGCTTTTTTTTTTACTTGCTGCTGGCGTTATTTGACACTAGCTGCTAAATCACAATATAATTTACTTTTATTTAACATATTTTGTAAAGGGTATCACAAAATTATTTTTAGGGGCATACATTCTAAAATTAAACATATGAGAAACTAAAAACAAGATTTAAAAGTAGATGTAGAAGATTTGGGACAAGGAATGATAAAGAGAAGATTTTCAGAAATAGCAAATGTCCCTCCAAGAAATGAAGATCAAGAACAGGAGAAGTGTAAAGGAGTGGAGACCACAGCCTCAGCTAGGAAACACAGAAACAGAAGGCAGAACTAAGCTACGGATGCAAATAGTGGTAAAAAATGATGAGAAAGATTTTTACTCCTCTTTTCTTTCAAGGGCAGAGTTCTGCATCCAGATGCATTTACAGTGAATGTGTGAAAAAAATATATGTGTGAAATCAGCTGGGGAAGCTATTAACATTCACTTTACAGTGACAAAAGGGGCAGGGAGAAGGTGGTGATGGTTCCTGATAGCACTCTACAGATCCTGCAAGAAAACCTTGCAGGAAAAAGAAGTGTAGGAAGAGAAGGAAAGCCTGTGGTTTGAGGCAAGGCTAGGATTACTGATCAGTAAATAAATAAATAAATAAAGCAGAAACCAATGAAATTCCAAATCAGAGTTTCGCATACTGCTCTATTAGTTATGGTCTTAACTGCAATCTACATACAAGTTTCTTTTTAAATATTTGAGTCTATGAAATCCCTTGAGAATCAGGCTGGATGTGCACTCAAGGCTGTCTCCATAGTAAAGGAATAATGGATCATAACATTTTGCAGCGTAAAGCGTAACTGTCACCAGCACATGAGTATTTGTTCCCCATCCAACTGAAAGCTAAATGGATTCTGGAAGTAATCAAGTCTTTCAGGTGCTTCTGCAGGAGGCACAATGGGGTGTTCATTAATACAGTCCAATATAACAGCAAATAAAAGCTTCTGACAGGTTACACAATGTCATCTGGCTCACTAAATCACTCTGGTCTAAGAACAATTCATCATGTCACCATTTTGGCTTCACTTTTTTTTTTTTTTTAATTTTTTTCAAGATTACAATAAAGCAGGAGCAGCAAAGTATTAATTCTCTATGCTATCTCATAATTTTGGGAATTTCTATTGGAATTCATCCCTAATTATTTCCATATACACTGCTATGGAAGAACTCTGCACAAGTACACCAAATTGCTCTGTTAGCAACATAGTGTGGAAAGCAATTTGCTCTAACAGATAGCCCAGGCATAGGAAAAAAATTAACCCTGAGGCATCTCCATGGGCTATTAAGCTACCTGAGGGATGATTTTGGTTTAGGGTTTAAAATTTCATATTCAGAACTCTGATGGGGAGGCAAAAGAAAGGAAGCTGAATATATAGCATAGAGTAAAATTGCAAGCTGCTGAGACCAGAAGTGCAGCCCTGTCCTGCCTGCAAGACAGTGAAGGAGCAAAGGAAAAAAAGATGAGAACATTATTGACCTTGTTTCACTGCTAATGAGACGTGCATAGATTCTGCAAGTGCAGGAATTTAAACAGTCCACTATTGATGAGTTCTGCCCAACAGTGAAAATAAAACTATTTAGAACATGCTGTACGCTGTACTGAAACACTGAGCTCACTCTCAAAACAAAGGCTCTTTATTTCCATTTTCTTTGGAAATTAATATGAAATGAGAAGAGACATGAAAAACAAAACAAAACAAAACAAAAAAACAACACACCAAAACCCGAGCAGCCCAGGCCTTCTTATGTAATGAGGAGATCTACGTATGGCCTGATTTCCTGCTCAGCGGTTATAGCATTGCCGCTTTTCAGGAGGTGCTCTGCTATTCCAGTTCCTGCTTTGCAGAGATTTGAGCAAGTAAAGAGTGGGCTCGGGAATGTTAATGTCTCCATCTTCAGTTGCAAACTATAACTGATCGGAAACATCTGAACACTTGACCTGCTTACCTGTGTAAGCGCAGAAGTATGCAAACTGGTTATGTTGCACTGTGTGTCATTTAATTGCTCTGACAACTACATTACTTTTATTACTCAAGCTGGCTTGCTCTGGGCTAGTTCAAGTAATCTTTATACTGAGAACAAGATTGCTTCTAAAATATTCCCTTTATATTACAAAAATATATTATTTTATCTAGCACTTCATGTCTCCAGCAGATGAGCTGTGATTCTTGCAGTACCAGCTTAACATGTTACCACACAGAATTGCCAACTTCTCCCCTTCTGCTAAAAGTCACTATCCCTGTAGCACAGCTGACAGCAAAAGCCTGCACTTTAGTTACTTAAAACACAAAATCTGCTCACTTTTGTATTTTGTATTTAAGCTGTCAGAGAGCAAGAAACAACTAGCTGAGTCCAGTAGTGTTTCTAGCTACCACAAAAGTTTACTTGAATAATTATGAATCAAAGCACTTACTTCCTAACTTGTAGTCCACAAACAGAAACATCTGTTTGTACGTATTTTGTTCTTCACTTTGCATTAGTGCTGTCTTCATTTGCCCCACTGGATATAGAGAGAAATGTCCTGCTAAGCAGATGTGCTTAATACTGTTTGTCACCTTTTTGGTGATTTTCCTCCTTGAAGATATGCATGCCTCCTCATGCGTCTCTGAGACACCAGAAATAAGAAGCATCCTTGTATTATAGATCAGAAAAACCAAAAGGACAAAGGAGTGGTACAAAATATTCGAGGCTTGACAAAGCTTCTGTAAAGAAGTCAGGATTTAAATCCTTGCACTGAACCACATAATCATCTCTGTAGAACATAAGTACAATGTGATCCAGGTGTTTAAGCAACTATAAATGTTCAGAACATAATACTCTTAACTTTCCCTATGCCTGTGTTTACGTAGCACATCAGCAGAGTGTATTCCATGCATAGTTTTTATTATGCAATGCATAATCAATACAACCTCTTAATTAGATACTTACTTTTGTAAGAATTCATCAGAGCCACAAACACTTAGAAGACATTCTTCATGGACTGGGTATTGATTTGTGCAACGGAGGATCTCCACAATTAAGTCATGAGTGATACATCCAGCTTTAAATAAAGATAGCAAGAAAAATTTATAGTAGCTTACTAGAGAATTTCAGGCTGCATTTTAAGTAAATTAGAATTTCTTTCTAATTGGTTACTATTGCTGGAGACTAGTTTCATCAAGAGGAATTAGAACAAGCCACATCTGATTTTATTTATTTTGCTTTAAATACTCCACATCTAACAGAATCTATGTCCATTTATAGGAAACTAACTGATTTCTAGGTAGCTGGAATGAAGTGCCGAGTGACTTCCCCCCTTCCCACCTCCCAAAAAAGGAAGTGGTGAATAGTTAATCTTTTAAATCTGTAAATACTGAGCCATTTTCTTAATGAGTATCCTCAGTACATTTCCTGTGTATGAACGTGGCCTGATGCAAAAGTTGAGATTTTGTTACAGGGAGGCTCCAGAATTTTCTTGTCATTGTATCTGCATTTTATTAGTCATAATCAAGAAGCAAACTAATGTAAAAGCTACAAGAAGAACTGATCAAAAACTGCAAACAATAATCTGGTAGTCAAATTTCAAGTATAACTTATAGGTTTGCTCTTTTTAGGCACCAACACTGATGCTTCAAACCGGAGATACCTCTCTTTAGCAGAAACCACTTCTGACTTCTCAGTGAAAAATTTTTGTATTGAGGTGGTTTCACAATGGAAGATAAAGTCTGAACTCCTTCCACAATTCCAAGGCAATCTCACCGTTTGCAATAGAAATTTAGAAAAGCCAAAGCAGATTTTCCTTTCTTTTTCATTCTTGGTATTTCCTTATCTCTTCAAAATAAGTGGCTCCAGGAGCTTTTAATATAAGCTTCAAGTGAACTCTTCCATGTAAGAAATGGAAAGTAGTCACAGTTAAATAAATTCCACAAAAATTAAATGTGTAATTCACATTTCTTTGTTGACTTTTTTACACTGCTCCAGATTCAGTCATCAGTTGCCTAATCAATCATTTTCCATTGAGTTTACTGGTTTTCTGAATCAACAAAGCAGCCAAGTCACACTAGCAAACCTGGCCCAGAATTTCAACAGGATTATTTTAAAACAAACCAAGAAATGCAGAATTGTTTCTGCAGGGAAGTTTAAGGGAACATGATACTGAAAAATTATCAGAGAATTGAAAACATTTTTAGAGAAGGTAGTTGCAATTTAAAAAATTAAGAAAAAAAAAGAAAAAAACTGAAATAAAAGAGTTAATTACCATGGGTAATTTTTAAGCAAAAGTGTTACAGATTCAGAAGTTCCCCTTTGGAAGTTTTCATTTTATTCAAAGGGCCAGTTTTCTTTTGCCTAGATTACACTTGGATTACACAATTTCTATCAGTATTACTGGTATTAAGTAACCAGCTCTTTGAAAAGTTGCTATCTTCATCAGTTCCTCATAGGTACTTTGATATGTAAACTGCAAAGCTTTTTTGTTGAATTTACCCACACCAGAGAAAGAAGAAAGGTACAGAATCTTGAATTAAAATCATAAGATGCATATTGCTCAATCACTCTGGAATAAAGAACTGAAACTTGCAACCATCATTCATTTGTACTCTGAGATCTATTTTTCTTTCCTTTCTTTGCCAGTTCTTTTAGGACTGAACAATTCTTTCTGCTCTTTATGTTAGATGGGAGAGAACACTGTACTGCAACCATTCTGTTTCAAGTGGCCCAAGACCTTTAGCCTTACATGTCATGGTATTCACAAAATTTTGATTGAAGATGATTCAAAAATTTGCCAGACTTTCCATTAACTGTGCAGATACTCCAAACACAAGTAACCAAGCTTGTATAAATAAATGTGCAAGCCTTTGCTAAAGTATTTATTAAAAAAATATGTGTTTTAATACATGCTGACGGACATTCTATAGAGCTGTGGATTTTCAGCTTTCAACCTGTCAAACTAATATTCAGCCTTTTATGGTCAAATAATCTTTGCATACACAAAACACTATCACTTAATGAAGCAGCATGGAGGGGATTTATTCTTCATTTCTTCCTTTTATCCATATGTGGATCAAGATGTAAAAATTACTAGAGATGGAATCAAAGCTTTTCCCATTCACCATGGGTACAGGATGTGCTGTGGCAGTGGCAGCTTCCTGTAAGTACTAGTAATCAGGTTGAGAGGAACCTCAGGAAGTCCATCTAATTTAGTCTCCTGCCTGAAGGAGGGCGAATACTGAATTCAGACCATCTTGCTCTGTGTTGTCTCCTGTCAGATCTTAAAAAAACTCCAAGGATAAAAACTCCGTGACCTCTATGGGCAAACTGTTCCAATTTGCAATTATGGTCCTTTTTCTTACATCCAGCTGGGATTTCTCCAGTGTCATTTTATGAACATGGGTGCAGAGGTGTCTTAACAATCAAAGACTCTTAAGTCTTCAGTTTAGCAGTAGAGTTAATGATGTGAAAAGTCCCATGACTGAATGGGGACTACCTTTACATTTTAAATTAGCTTAAATTTCCTATGAATCAAAGCTTGAATGTTGGCCCCATTTTATACCACCAGAATTGGTCCTGATTATGGTTAAAGAAAGTAGGAATCTACATATTAGCAAAGTTTCATACACTGTGAGATTTTACTTTTTTGGCAAATTCATTGAATGAATATGCCCAGAACTCATGTAAGGCTTGCTCTCTAAGTATCTTTCCAGATAACAAATTTATTTTGTTATCATCTCAATGGAACAGAAACATATCGACACTCAATCATTTACCATGTTGTGTAAGAAGCAGAGGAGATGGTGAAGAATCTGTCCAGATGCTGATTCTGAATCTTATTTTATCAAGAATGTGGTCTGGGAACTTTGTTGCAACACTCCAGATCTTCCCAGTGTTTGTCTTCAAATCACAAGCAGGATAGGTGGTTCTTATTCTGAAAAGAACATGATGAAATTGTGCTTTAAAAGGGATAAATAACAAAAAAGAAAAACAAAAATTCTACAAGATTCCAGCAATAACAGTATTTAGAAAAGTGACAGGAATTAAATTTTGTGTAGAGAGGAAAATGTTTTTATACAACAGTGAAATAACTATATATTGCTTTACTTAATATGAAAATCTTCACAGAACTTCACAAGACCACTGCTGAACCTAACCTCAGTGAATCAAAAAGGAGTTTAAGCACAAACTTCAGTGTATGGTGATGTGAATTTTAGCCCAGTAGAAATGAGGGTGCTCAAATATGTGCTCTAATATCAGAGTCTTAATATAAAGCTAACCAAGAACACGTGCACAGACAGCTGTGAATAGGACAGCTGGTCAAAATGAATACAGGAACATGCTTTCTATGCAAAATCTTAAGAAGTCCCTTTTTTCCCTCTGCTCTAGGATACAATCTGAAATCCTCATTGCTAAAACCCTGCGTATTTATGTAAATGTCTTTAAAGTGCAGTAACTGGTAGAGTCTCTGAGTCCCTCTGATCTTATATACCGTTACCTATAAAATAAATTGCCCCTCCTCCTTTCAATTACCAAAGACTTGCAGAAACTAATTTCTCCAGAGGTGCCACTTCCTAATGAACACTAGTCACAGGTATTACAGTTGTCAGCTGAGATTAAACTTGCTTTTTAAGCAAATACACTTTGCAGCTGCAGGTAAGGGTACACATTGTACCAGCTGAAGCTTTGCATTTCACTAATTGGCCTGAATATTTTAGTAGCTAAACTCAAACATCCTGTACTAAGCATCCCGTGTTCTTTTTTGTTTGTTAGCTCAAGCAGCATTTTGTAGTGACTGAGCTGGCAGCACTTTATACACTCTCTCATTACAGCGTATTTTGAGCTGTGATTCTCTCACAGAAATTTCTTCATTATTATGCTCCCTTGCCTTAGAGCTGCTGTGCAATTCTCAACAGTATGAACTCTTCTTTTGTGCTGTGTATTTCTATAGAATAAGGAAAACAAAAAAAATAAAAAGGAAGACGACAAAGCCTAGGCTTCCAAAATTAATAATCCAGTGTAGCAGCCTATTTCTTATAATGAGAAGCCAGAGGCCATGATGTTTCAGTGGGGTAAGAGGAAATGAGGCTTGACAATACTTTCAGTATGTAAGATAGATTTATACTCATAGTAAAAAGTCATTATATTACAGAAGCTGCTCTGGTGACCTGTGTATGTGATGTCAGTCTATTTCTTTTCTGAGAAATGTACACATAAAGCTTTCCCCTAGCACCGAATTCCCTCTTGTTACCTGTTTCTCTAAGAGGGCCAAGGACTGAATAAGAGAGAAAACTTCGCTACTTATTCTCCAGCATCAAACTAATGGTTTATGTAGACCTGCAGGGCATGCATCACCCTCTCAACTTGCTGGCAGGCATTTCAAAATAAAGTGAACCTCACCTCTTTCCCTACCTGCACTTGGTCTATTTTTTAAGATAATATGGGATCAGAAATTTGCATTATATGCCTTTTAGATAAAAACATATTCTGTTCCAGAAAGTGTTTATGGCTATGTATTGTCTTTAATTGATTAAGAGCTTCCTTTGGGCATGAACTGGAGGGCAAAACATGTTCATCCCAGAATTGCAAAATATTTGGTCTTCCAAAGCATAACTGAAGTGCTATAGAAGTATTGTTTGAAATCCCATGCCACTTTCTGCGCTGTAGGAAATTGACATTTACAGAAACAAGTAATATTTATAGAGATTTGCTATTGCAAAACACAAGTATTTCTCTGTAGTGCAGAGCATATCTTTGAAGACAGAAGGAGCTGAAGAAACTCTGCATTTGGCACCACTGAGCACTTGGCTTGTCAGCCTGGCATCTTCTGGAATCAAACAGACTTAAAGATGTATTCTGAAAGCATTTGTGGATGAATGTTCACTATGGCTATGTCCATAATTGTAAAAGAAACCTGATAAATGGATTTGGAAAACTCTTTTAAAGTTCGTATATGTACAATGAAATGTTTCTATTATAGACTACTGTCCGTATAAATAATACCTAGAGAAAAACATGATGGGTTTCTATTTCAGCTACGTGCTGGAGCTGAAAGTTTGCACGACAGAGTTTGAATCACGTATTTTGCTTCTGATTTATAGAACTGACAGCTATTGAGATTCTTTGGGGAATGGAAGTATGCTCATTTGCTAAGACAGAAAATATTAGTTATTTGTGAACTAATGAATATTTTTGGTCTTTTTTTTGCTGTGACATTTTCTCCTGAGAATGCTTTCTCGTGTGATAGAAGAAAGCAAAGACTACTCGTATTTTCTATTAAAAGAGTACTTGCTAGTGGTGCATGTTAAACAAGGTACTGCAGAACGGAATGGCTTAATCCTATTCATCTTTTTACCTTAGAAATAAACTCATTTATTGAGGAAAAAAATAGAAAACTTCTTCTATAATCAGAGAGCAAAGTTAAATGCAGAATGTTTGGACATAAAATGTAACGCTTGAGAGGAAAGGCTGTCAGGTGGACACTGTCAAGAACAGGGTTCAGACTGAGGAACTGTGGAAAAAAAACATAACCTGAGATATATGTCAGCCCCCCTATAGCAGAGGCGTTGGAACTAAATGATGTTAAAGGACCCTTCCAACCCAAACCATTCAATGATTCTATGTGATTGAATACATTTTGAGGCCAACCACCCACTCTATGAACCTAAAATATATTCACCGTTTATTTGAGAGCTTCATCAAATACAATTTTTCTTTCTTTTAAGAGAAACGGGCTGGTTGTCCTTAAATATAATCAATTAATTAAAAACCGATTTTTGAAAAAGCATTACATTTTCCAGTTAATTTTCTGGGGAAAAAAAACCCAAATACGCATTTGTGCTAACAAGTTGATAGTATTATCAGTGAATATCTACAAAGGAGAACGAAACTGCACAGATGGTCTAAAAAAACATGCATTTCTTAGTGCTGCTGGTTTTAAACAATTTCTTATTCTAATGAAGATTAAGTAAAAAAAAAAAAGTGTTCCATCCCATTAAGATACCCTATTAACTTGTATCTGCAAACAATAATCAAAAGTATTTTTGTGGCTTGCTAAATTTTTTTTGCTAACATTTCATCAAGATATTCTGTTGTCTGTCAGTTGGTTCCTCCAGTATTTCTTCCTGCTTTGACCTGCTTTGAGCTTCACAGGCATTAATATTGTTAAAGTAAATGGAAGAAAATAAGACTTATTTCACACACTGTAGACATCGAAGAGTTAAATGTACTTATCAGGGACAAACGTGACAGATAAGCAAGAAAATATGTTTGGAATTAACATTTTTTCATTATTATTTCAATCTTTAAAGCAAAATTAAGCGTATTTCTGCATTTAACCAGATATTGAAATTATGGCACTCTTCAGGAGAGCAGGGATAACCCACACAATTAATATAAATAAGTGAAATGTCACTGCTAACTGAGTAATGTTTTTTTATTACTTACTTCTCCACTGTATTGCAAAAAGAAACTGCATTTTTGTTACTCCCTTGATTTGCCTTAACTATCTGGATAGACCAACCTGGAACCTAAAAACACAGAAATGAAAAAGAAATGAAACAGATCTCAGTTATTTAGACAATATTTAGATGTAAACAGAGGGAACATAAGACTAGCATTTGGTTCCATGAGTACAATGGTTGGTATCTTATCATCCCCACCCTGATACAGCAGAGCTCCAAGAAAGCATAAACAACACCATTTTGAATGCACTCTTAATGCTCTCAGATATAAAATGGAAAGTCACAAGTCATCCACTGCCCAGGGTTTAATGATTTTTTTTTCCTTCTTGCAGAAAATAAGTATTTCCAAAGCTTCAAAAAAATCACCTACTGTCAGAGCACAGACGAAGATGCGCCAAAAAAAAAAAAAAAAGGGGGGGGGGAAAAAGAGAAGTTTATACTGAAGTGAATTTTAATTCTTATTTTCTCTTCTTTCTGCCCTTTAAAGATTGCTTCAAAATCCATAAGCCTTTCAGGTAGCTCCCCAAGAAAGATAACGGGAATCCAGTCTATCCAGTCTGAACATGAAAAATCACCAGATACTTTCTCTGAAGTTTGTCTAAGCTGCTATTTTGGACCAAACCATTCACACCTCTATTTGGTGTAGCACCCACCAGTTAAAATGCTACCTCCAGCAATGGTGTAATACTATTACACCCATGAGCCCATTTTACAATTTTACATACAGACATATGGACTCAACACTGAACAAAGACACCAAATTTTAAATCCTTTCACAAGAAGAAGCAACCAAAGTGGAAATACTTGTTAAAAAATTATTTACTCATAGAATCATAGAATTGCTCAGGTTGGAAAAGACCTTGAAAATCATCAAGTCCAACCACAACCTACCCAGACTACTGCTAAATCATGTCTCTGAGCACCACATCCAAACAGTTTTTAAACACATCCAGGGATGGTGACTCAACCACCTCCCTGGGGAGCCTATTCTAGTGCTCATTTTAAGAATAACTTATTAGTAAATGACATAAAATGAAATAAAATTATGTAAAGTTATACAATCTTTTTTTTTTTCTTTTTTTTTCCTTCTTCTTCTGGACAAAAGAAGAGCAATGTTCCTGAAGACTTACTGGCTGGGAAATTTTAAATGCAGTTCAAAAGATAGGATTAGTATAAAATGAAATATGAGAGATCTGATAGAAGCTGATCAGCGAGGAAACCAAAGTGGCAGTGGTTTGGAAGTTATACAAACCCTTAATAAATCCTACCAGTCTTGAGACTCATTGTATCTAATATTTTCATTAACTACAATAGCACAAGCATTAGGAGAATGTTAATGAAATTTAAAGATAATAAGAAGGCATCATTAATAGCAGAGGAAAAAATAAAAAGGAATATCTGTAGGAAAAAACAATGGATAAGATGGAGGGTTGAAATTACAGAATGAAATTAAGCTTAGCAATACAAAGCAGAAAGCCATCATGCTCTGGTATTAAGAAAGGTGCTGAATGGCTGCAGGAGTCCCATCAATTCACTGCAAACCACAACTCTGCTGCTTCACTTTTTCCCTTCTGTGATTAGTTTTCTACCTCAATGGGCATTATTAAAAATTTTTGGTAGAGACTCAGTATTTAGATGACTTGGTAACTGGAATTAGCTCCCAACATTAGGCAGTTATCAAAACTAAACCAAACCAAAATCTTGCAGGCGAGCAGCCAATGGACAAGAGTTCTGCAAAGGTAAGGACCACACCAGCCTTAAGTTGAGAAGAAAGGACAAGCTGTGACTACCACGACAGGAGCACTGAATGGAGACTCCCATGGGAAAGAATTCTGGAAACGCACTTCTTCCAGAAACACAAAACTTCCTTCTTTTCCTGAAATTCTGCTATTATAGAGCCTAGGGAAAAAAAATGCATGAAAGAAGAGAGCTAATAAATGGAAAGTTAAGAAAACTGGGCCACAGGTGAGAAAAGATGATATGGATAGGATGTTGAATGGGGCTAAAGGTATAAAAAGCAAAACAGCAGCTGGGAACTGAAAAAGGAGGAACATTTGGAACATGTTGCCCAATGAGGCTGTGAATGCCCCCTCCCTGGAAACATTCAAGGCCAGGATGGATGGGGCTTTGAGCAACCTGGTCTAGAG
>JAOWBP010000001.1:51541276-51559458 GCA_028571105.1 Tragopan temminckii | reverse complement strand
CTGCATGTGGCAGGGGGGTTGGAGATTCATGATCCTTGAGGTCCCTTCCAACCCTGGCCATTCTGTGATTCTGTGAAGCACCCCTTTTATATGTTAACTTTAAGCAGAGATTGAAGCTTTCAAACAGCATGATCCAAACTATTCAATTTGTCATTCAAATTAAAGCAGCTAAAGCCTCCACTGAACTTAAAAAATAAGATAAGAAACGAATCTTTGTATCAAGTTCACTAAATAACAGATTTCACACTTTGCTCTAGAGGCAATTACATTTTCTCTTTCCATGTTTTTGTAAGAAACTAGACTAACAAATTTTAAAGATTCAAAATTAAATTAAAGGTTGGGTTGGACTTTTGTTTGGTAGTATTTTACTTTTTTGGGAGGGAGGTATTACTTTTATTCCTTGGTTGTAATAAAAGTTTACATGCACGTACAATAGAACATATAAAATATGTGGTAAAAGTGTTTTGCATAAGTTTAGCATCTGAAGATTGCTATGTTAATAAGGCTATTTCTTTAACACAGAAGTGATAAGATGCTATTAAACTCTATGTATTGATAAAAATGCAGTTCTTTAAGTTATTATGTCTAACATTCCCTCCCTATATCAATTATATCAAAATATATAGCCTTCTAGCCTTCTTCTCAACACGAAGAAAAATACAGAAGAAAGAAAATCTTACTTAAAATCTAAATAATTCATTAGTTTTCCTTTTGATAATTTCCCTCAATATCTTTCACTAAATGATGGAAATTGTTTCAGTGGAAATTGGTCTTAATTATCATTTACTTTTGTGGGGAAATGGTAAAAATGAGTTTATATGCTTGTTAAAAACAAACAGACAAAAAAAGAGTTAGGAAAGCAAAGCAAAGCTAGAGATTGCAAATTTTGGCCCCCTGGCTCTGATTCTCACTTGCAGGTTTCTCTCCTGTGGACAGATTAACAAAATCTGCCCAGAGACATTGTGGGGTTTTGTGCTTCAAGCACAGTAATCCTAAAAGGCATCAAAGGCTCTGCTGTCAGAAGTCAGTCAAAGCATCAGGCATCAACTAATGAATCAATTTTCCCCTCTCTCATCTGGCTTCATGACGACACCAAAGATCACAAAACTGTACACTATGCAGACCTGTGAGGAGTACAAGTGCCATATGCTGAAGTTCACTTTTTTCAGACCCACTGGTCCCCTCCAGTGATCCATCACTAATCAGCATCCATGAGATGCTGATAACAGGGACCAGTGATCTCAGACAGCTTCCAGAGACAAGGGTCTGAGAGTCAGCTGCTGTGAAGACCGTGTGTCTGGACCAGTTACTGAGGAGACCCATGTCTGCATAAAATGAAGAGATCCAAAACCAGTAACCACAGTATGGTTGTGAACTTGGGGGTTTGTATATCTGGGTGTCAGCAGCTGAGGAAAGGAGGAAGATCTGGAGCTAGCTAGTAGATGAACTGAGCACAGCTACTAGAGCAATTAATATTTTAATGCTATAGACTTAAATATATAGAGATAAGGGTATGTAGATATTCCAATGGCAGAATTTGATCCTGATCAGGCAGAGGAGGAACAGAATCAGGCTGCCTGCTTTTGTGCAGTGCTGTGTGTTTCTACACGTGCTGATAAGGCACTGCTTTCTGTCTGTGTTGACTTATGTGGCTGGACACCCTTTTGTAGTATGTGTGCCTGGCACGAATACACACTACAAGTCTCTAACAGCTGAACATGAGGACACAGAGCCACAGCCAGGCTGCATCCACAATGGTACTGAATTTGACAGTCTGAAACAACGACAGCCATGTAGTTGTCTGGTTTTAGCCACTGTTTCTCCTTCTTCAGCCACAGGGTTTAGAACATTTTCTGTCCACTCACTTATCTGCTTTCAGAAGAATGACTAGCGGGATCCTGACAGCCTGAGGGTGGCTTTTTGTGTGTTCCATCCACAGATAACCTTTTATTTCAGAATCATATCTGAAACTTGTAGGCCTGGAGCATCATCATACAGACATTTTGCCCCTGAAAGGTTACGTAGATTTACCAACTTTTCTTGAACAATGAAAACAAGGAAGAAAGGTAACTTGAGATTTCGTGGCAACAAATAGTTTTACAGATTTTAATCAAACTCCATCTTTACAGAGGGAGGTAAAAAGAATCCCTCTGATATTGATACAACAAAAAATGCTGGCTCTCAGATTTTTCTTGATCAGAAATTGCTTAATAAAGATGAACTTCCTTCATTAAAACCCCTAAACAAGCAACTCTTCAACTTGACAATTTATTTGGTAGACCAGTTTGTTCATGATATGGGACAAACGAAGACAAGTTGTGAAAAAAGCCAAGGACTACCATTCCTCATCCTCCACAAATGTCATTGAACTTATCATAGCCTTAGCAGCAGCCATTTGTACCAACGATTTGCAAAATTCCAACGTGGAAAAAGAATTCATACCTCCTACAAGTACTACAACTTGTAATGAACTTATTAAATAATTCAATGAATAGTAAAGTATACTGTATGTTACAGCATAACATTCTGTAAGAGCAACTCCTGGAAAGGGATGGGATTGAAAAAAGCCACAGAGGGTAATTTAAATATGATAAACCCACAAAAAAAAAAAAAAAAAAAAAAAAGCCATTTCAGAAAGACACTATTAATTCTGCAAATCATCATAAATGATCGTGATCTCATTTGCTTCCTTTAAAATTTAAGACATGTCATCTCAGATCAGCTCATTGGTCTATTTCTCACCCAGTGTTTTGCCCCCAGCACCAGCAGCTAGAGATACAATTTACACGGAGGATGCCAGCCTAGCCATTTGCAGTGGTTTCCTCCCTTCGTGCACCCACAGAATACAAAATTGTTGCATTAAGGATATAATAGGCTCTATGTTTGCCTGGTCTTGTATAATAGGCATTTACAAACACGTTAGCCATGAATCTTTGGATAGCCTTTATGGATCTAATGGCATTGTCCACCTCCACAGATCCACAGTAGCAGGGATTCACCACTGCCTGCTTAAAGAAGTATTCTCTTCCATTCATTGATAGTTGATCTACTTCTGTCACTGAAAATCCCTAGTTTGAATATTCTGTGGTTTTATAGTTCATTAAATATACTGCTTGATTAAAATAAAAGAAAGAAAAAAGAAATCAGAATTGAAAAGTTTTTTAACAGATGCATCATATCAGACTGAGAGGGAAGTTATTTAGTTACTGTAAAACTAATGCATCTTTTGACATTTGATTCACATAATTAACTGTGACTGGCATAATGCCTTTCTATAAGTATTTCTGCTCCTAATTTTATATGGATTATATATAAAATTACATAGTACATAATTTTAATTTATTATGTAACCTATGTATATCTGGGTATACTTATCTTCTTCACTACATACACTGTAATTTGTTTTGTCTCTGTGTCTTCTGTTTAATGCTGAACTTTGCATATTTTCTCCTTTGTTTAGAAAGAACTTCGTACACATTTTTAATGGTTACATGCTATTTAAACTCTATAATATAGTGTTAATAAAGGATGATGATTTTCAACAAATCTAAAGGTTTGCTTAATAATACTGATATAGACATACTGCATCACCTGAAGATTTTATCTTTTGAATAAAAAAATTAATTACTTCCCTCAATGACTTGAAAAGATATAACAAGAGAAAGGTAAAAACAACAGTTTTCTAAACTAGTAAAACACACTGCCATCTCCAGGAGCTTATTTAGGCTTTGCTGTGATCTATTCTCACATTTAGAGGTGTTCTTCCTAAAATCAGTCCTGCTAGGCTCCCTCAGACGAAAATTTTGTTTCTAAAGTATTGGATACATTTAATTGTGACCAATAGATAGATAAGAGTCAGCAGGACTAGTTAGATACAACTTACAGCAAGAGAGAATGTGTCTGTGATAGTCTTGCAATATGCTTCAGGCACTCTTCAGTTGGCTCTTCAAGATCATCTATTCTCTCTTCAGGTTCAGGGTTAACGAACTCCAAATCAGTTTCAGGAAATTCAATCTTTATTTAAAAAAAAAAAGAAAAAAAAAAGTGTGTGTGAGAGAGAGAAAATCTGAACTCTTCTTAGCAATATGTATTCTACTAGAACAGTTAATAAATGTCATACTAGATTTGTACAGGAAGCATACAAAATATGAGAGAGAAAAGAGGATGCTTTCTGTATACAGCATATTACTTAAATATGTTGGTGATAAAGCCAGCCCACAAGAATCAGTGTCATCTTTGTCTCTGACTTTCCTGGAAAAATTTCATCCACTCTATTTCACTACATTCAGAAGGCTGAAGTTGTTTTTACCTTCTTTCGTCCTCTCTTGTTTTTTAATTAGATGGGTCTTAAATGAAAAGTTTCCATTATCACAGATTTATTTTTCCATAAATATAGGGATAATTCTGACATGCATTTTGCCAGTGTAAGATAGAAGAATCAGGTTCCTAATATCAGTTCCTTATGGTCAATTTCTTATACATTGTACAGCATCTACAATTTTTTTCATTCTTTGCACTTCCATATAGACATCAGAAATTTAGGAGAATGTTTTTAAGATGCAGAGAAAGAAAACATTCCACCAAAATTAAGAAGCTTGTGGTATTTGGTGATCTAAATACTGTCAGCTGAAAAGTCAGGTAGCTCCTTAAAATCCAGCTCAATTTGCACATCACATTTTGGCTTGCTAATCACATCATAATTTTTTATCTATCTATTTCATATATGTGTATGTATTTAATATGTATTGTTTGTCAAATGCTAGCAAAGTTATGCCCTAGAAAATGTAAATCTCATGTTGGCCATATCAGAAAAGCAATCCTTATGGCACTTTTTACGTTATGTTCAAAATCACGATACTGTCACTTATATGAGAATAACCGATAATGAAAGGGAAGAAATGGGAGACCCTCCTGCCCTGCTTCTTTCAGCAGAGACAAATTATAAATGAGCAGTCATTTACTATCTTGACTTCCTTTATTATTAATAGAGAGAGCTATTCTAAGGCACTTTCTTGGACTGAATTCTTCAGACAAGAAAATCCCCTGTCCATTAAAAACAGGAAATTTTCAGGCCAGCCTCATTTATCCATATTATCTACTTTTACAAGGCATTTGCTAACAGTTGTTTCAGCTTTTTAATACAGCAAACAATTTGCTTTTCTTTTGAGGTATCCAATTGCTTGTTCAACTTGGAAAGATGACAAGGCAGACTTACTGCATTTTCAGTATTGGGAGCACTATTCTGCTTGGAGTTGGTGGATTCTCAGCATGTAGTCATGGAGGTAGAGCTTTACTGATGCTTACTGACAATTTCCTTGTAGCTGCTTCCTTTATAAGTCCTTCATGCTCACTGCAAGTTGTATGTTACACTTATAATGACATGCAGTTTAGTAGTACGTGGAACAGAAGTTCAGACTTGAAAAGGCAGACTGCAAGCCAGGTAAGAAGTCAGCAATTTTTGTCTAAGTATTTTTGGAACCAAAATTTTATGAATAAAAATTACTCTATGAAAACCTTCTGTAGTCCTCAGAGGTGGTATCTGATGTAAAAATTATCATACACTATGCAGCATTATACTTTTCTATCCATAAAGATTAACATGCTCTCTCTGAGCAGCTATAATGGAAATAGCATTTTCAATTTTTGATGTCCTGATGAGCTGTGGGAAAAATCCTATGTTTTGCACTTTGCTGGAAAAAAACACTATTCCTTGTTTTTTTCATTTTCTTACCTGCAACGTTACTGATGTCGGTGCATCAGCACTACAGATGCCTGGGGTAATCATTGCTGCTGGAAGCATGCTGTACAACTTCATGCTAAGCAGCACAGTTCCATGAATGAGCTGTCTGCAGTGGACACAAAGAAATACTGCCTCATTACTGGATGTAAGGTGAACCAGGTTTACTGAAATTACATCGAAAAACATGGATCTGGATAGCTTAAAGGACAAGTGAAAGGAGAACAAACCTTGCATCATTATGCAGCTAGTACAGATATAGCCAAGGTAGTGGTTGTGCATGGAGGATCTCAGTGCCATACTGGTATCTGTTTAGTTGGAGGGATTATGCTGCAAATGAGGTGGAAAAAGTGGAAGACAGTGTACACTTAGAGAAAGAAGAAACCTGTGACGGCCTACTGCAACCACCACCAATCATGCTGATGTACAGATGGTGGAGAAAAGGGGGCATGATGTCAGTCTCCAAAAAGCTGTAAGGATTTGAGTGAGATCATTTGCACTATACCTACTGCATTTGTTTTTTGGACAGATAAAATGTTATGGTTTGAAATACCTATTTGAGCCCTACATGCACAATAAAGACTTCCCAGAAATAGGCATACATGTAGACTGTAGATAAGAAAACCAAAATGATTTTCATTCTAGAAAACTTGAATAAAATGAGAAAATTCAGGTGTAACTTCTAATCATGACTAATCCACTCAAATAAAGAATGCAGCACCTGAATAAAGTTTAGTACATTGGATGTACCCTCTAATTTGTCTACATCTTAACAGTTAGGATACATTCATAAATATGATTATGTTTAACATTTATTCTTTTACTGATAATTTTTACTACTGTTATACCATGGACAAGTTTAGTACATTGGATGTACCCTCTAATTTGTCTACATCTTAACAGTTAGGATACATTCATAAATATGATTATGTTTAACATTTATTCTTTTACTGATAATTTTTACTACTGTTATACCATGGACTGCCCAGCCAATAAAACCATAAGAGAATGGACTAGATTCTCTTCTGTCAACTCTAACAGAAACACCCAGACAGATAGATGAGTTTTGAGTAAACAGCTTTTACCAGATATGAGAGTATCTGAGTCATATGAGAGCCCAGATGGACTTTCTGGTCTCAGAATGAGTTTGCAGCATTACTGGAAAAAAGTACTTTTCTGAATTGAGGTCTGAAATAAATTTCTGCAAAGACATCTAAAGAGGGAACAGAAGACTCCTGCAAAGTCATTTATTTAAGACAACACTCAGTGCAAACCTAATTTAGGACTAATTTTTGTTTTTCACTTCTGAAACTACTGATGTTATAAGTGCAAACATTTTGATTTATTGTGAGAACATCACTCGGATTAAAGACAAAGCCATTCTCTAAAGTTTCTTTTGCAGCTGATGGTTTAATGTGTGGAGGAAGGTAGGGCAGAAAAAGGAACTCTGTTGTGAACAAGATAGCACTTGGGGAAAAACAGTTTGTACTGTGAAGTCTTTCACTGACATAAATGTGAAAGTGATCAAAGGAGGTTCAAAGCTCTTTTCCTGTGACACTTGCTTAGATGACCTATATTAAATTAATAACCCTTTGCCCATTCCCTCGTGGACAGGTGTTTACAACACAATTTGAACTAAATGACACTAGTTAGGGAGAGTAGATGAGAAGTGAATGAACATGAAGACCAAATTATCCTTTTGAGTTCTCTTTTCTGCTAATCACTTATATTGTTCTCTGAAACTATGAAAGATTTTAAAGAATAATCCATACAGTGTATTCTTTTCATGGGAAACTTTGAAGTCTGTGTAGGTAAATACAATCAAAGACGGTCTCTGTGTGCTTAACTGAGACATTTCCTGAGCTCATTATTTCAACTCATTTGCACCCAGTGTGTATGTGGCTAAAGAGTGTCCTGGAAGGTACAGAAGAATCTGCAGATGGACATCTCCATTTCTCAACAGGAGAAGAAGCAAAGAAAGCACTGTATCATTGCTTATCTAAGACAGTTTACACATTAAAGCAGATGAGAGGACTATGAGTAAAACCAAGGACCTCACCTCCATACTATATATCTTAATATCTCCTAAGAAAAAATGAACTAGTTTAGGAACAGATATTTATAGCTTGCATACAAAGTATGCTAATTTTCTATATGTAATTGAGCAAATTACAGAGTGAAACACACTTTAGACTAAGGCTAGTTGTTAAAAACAGGCAGTATTTTAAAAACACATGAATAGGCAACAGCAACTGAAAGATGATATATTTTGAGAGACAGTAATCTTCAGGAAACTCCACGTACTCCACAGATAATATTCCACTTTTGGACATAAAAATCAAACAATAACTAAGAACTCTGTTGGTGAATGAAACAGTTACAAGGAGTATAATTATTTTTAGAAGGAGGAAAAGATGACGGAAAGAGAGCGTGTGGGATCCTCAGAATCTTTACTGAACAGAGTTTTATCTCTGCTACCTTTGTCTGCTGGTGAGCTCAAACAGGTGACTCTCAATATAGTTTTCTCATCTATAAAATGAAGTCAGAGTAAAGACAATTAAAGTCATAGATGATGGCTTCCACGCAAAAAAAAAAGAACAAAAGTTCTCTTCAGCATAAAGTACATCAGAAGGTCAATAAAGAAAAGTTTCCCTGTGTCGGCCACTGTTTGTTTATGTGCTCATACAAAACCAAGGCAGATGAAAAGCTTTGAAATTATAAAAATTCCCAGTTTTTGTCTATGACAGGAGCAAAAATAAACCTCCAATCTTATTTCAGCAGAAGAGATGTAAGGACAGCACCAGTTATTCTACCTTATAAAATCAACCTCATGTCTTGAACTCACATGGGTGGGAGACTTCATTCACCACACCCACCAAGAGGAAAATTTTGTTGCTTGACCTATCTGATTTGGAAGTATCAATGCAAAATAAACAGTGCTGTTAGAATCAGTGAACTCAGGGCAATGGGCACCATGGAGACACTAAAACTCTCCTATTTCCTCACATATCGGATTCCCGATTGGTGAATTAGCTCTGGATCACTAAATTATTCAGCCTAAGAGACAAAACATTTTTAGGACACGAAGGAATGGAAATCTGGCACTCTGGCTTGGAAACATTTTCTCAGCTTTCTCTTTAGCCTAAGATTTCTTGATAAATTATCAGTGACCTTACCGACATTGACTTATAGACACCAAAGCTGACTACCTGCTAAAGATAAGAAATATGGATACAGAAGATCATCTAGCTGAACAAGATGGCAGCCATGATTGTTATTACTGATCTCATTCTCAAATAACCGTAAAATTAGAGTGGAGTTACTGTTTAGACAGGATATACCAAGAAAAAAGAGGACCAAATACAGTGTAAAAATAATTTAATTATCCCCAACTTTATGCTTGTACCTTTAAAAATATTTTTCTCATACTTTCTACTTAGTGTTTTCCTTACAGAAATGCAGTGCTAAAATCCCAGAGAACAGCTATAGCTCCCTGATCTGTAAAGGTACATCAATATGGTCCTGCCCAAAAGGATGAGAAGTTCTCCATGCTTCTGGAAAAAGGTGAAAGGAACTCATGCAGAATAAATATTGGGGAATTATCCTAAAGTGATCACAATTCTCTTTTCCTGTCCTTTTTAACATAATCTACAAACAACTTGAAAGGATTCCTTTGTTTTTAACCAGAATAGATTATAATGGGACAAAAATCATGAACTGTATTTTTAAAAGAATTGAAATTTATTTTCCTTCTCCAGCTTTTATCAAAAACAAACAATTAAAAAGCGCTTGATAGAAAAGAAAAGACCACTCTCTGTTCTTATCTTTTCTGGTCCTGAGAAGAACACCTCTGTGACAAACTGGG
Organism: Tragopan temminckii; assembly: GCA_028571105.1. NCBI lineage: Eukaryota > Metazoa > Chordata > Aves > Galliformes > Phasianidae > Tragopan > Tragopan temminckii. The sequence goes on along the minus strand of JAOWBP010000001.1, from coordinate 51,549,856 downwards.
ACAAGGATTTGAAGAAGGATGTTTGGTGACCCAGGCAAATATCTCCGCTACCAGCTTCTTCAAAGAGCTTATTTCTGTCCTTTCCCTTATAAATCCTAGACCTGAGTATCTGTTAAGATATTTTCAAAAACTTAAATTTATCTCTAAGAAAAGTATTTGTTTGAGGAAGTGGTATTTTCCAAGTCAGAAATGTTTTGATAGAGATTTCCTGGTTAGATTCATTTAATCTTTTTATATGCATTTACAGAATTTGTTCATTTAGAGATTCTAATACCATAATCTTCACAATAATACAAGATACTCTTGACACATTAGTATGGCACTACAGCTGCAAACATTTTCTTGGTATATACTTTCATGTTCAGAAGTATTTTACTGAAATGAATCAAAATCTACTTGCATTTCAAGCATGAGGGGAACAAAGTCTAGTTAATTAATAGCATTAATTATTAAGAATCATCTGATAATTTTAATCTTGCTGCTAAGTCATTAACCTTGAGAGCTACCTTACCAATAAATAAATAAATAAATAAATAAATAAATAAAATTAATCTCTTCCAAGAAAAAGGAAAAGCAGGCTGAATTTCAAGTTTCACATTTCAAGAGTTTCAGTACTCTATTTTTAAATCAGTCTATCAATTCAAGTAATAGTGAATGGAGTTGTGATTGGCTAAAAGAGGAAAAATTGCTTAGGCTTCTTTATGTTAAAAATTGCTATAATTATAAGTGACACAGCAAACTGACTGAACAAGCTATTCCTAAATTATTCCAACCCAACAACTCAACTTTTATTTCTGCTTTGAAGGGTCATTTCAGCAATGACCTGTACAATTATACAGCAGATTAAAAGAAAGTAACCCTGTATCCCCTTCATTGTGCTGATTGTGTGTGCTTTGAAACAATGGAACCATTTTCCAGTGAGTTTTGAAATTACCTGGGTGATTGGAGATCTATCTAATGAAAATCAATATGCTTGCTCTGAAGGTATGCATTACAAAATATATAATACAGGGAAATAGGGACTTTCAAATATCATTAATTTGGAACTTAAATGCTGAAAAGTGTTTAAAAAAAAAATAATAATCCCAGTTAAGTTACCATGCTTAATGTCCTGTTTCTGTGTGTACTAAGCACACATTAGCTTGCTGGGGCTGAGGGCGTGTTAGCACTTTATCTTCAGGTAGTTTTTCAGCTAAGATAGTACCCTGTACCTTTTCACTCTAAGCATCAGAATAGTAGAAATACGCAAAATAAGTTCAATGTATATTTTGTTTAAAAAGGCACACACAATGGTGGTAAGTGATGTGCTTTCCTTCCAAGTAGCCTAATGAAAGACCAATAAAAAACACTGAATAAAATGCCTAAGAAATCCTTGGAGAACAGATTTGGTTCATAGAAAGAACCACATAGAAAGCCTTCATTCAAGGTAAGAACTCTAATCATTCAGTCATAGAAAAATGATCTCCTTCCTTTAATACAGCAATCTTGAATTTTTTCCTGAAAATATGAAAAAAACCTCTAGCCAAGTCCAAATTACTGTCTACTGTTCTAAGCCTCTTGGCCTAGAAGGTCAATAGAACCCAAGGTCCTTCGTAACATAGTAAATGCCTAAATGCAATCAATTGTGGTTTTTTTGTTTGGTTGGTTTTGTTTTTAATGGCAACTACCATAATATGTGAAAGTACATAAAGATATCTCAAGATGAGGAAAGAGCTTTATCTTTGAGACAGATGCTTATTTAGAAGCTTGTAGGGCTTGAACATATTCATCTATTGCTCAACTTAAGCAGCTATGCATTTATTTAGTCTGCTGTTGTGTATCTTACTTTATGGCACGCAGGGCTAAGGAGTCCAAATAAAAAGTACTTATCATTGTAATAGATCTAAATTCAGGTGTCTCAATGAATCTAAATAAAAATTAAGTATCATCATAAGGGATTGATCTAAACTTGGATTTCTCAGTGCTATTAAAATATATTTACGGTAAGGCAGAAAATATATCTTAGATGACTGTTTATGCATCACTACAGAGACACTCAAAACTGCAAGCATCTTTAAAACACAGTGTGTTATGTGTAGAACGAAGAGGTTAAAAAAAAAAAAGCTTCTTAAATTGTCTGTAGATGAAAAGGGGATCATTGTAGTCATTACTGCCTGTCCAACTCTGAGCAGAATGGATGGGAGTGAGAAGGGAAAGCAAACTGAAAAAAACCACGCAATTGTGAATAGGAAGTTATGCTGGGAAAGATTTTGAAAAGCTACAAAATAGATTACAGTCAGGCTTTTCAGCAGGCCAAACGAATTTTACTGCATTAAACTGTTACGCAAGCCAGGTTCAAAAGCAAGGTACTGAAAAGAAAGAAAAGCTTATGGGTGGAGCTCTTACAGGCACATCAAGAGCATTTTACTGTAAGTGACAGCCAGGTTCTGAAGTTAGTGTTTCTTTCTTTTTGTATTCTTCCCAAGCTGAGTGTAACACTATTCAGGAATGGTCTTTACACAAACTATCATATGAAAGCGAACTTACTCTTTTTGATACAATGGGCAACATGTCCAGGCAAGCACCTCTGTAGTTCTAGAAGCACTGCTGAGTCCAAGTAGTTTTATTGTCAGCATCGTTTCCCTTGGAAGAGCCTTTATCCGTAGAGGAAAGTTGATTCTAAAATAAAATAAAAGAAAAAGAAGAAATCTAGTATTGTTACAGTAAGTAACATCTTTTCACATTTTTCTGGATTCCTCAACACATATATCAAACTATAAATTACAAGAGGGCAGCTGTGAAGGAAAATGCATCTGATAGGTCCCTTCAATACACCAGGCACACACTTAAAGTACTGTCAGCCATTAACTTGCATGATAGTACTTAAGAAGCATAGAATCCTAGTTAAAATCTTGCATAGTATTATTTTATCAATGGAGGGCTATTTCAGTGCTAGCACTCCCTAAGAGTGAATTGTAAACAAATAATTAATTTGCTGGCTGCGTCTTCAGAAGTAAACACTACTACTAAGAACTATGAGTTGTTTTGTGAGTAAAGTATGCTAATCACTCTCGTTTACATGTACTTCTGTGGAGTGGCATTTCTCAGGCACAATTTAAAAGCAGATTTTATTGTAAAAGAAATGAGTAATTCATGATTTTTAGTGAGAAAATTCAAATACGTGAGCGTTATTCTCAACTTTGTATTGATCACTAACAGACTTGATTGGTCATTCAATTTGTGTAAATAGATTATATGACCAATTTACAAACATAAGTTAGAGCAATTCTAATAAATGAGATACTTTCATGCTATATGGTAAAATCACGCATGATATTAATCAGACATGTGCAAAATTTTATTTTCTTTTTCCTGAAGAGAATATCTGTGGTAGATGGTTTTTAAGTTAAAAACTTAAACTTCTCAAGCATAAAATGAGATTTGTTACTTCTTTTTTTTTTTCTTCTTTTTTTTTTTTTTTGGTATAAACAAAATCAATATAAGGAGCTAAGGGCTAAAGAATTATTTTTGTGTTGACAGCAAAAATGTCAAGAAAACAAAATGTCTGTATAAACTTGAGTTAAAACAAAACAGAATAAAAATTGAAATAATATTATTTAATATTGTGTGTGGTCTTCCAATTCATGAAGGAAGCGTATAAACAGGAGAGGGAAAGACTGTTTATGAGCGTGGATAGTGATAGGACAAGGGGGAATGGTTTTAAACTGAGAAAGGGGAGGTTTAGGTTAGATATTAGGAGGAAGTTTTTCACACAGAGGGTGGTGACACACTGGAACAGGTTGCCCAAGGAGGTTGTGGATGCCCCAACCCTGGAAGCATTCAAGACCAGGCTGGATGTGGCTCTGGGCAGCCTGGTCTAATGGTTGGTGACCCTGCACATAGCAGGGGGGTTGGAACTAGATGTTCACTGTGGTCCTTTTCAACCCAGGCCATTCTATGATTTATTTTTCACATATTCAATCTAAAAGGGGAAATAATTCAACTTTCAGCATTTAAAAAAAATGATACAGTAAATAAATGTAGAAATCAGTATTAAAAATATAGTAGCCTGAAAAAATAAGAATTGTGGGCAGCAGAAATGAGACAAGGTAAGAGTGTAATTTATGTTCAATTTAAACAAGATTTTGATCCTACTTATTTCATTCAAAATCTGTCAAAATGCTATTGATTCCAGGAAAGTTTGCTTGAATGCACTGAGGAGTTACAGTAACAAAGAAGATGTTTTTGCTAAAAGTCTTAAGTACTCTAAATTAGCATTAGTGTCAAGATTTCAGATGAATCTAAAACATTTTGGAAATTATCCAAATTTGCATATGTCCATCTGAGTAAAAAAGCAAGACAGCAATTTCCCATCCTTCGTAATAAACACGAATAGGTTTGAGAAGCAGTTCTCAATTGTCTTCCCACATTTCCCACATGTCTCTATTTATAGCTTTCAACTCTGCTTCCCATTTCATGACCCCTTAATCACTCATAATTATTTGGATACATCTACTGGAAAACTGAACTGTTTTATATTTCATGGATATCTGCTCATCTTTCATAAAACCATTCAACAAAGAGTTACACTTAGCTTCACAGCATCATTAATATCTTCTGTGGAAAGAAAAAGAAAAACCATGTGTTTTCTAATATAGAAATTTGTTAGCACTGTTCGTGAATGTGAAGAAATGAAATAAACTTCTCAATATCCTTTTCCTTGCAGAAAGCAAACACTTGTCAGAGATTCCCTAGGACACAAAATATAGCACTACCAGATGTACGTAGATGAAGAAAAAAACCTGGAGATTAAAGTAAGAGTTAGGCATCCCAAGACTTAAACAAGGCCAAAAATTTTCCTTCGGTGATATATGATATACAGAGAAAGGGAATATTTATACCGGTTTTAATGATGCCTAAGCTTGCTCAGTTGGTAATATAATTTCTGACTGCATGAGGCCGAGACAAAGAGATTAGTAAAAGGAAAGAGAAAATGGAAAGGTGGCCAGAAACAAGACACTTTGTGGATGATCAATTTCAGCAGTAGTTGAGAAGAACAAAGAAGCTACTAACTGAGAAAGTACTGTTTACAGATGTTAAGTAATGTTATACAGCTGGTTTCAAAGGCTAAGGCCCTAACATCATAAGAGCACACAACACTGAAAGCTCTGAGGCAACCAGGGCTTTGCCCAGGGAGAGATTAAACAAAAAAGAAGCCAAACACAATACGGGGGAAAAAGAAATCCAAAGCCAAGAAAGTATCAGATGTGATGAATGATAGGCTTAATGCTAATTCCAAATTTTATGTCTATAGGTTTAACGTAAATTATGGAGGATGGAAAAAGAGAGGAGGTGGTAGAATGAAGACATGAAGAGCAGCCAGCAAAGGAAAAAAGGAAGGAAATTCTGGAGAGGCTTCATGCATTTAAAAAAGAAGTTGATGTGAAAATAAAAGGGGAAATTTGGGACTTTGCTCATTATGCACTAGATAGTATCAGTCTGTTCAAATTCTGCATCAAAGTGATACTCATTTTTAAACACACAGATTACAAAACAAAGAACAGAATCCTAAAAAAGGACAAATAGCAACAACAAAAATGTTATGTGAGGCAACCTTCTTAGGAATCAAACAATTTCAATCTGAGGACATTCTATGAAGAATTGGAGATGATAAACAACTTCACCAGAAGATCATATTTAAGCACAAAAACCTACTAAGTTCTAACACCAATTGGATAAAGCAGGGTAAAACACAAAATAATAAATGAAAATCAACAAATATAGCAAATCTTATCTCTTTTTTTTTGTTTGTTTATTTGTAAAAACAATCTTCCTTGGCTCCTAATCATCAAAGCACCACTCTCCATTTCTCTGTCTTGCTCAGGCAAAAATTAGTTTCCATTAAGGTAGATTTATTTTTTTTCCCGATTGATCTCTAACTCTACAGTGCATAGCTGACTTCCTATTGTAATAGAACCTCTTCCTGATGGCCTTCTGCCACCTACATTTTCATTTCAGTTGGAAATAGTATATGGGTTTCAATGAAACTAGCACTTTACAACTCAGGACAAAACATCTTGCAAAAAAAGAGATTTCATCTTCTCTTAAATTTTTATGTGAATATATTCCCTTCTCTTTCAGAAAGTGACTTTACAGCTAAAACATAACCAAGAGTAAACACAGATGGGTGACAGTTTTCAGTGATGTAGACTTTCTACAACAATAAACTGGGGCCAATTCATGACATATATGAACAACTGTGGTAATACTTATTTCATTAAAATACACTATTTTTAATTTGTTCCAGCCTGTATCTTACAAAAAAGTGCTAATGAGTGTTTCTATGCATGTATTATTGTATGAAAGAAAAACCAGCCTGTTCTTGAGTACGTTTTAAACTTCTGCTAATTAGGCACATAACACCTTCAATAACAACACAATACCATATTTACTGTTCCTTCTCTCTGTATGTTTCAGAAAACTGAATATAATGATTACTTTGTCAAGTTTGGTGCTGTTTGTTCCTTCTTTATTAGAGGGTTATCAGCACCAATAACAAAAAAAAAAAAAAAAAAAAAAGCCAACAAAACCCAAACAATGGAATTTCCCATTATGAAAAGCATTTCACATTTAAAAACAAAAAACAGATGGAAAAAAACCAATTCCTCCCTTTTATATATCATCATACCAAAAACACCTCCTAGCATCACTATCCTGACTAATATTCATAAACAATACCAAAGTCATACTGCGTTAAGTAAAGAAGTAAAGAAGTCAGTACCTTTCTTTATGTGTAAACATTTGATTTTACTGTGAAGGGCTTTGTTAAATAGAGAGTAGGAATATGTGCTATATAAGCACCTGTTTCTGAATAAAACCTATCCTGGCAAGCAAGGAATATTCTAGTGACTCAAAGACAGGAGGGAAAAATCTAGCTGTAACACTATTAGCTGGTTTAAAATATCCCATCTGATCTTTGCATTCTGACTAAAAAATAACAGTTTGCAAAAACCAGTTCCAGATACAAAATAAAGCATACTAAAACAATGTCATTTCTGTCTGCCTACATTCTCACCCTTTGCTTCTGGATCTCATTTGGTCCAAGAACCTTGCCCTCATGATTTAAGGTTTACACAAATATGGGCCAAACAGGTGGTATACGTGTTCATGATTGAAGGAAACACAGAAAAGCCTGCCAGATGTATTTGATTTTGTAATTTGTAATTAATTTGATTTGATTGAATGAATTGATTCAAATTTTGAAAATGATTTTTGAAATTCAAGCAACTATAAAAAAAGCTAAGGGACAGAAGTCCATAGACTTCACTATTGATGAACAAGAGTCTGCATGCCATGCTCACGAAAGTCAACACCAATGGAGATGACCCACTGTTTCACAGCTGCAATGACAGCGTCATCGCTAGGAAAATATTGCTTATACAGCCCATCTTTCATCAGTACAAGCAGATAGATGTCAGAAAGCACCAAATCCAGACTATACAGTGAGTGTGGTAGGACAGTCCAGCCAAGGTTGGCAACATGCTCCATAGTCTTGAAACTAGTATGGGGCCTGGCGTTAGTATGTTCTAAGAGAAAGGTGATCTTCTCTTGATTGACTTTCAAAATTCGAGACTTCAGCTTAGACAGCATTACAGTGTAGTGATCAGAGTGGATGGTTTGCCCAGGTTGCAAAAAATCAGAAGGGTCACCCTTTCCTACTTTTGGAGATGGTGAACATCACTTTCCCTGCTGATGGCTGTGTCTTGAACTTTTTCTTCGATGGGGAATTTCCATGTTGCCACTCCACAGACTGCAACTTCGAATGCAGCTCATAGCAGTGACACCTCATCTCATCACCAGTAATTATGCAATTCAGCTATCACCTTCCACCTCATACTGGTTCAACAGGTCCTGACATACTTGCATACAATTTTATTTCTGTTCCTCGTGAGCATTCGTGGGACTCACCTTGCACAAACTTTGCAACATTCCAACGTTACCACCATGATTTCCAACACATTTAAACCAAAATTTAGCTTTGTACACAGTTCCCTGGCCATAATAAACCAATTTGCACAGATGAGTTGTTCAAGATGCTCTTCATTTCATGGTGTGACAGCTATGCATGGCCATTCCTGAACATAGCTTGACTTCCACATTGCTGTCACCACTACTGAAACGTACTACCCACTGCCTCACTGTGCTCACATCCACATTCAGCATGTGTCAATGAACGTCAGTGGGTGTCATGTTTCCCACAAGGAAGAATTCAGTTATACATCTTTCCTTCATAGACACTTCCATGTTAGATGCCATTTTGACCAACTATCCCTCTGCTGCCATCTGTCACACAGCAACAAAATGCAATAGAATATTGATGGAAAGGTTGAACTGCCATGCCTCCAACATCTTCCTCTGATGTTGTGGGCCAACAAAATAAAACAGGAAGCATTGCTTCTGGAGTGGGCCTCTTATTAAGTTTCATGCAATTCTGCATCTTGTTTTTGGTGTTAACTTCTTCTCACAATCACAGAATCACAGAATTGTAGGGGTTGGAAGGGACCTCAGAGATCATCGAGTCCAACCCCCCTGCCAAAGCAG